>VZTA01002816.1:139482-208123 GCA_013398855.1 Mohoua ochrocephala
GTTTTAACTCAATGGATTTCTGAGAAATTTGTATGCCCAAGAAGTTTTAAATTGAGAAACTTTGTATTAGTCTCAAGCAGCTTGAAAAATACTGGCCATCCCATGAGACTCTCTTCAATCCAGACAAATTCTCTCCCAGAAGTTGGGAGAAATCTAATACATAAAGCCATGCACCCAGACACCAACAAAAAAGGTTTACAAAAAGATGACAGCTTCTAAGTTGGAATCAGCTAAGAGAAATATATACAGTTATCAGGTAAGACAGACCTAAGAAGAAAACAAACACAATTCAAAGATATGTCACAAAATCACCAGAAGAGGTAGAGAAGTATCAGTGTAATAATTATAAAAGCACAGACACAGTTCTCACCTGTACCCTAAGTTTCAGTTTTCTATGCTCAAACTTAACTGCTACAGAATAAATAGAGTACAAAAAGATGAAGAGTAGAGAAAAGACTATTCTACACAAGGCAGACAAAAAAAACCTTAGCCTGATCAGTGTAGGAAAATTAAGGCTATCATAAAATGAGTGTTCTTTACAAGTACATTTGATAAGGGAGAAGACAATAACCAGGAAGGAGGGATGTTATTTAATTTGAAATGACACTCAAAAAGAACAAATCATTACTTCATTCACATGCTGTGCCTAGTTTAAGATCAGATCATTTTTACTCATCATGTCAGTGAGATTGCTATAACCCACATTTCATAAGGAGTCCTTGTAAGGAGGAAGAAACTGGTCTTAAAGTGGTACTTCATGTATCAATACATATCACATTCCTCCCTTGACAGTAAAGAACATTAAACCAGGGGATTCTTTGCCAAATTACATTCATGAAAGTAGACATTCTCCTTAATAACTGAAATTTGCTTCCTTTCAAAAGGGAAGAAATTCCTTCCAACTGCTGTGCAAAGATATGTTTTAACAGCATTACGAAAATATCTGCTTATAGGTCAAAACACACTGTCCACTTGACACTGCATGAATTACACCAGAACTTAAAAACTTTAGAAAATCTGATCTGCTAGTATGAGAGTCAGTATAAACCTGAGCACTGGAACCCTGTCTAGACACATAACTGTTAATTCACTTCTGGCTTAGTTTTTGACTGCTTATATTACACCTCTCCAGAACAAGGCCCAGGTACTGTTTTGGAACATTTTACTTAATGACTACTCCCAAAAAGTAGTATGGATAAACCTGCATGAAATTTGGTTTCTTCTACCCTATGCAGCCCTGCAACAGCATCCCATACTGTCTCTGTGCATCCAAGTTTGCCTTGGTGCTCCACCTCAAAGCATAAAGTATCTACACTCAATTTTATGCTATAGAAACACCAGGCTGGCACTGAGTTGAATTACAGCACAGCCATCACATTGTTTTTCACACAGCCTGAGCAGAAAAACTACAGGAAACAACCTTGTATCACCATTACAAGGCTCCCAATAGAAAAGACCCAGGGCCAAGTAGTACGTAAGGTGAACGTGATCTACTCTAAAGGAACCTGGTCCCTGTAACAATGGACCCCTCCAGGAGAAGGGAGTGTTGGTTTGCTCAGTTTTACACTGCTATCTTCAGTTCTGGTACTTCCAAAGAAACCCCTAAACAGCAAGGGACCCTGAGGACGTATTGTGAAACACAAGTCAATACCTGGAAAACAAGTATAAATTAAAAACTCATCTGTTTTTTTTTTACACCAAGGAAGATGAAGTGAATTGACTGCGCCCTATGATCTGCAAAAAGAGTCTTCTGAAAGCCAAGGGGTCTTAAAGCCCAGCTGCACTTTAACTTACAACTGCAAATAAGATGAATATTTTTAACACTGACATTTAAGTTTTTTGCGACTAGGTAAAGCAGCTTAGAATCTCCAATTAAATATTACAAAGGATCAAGAGGTTTCAGAATCCACATTATCATTCTGAGCAAAAGCTAACTTAAATTGTAAGCCATAGGGTACTGTGTAATCAGGCCAGATTATGAACATGACCTTTTGTAGTCTTCACTTGGCTAAACTGACAGACTTAGTTACAGCAATATTTTATTTCCCCCAGAAGGTATGAGGAAGGGAAGCTGCCAATTCTTTTCTAGGGTTCAAGACAGATTTAAATAACAAACTGAAACACAAGAGAAAGCCTATCTCAATTAATGATGGAGGACACTAGGAAACGATCCCAAAACCTACTCATCACTTATTTCCTGCTTAAAATACCAGCAATATTTATTGGGCTTTGTGAATTCACACACTTAAAAAGTAATTTTGAAATCTCTGGTACTCTCTTCAGCTTCCCAAATAATACAGCTGGACTCAATAAGTAAAAACTTAGTGATTCTAATAAACTAGAACAACACATTTTAATCACAGAACATTAGCAGGAAATTCTAAATGTCCACAGAAAATGGCAAAGAAGTAGAAACAGGGTCCAGCCAAAACAGGATGTATTTCTGTTCACTAACAGAAAACAACAAGTTTAAATTTTCACAATTTCTTCACTCTAACCTCACAAATGGTGGATTTTCTTACTTTTCGCAATATTAAGGCAAAAAAAAAAAAAAAAAATAAGGACCCCCCACCACAGGAAAGAAATGAATGAGGACTCTGGGATCAGGCTGCAGTCCATTTAAATGAAAACAATGTTTTACTATTCTGTGTTACAGAAGTATCTATGGAAAAAAGACATATGTGGCCTAAGGCACAACCTTACATTTTCTAACATCAATGATAAAGCAAAAAGCCATTTTGTATCAAAGACATCTGCAATCAATATGACTACATGTGATGACCAGCAAAGGACAAGAGTTTATCAGCCTGAATTTTAATTATATTCAAGAGCTTGCTTTCTTTGCCTTTTTGTTTTTCTTACCCTTCATGCTTTCTGTTTTGAAAGCAACAGATGAATAATTCAGCTGAGCATTTGGAAAGGTAAGAAAAGCATCAGAATCACTACTCTCCTAAACTATCTAACGTGGTGAGTTCTGAAAAGGCAGTCCTTTGTCAAGCAGGACATACTGTGCTCATTAAGAGTCTAAATCATTCACTTAACATTTCAACAAGTGTCACCCTCTCCCCAAACAACTACAGTATGGATAAAAACATACTGAAAAGAATAGAAGCAGCCCTAACTGCACTCCCTTCTTTATTGTTTGATTCTCTGATAAAAATTCAACTCCTTAGCACTCTGATACCAAACAGCTGAAACAAAGGGCTTTGACCAACACAGCACTGTGGGCTAAACATACAGAGAGTAAACCAGAACTTCAGCTGAAGTTACCTGTATCCTGTTGAGCTCTACAACTGGCCCATGCTGACGATCTCTCACCATAGTTGCTTGCACAACTTTTCTGAAAGCTGCCTCCTAAAAAAAAAAGTCCAGATAATGGCAAAACTGAAATCAAATAAGAACCCTGCACATATTTTGCAGATAAACACATAGTTCAACCCAAGAAATAAAAAAGCAACAGAATACGAAGGTGCAAAATGTTAGTCAAGGATCATGTCATTTGTGCTAATATTTCATGTCTGAAACAGTGGGGATACTAAAATAGTAAAGAAGAAAGTCCCATCTGTATCACTCAAAACCACGGCTTGAAAGGTTGCACTGCACCCAGATACAATTATTAAGCAACCAACATATTACTGAGTACAAGTACAAATTAGTTTATACCAGAAAAATGTAAGTATATAGAGAATGATTAACATCAGAGAACGACAATCAAAAAAGCCAAAGATGAGATCATGCTATGGAAAGCAATAAATAAACAACAAATAAATTTTTTTTAAAACAACCCTTTTCATGCAAATTCAAGTAGCTGAGGTTCCCTCACTAAATATTTGGATATAATTTTACAGTCAATTTCAAGCAAGATTAAGAAGATTTTTAAGTCTTTAGAATCTCTGAAGGTAAGCTTGTCTTAAATGCCTAGATATGAATATGGCATCACAACCTCTGCTGCCTCGTGAATGCTTCTGATGTATTTGTGCCTGATATCCCATTTCATCTTATGTCTGCAGCCTTTCTGCAACTATTCTGCAGACTCAAGTAAATTAGGTTGAATGTGCCTCCTGCACACACATTCTTATATGTAACATTATGTATGTAAGGACTTGCAATTAATAGCATCAACAAATAAAAGCCTCATGAACAGAACAGCGAGGATTTCCTTTCTAGTTTAGGGTTTGCTGATTTCCCTTGGTCTCTGAAGTATGTACACAGCTTGATTGTTCTAATACACAATTTTACTGGAGTCTAGAGAAAGAGACCCTGAGACAACAGATACTAAGAAGTCTAGTTACAGGCCATGTGTCTTAGTTAAGGACACAGAACAGCACTGCAGGGGGAAACTTAACCAATTCTCTTTTCAAACATATCTCCCAGCAGAGTTTGTCTGTTCATATAATGTTTTCTTTTTCAGTTAGACAAATTACTATGACAGTGAGAAAATTCAGACCCAAAACTGATGATTATACTGAAGGCAAATCATGTTTTTGTGGCTTATCATATCTGAAGTTTTGAATAAGTGTTGCAGCTTTGAAGCATTACAATTATCTACATTTTCTCATGACTGACTTGACCTAACTATAAAAACCCCCTTTCTTTGCCATGTAAGATGGAACTCCTAGGTATTCTATTTTCCCTTTTAGCTCAGTCTAAAACAAGTTTGTACCTCCGCAGAGCTTTGCATCAACTAGTATATCACCCGACCTTGGTAACTGAAATACAAACAGGTATGACTTGGTCATTGTCTCCTATCTTATATTTCTTCCAGGATATCATCTACTGAATACTCTAGAAGAATTCAGCTATACTACAAACTGAAGATTTACAGTGTAAAGTTATTTTGGAGATCAACACAAAAAAGAACTGTGATGAAGAACTGAGAAAAACATTGTAGAAAGAACACCAAGAAAGAAGTTTGCATCATCAGAATGCAAACATCTGATATACAACCTACAGAACAAATTGAGACATACAGCTCTTTTTTCTTCAGAAACAACTTAAACAGTATTTCTCCGTTATGGTTACAAATCTCTCCCTTAGAAACATTCTGATAAAATACCTTTCCCTGTGATATCAGTATTCCCCGTAATGTGTCGAACCCAACTGAGGGTCCTTGGCCAGTTTCATCAAGTCTTCCTTCAAGATCAAACATTGGAATGCAAGGACAGAAGAGTTCTGAAATGTGATGCAGGAGCAGAAGCCTGTTTCTTAATGAAATGATGGGAATTTCCTGCAGATGATTGTACTCCATAGGAACCTATGATAAGGCAATGATATCCAAATATAACTTAGAATTATTATATACTTTATTTTATTCAATAGAACAACAATCTTTAGATTATTTACACTGTCAAAACCTCATACATGGAGTTCAGTTGTTTATAAAAGACACTAATAGCATCCATCTAAACTGAACCAATTATTGTATGATGGCTAGAACACAAGTGCTGTTCTGTATTTTACACTTTATCCATAAACAAATACATTTTACATCCTGTCATCACTACTTCCAGGCATAGCGGAAATACGGAATATTCAAAAAACAAGTCTTCTCAAGTTAAGGCAAACAACTAAGAACTCCCTCGGAAGGCATAACATTTTCATAGCTGCAAGGCAGAATTAAATTCCTGCCAATTTTCAAACTGAGTTACTGTTCCACATTTGGATTAAAAACTGAATGAAGAGGCTTTTTCAGCTCAGAAAAATGGAATCCTTTGGAAATACAGAAGTAAAACAAAGTAACTGGCTCAAACTTGAAGTCAAACCAAAGCACATTGAGCTTATGCAGGGATTTGAAAAGGAAATACATCTACTGAAAGGTCAGCAATAACCACACTAAGAATGTTCAAAATCTGAATTCAATAAGCCAAAAATATTACCTGTGTAGGGAGCTTGCCAGCATTAGCAGGTTTACTGGTTGACCAAGCTAAAGTATGGGCTGAGCCACAGGCTACTCTGTTGATCTTTTTACCCTGAAGTGCTGCAACCAGGCGCGGTCTTTGGATGGCATTAGTTGTTCCATCTCCGAGCTGCCCTTCATCATTATCTCCCCAGGTATACACTTCCCCTAAACCAATAAAAATAATTTATTATCCTGAAGCTAATGTACAAGCTTTTTGCCTTTTTTTTTTTTAATTAACAATTATTTAACCAGATGAGGCCTTGGGCTGTAAGATTTCTAGGACTGACAAGATTTCTAGGACTGATGGCCATCCTGAAATCCACTCTCTAGTGCAGATAAATCTTGATTGAGATAGTTAGGTCCACAGTCTCTATAGAGCAGCTAGCATAAGATGCATTTCTTTCCTCATAGTTTGTGTAACTGAAAGGTTCTGTTCCAGAATAGGAGATGGTAGAGCAGAAAAGTAACAGAGCATCAGGAACAGCCTGTATTTGATAGTTTCACAGCAAAATCAAAGCCAATATGAAAAAATAAAAATTTAAAAGGCTTAATATTTTGTATGAGACAAAAATCCTATAATAAGCTGTTTTACTAGAAAAGATATTAAAATAGCTGCTTGCTGTTGCAAGATAACTGGGAAATACTTTAAAAGTAACAACCTTGGTCCTGAGCATTCATTTTCTGCAGCTATATTCATTACTCGCATTCATTTTCTGCATCTATTTTTCACCTATATAACACTCTGTTATTGTGCAAACTTTTTACTTGGGGTAAAAAGTAGTGAGTCTGCTACAAAGATTATTCACTATCTCAACCTGCTATGTAAGAAGCAATATTGTTTGTGCAGTGCTTCATTTAGCAAGTTAAACACTTCAACAAACTCACAAGACCCTGCAAAAAAACAAAAGCCAAATCCATTCAATGCTACTGCTTGACCATTCTGTAATCACCTTTAGAGCTCTATATTTTTCTATGATCATCAGTGCTTATGCAACACGAATTCTTAAATTTTTATTAATTTAGTTCTATGTGATCACTTTAAATCAATGTCATGCTTGCTGCTCAAGAAATATGCAACATCTGCAAACAAACTATAACCATGCACACAGAGAACAAGCGTTTTTAGCAAGGACAACCTACCAACAGTTGACTAAAAGATAAAAGTTTCAATTTTTTTCAAATTCAGTGCTAAGAACTAAGTAAATTATTTGATTTTTATACCATCTTCAGTGCAGCAAACACAGTGCAAAGACCCCGTAGCAATTGCAATAACTTTCTTTCCTTGAAGTCCCTGCACTTGTCGTGGTCTTCTGACATGGTCATCAGATCCATGGCCTAAGCGATGATAATCTCCCTTGCCCCTGCACAGAGAAGTAAACATTTAAAAACCGCGTTTTGACTGTGGAAAAAATGTAATGACAGGCTATGTACTTATAAAGTCCAATACCAAAATATTCTCCAAACATTCATCCCTACTTTATATGGATGGGATTCTGCTGACCCAGTACAGATTCTTACACCTCCAAGACAATGTCTCTACTTAATCTGTGTAGTTCCTTTTACCGCTTTTCCAGGGGGTGGTCTTATTTTTAACTCTTAAAGGAGTCAAGTATTAGAAGCATTCATCTGCAAAACCAATGTATTTACTGACCTCAGAGACCGGAACTTCATACAATTTAAGGACACCTAAATGTCATACAAACAAGGTAGCTGAGGGAAGTTGGGAAGGTATTTTGCTAAGTCTTTTCAAACATTTCAGTCTAGTAGTTTAAACTACAAAATTTGGAATGGTGTAAGGAAGATTAAAACAATGAATTCTAAAATCAAATTCTCAGACTACAGCCACCACAAGCTAGACACAATTCTGATAATACATGTGAATGTTATTTATGCTATCACCTTCCACCCTGCATGACACTTCATGCTTATAATTCTACTGACCTCCTTGGAAGTTCTGCATCTGGAAGTGGTCAATGTCTGGAATGACAACCCTGTGCTTAGGTTTCCAAGACAAAATACTTGGATTTTTCATTCATGGCACTAGAAAATGTTCCCCAAAGTGGTAGATTGTATTGCTAATCAAGACACCGGAACTCAATAAATTTTTGAAAGAGAAGATCAAACAGTGAAGGAAGTGTAACACTGCTACCTGTTACAGACAAGGTGACATCTAACACTGTCGAAATAACTAGTACAGAATACTTACCATGTATATACAGCTCCAGATTTGGTAAGGGCCACAGAAAATTGTGATCCACACTCTACTTTAACCACTCCAAGGCCTGTGAGGGAATCAATCTAGAGAAATAAAATCGAATGAAAATCAAATGAGTTAATTAAGGAGACTGTAGACTGAACTGCCTGGGGTAAAATATAACATGCTAGTGTATGTCTATATGTATATTTACAAATTAAAATGTTTATGTAGATAATTTAGAAGAATTCCACTCCTTTCATCTTTCTACCATTTACTGCTTAAATACTAAAAAGGAGCTGAAATTTCACAAACTGTTGAAGGTCACCTCTAGTACATTTTGCCCACAATTACTCTGCAATTGCCCTGAGTAGAAACAATAAGGCTTTGTCTACAAACACTCGTCCTTGGTTTGTATGATGCGGATGTGATTCTGCTGACATAATAAA
The DNA here is from genome assembly GCA_013398855.1 of Mohoua ochrocephala. Taxonomy (NCBI): domain Eukaryota; kingdom Metazoa; phylum Chordata; class Aves; order Passeriformes; family Acanthizidae; genus Mohoua; species Mohoua ochrocephala. The sequence goes on from VZTA01002816.1 coordinate 148,025, forward strand.
AATATTTTTATCTCCAGCAGACTCTTCCTAATTATTCTATGTAAGACCTTATGCTGCTTTACAATCAGTCCTATGGGACTGATTGATGAAACTTAAACAAGCTGTTTTCACGTTATGTTACATCATGCTGGAAACGTTCGGAAAGAGAATGGGGATACCTGTATCCAAGTAATTAAGTGTTTTTCTGGATTTAGGATCTAAAATCCATTGTGCATAGGTATACACAGTGATAGACATTTCTCAAACACAAGCAACATTCATCTTCATAACAAATGCTGGAATTCAAATTTAATGGCTACATGGATTTCATATGTAACATGTGAAGAAATTCCAAGCCAACCATGCATTCATAGAAAGGGTTTTATATAAAGTAAGATTGCTTTCCAATGAATTGATATCCCTTTCTGGAATGACCTTACTGTAAATTTACTAACACAAAGAAACACGAAGATTTCTTGGCAAAACCTAATGTTTTGACAGGAACCAAAATTAAAATGGGAAATATTGTTTAAACCAGCAATGTTTTTCAAACAAAACCGTTCAAGTGCAACTTTAACAGCCAGCACAAAACTTTAAGACTTGTTATCGTAGCCTACAAAGTTCATTCTTAACCACCAGAAGAATCCTGATGTCCCAGGATGGGTGAAAGTTTGCACATACTGACAAATCTGTCTTCAGCATTCTCCACCAGCATCACGGTTTCTCAAGAAATGAAAAAGTTACACAGAAATACCTTCATTGGTACTTTACAGCCATCACTGCCTCCTCTCCCAAGTTTTCCATAATCTCCATCACCCCAGGACCAGACTGTATCATCATCCGTGAGGCACAGGGTCTGTGCATCTCCGCTGCCACAGGCTATATCAATCACACGGTAACCCTGGAGAGCTTCCACCTGGAATGAAATCACCCATTTTTTGTTCACCATAAAAGACTCAGTCATTTAGTTTCACAAAAGATGACAAACTCAGCTTGGAGAGGTGATGACTGGAACTACAAGTCTGAAACAGCACAGGAACAAGGAAGTAACTAGGCAAGTCTAAGAGCTTTGCTCTTTTCAAACCAGCAAAATGAAAACCAACTATGTATTTTAAATACAAGATTTATTTTTTTTAACTGGTGAACTAGCTAAATTTTTTTACCTCAGTGTCAGGGAAAACAATTAATACAAAACATCTAAGGTTACCAAAGACTATATTCTGTTGAAATAATTTCAGGCTCTCTGGGCCTGTACTGAATACAGAAAGGGGGGAAAAAAAGTCTTATTTTCAAATACTCTTTTACTAGTTTACAATTTTTGAGCACTTGCATCATAATATTGATTCAGTCGACGTCTTTTGAAATGATGCCATCTAGTGACGAAGTATGGGATTTGGAATCACAAAGTAAAACATTGGTGACCCACATATATCATCACATCCTTCCTATCCTTGCCACTACTTGAAATAGATTCCAGGTGGCACAATCCATCATCCAAAGCAGCACGAAACTTTGCATATTTCAATTCATCTACAGTTATCTATTTTCATACTCACACAGAACATGCAGGGTGGGGAAAGGAAAGATGGGCAGACCTTGGTTTTTGGTAGGGTCAGGGGAACGAGAACATCTGGATACAGGTGATAAGGTCCCAAAGGGGACTAAGATGCATGATACCTCATCTCACAGACTGAAACACTGGGAAAAGTTAATGCTTGTAACAACAGAAATATACACACAGAGCTATGAATAAAACTAACAAACTGACACTCAGTTTGATACAACCAACGCAATCTTGGCCTTTGCTGTATTTTCAACAAGTGAATGCAAGAAGCAAAATGAACTCTCATTTCAAAGGCAGGGCAGTTTTCTTAATACCATTATTTTGACTAAAATCCCTTGAAGAGTTTACTTAAAGAGTTTAGTTCACAGGAGTACAATAGTCTGAATTACAACTGTCAGCTATCAGTATGGGCATTCTTCCTACTTTCCACACTGTCCAAGTTCTCAGATTTACCACTTAAGAATCAAATGAAAACAGCTACCTTCTTCATCAAAAATTGCTTAACATTCCTTAGCAAACAGCAATTAAATACTTCATAATTACTTTGGTTAAATTCTTATTAACTTAGTATATACTTCAGTAACATCTCAGTATTCAATTGTGAGAATTGAGAGCATCATTACTATGTCAGGAGAAAAAAGCAATTTACAAGTGACTAAGTGGCTATCACTGTAAACACTTTTTATTATATTTCCCAGGGAGCAAATAATAAGGAAACCCAGAAAACAAGGAGCTCATTTGTTACTTTCAGTGCAAACTACTCCTGTGAAGGGCTAGAATTTACTTACTCAGGGGCGGGGGTGTTTGATTTGGGGTTTTCTTTAAATCTCTAAAATAAATTCCTTGTAAGCTGTTTGGTGACCACTAGAAAAGTTTTGCAGCTCCTCTTCCATTTTATCCTTTCAGTCATGGGAGCTTGTTCATTTCTTACAAACACATTGTTTTGCCCTTTCATTCTTTGTACGCAGAAAGGCGTAAAAAGTTATAAATCAGAAGATATGAACTGGACAAAGACTGTTGAGTGCTCCAAAGGTTTCTTACCAGTTTAGGTTTCAGTTGGTCCTCACTATCTCCATGCCCAAGGCGTCCGTATCTTCCCTTTCCCCACGTGAAAAGGTCTCCTGCAGCTGTGATGCAAGCGCTGTGTGCTCCCCCAGCAGCAATGTCAACCACTTCTATGCCTCTCAGAGACTCAATCACACGAGGGCGATCACAAGGGCTGAAATGAAAACATCTGTCTGGACAAAACTTTCGGGATAGACCACTCACATTCACCGGTGTATGGAGAGAAGCTTTTAAAATGAGAACGAGGACACCTAAAATCGCTGAGTATTTTACTCCAGTTTAATATCCTAAAGATTTAATTTTAACTAGAAAAATTCATTCGGATTCATCTGACTAGAAAAATATTTCATTCAGAAATATACAGACAGTGGCCTATAAAAGCAAGAAGTATTTTACTATATGTTATATTACAGAACTATACGTAAACTGAAACTACAAAGCCACTTTTACTAAAATCTAGTAAAAACTAAGCATTTATCCTGGAAAATCAGTCCACATTAAGACACATTACCAAAATTTCTAGCATAAAATGTACTAGTATAAAACATATAATTTTGCCCCCATGAACTTAAGCATTCTTCTTATTTGGATCAGAACATTATCATCTCTAACACAACTGAGCTTCTCACTTAATGTGGGCAACAGTGCATACGAAAATCAGAAGGAAAATAGCAGTTTTGTTCCCTAAAGTAGGTATGTGGAACTTTCAGATAAAAGACAGATCCTAAAGTAAAGCCAATGAACTTTAGCATCCACAGATATGTTAGAAGGCAATATCAAATACGGAAATCAGATAAACCACTTATCTGAAAAATATGTTGAGGTTCTCCAATTTTAAAATGTACATTTCCATATCGCTACTTTCTGCTGACTTGTGCAGAATAAGGAGTACTCATACAGCACTTTTAATATATAGCAACTGTGATAAGTATCCACTTACAGCTTTTTTAAAATAACAATTCAAAGTGTTACTTGCCTTCGGTTTCCATGACCAAGTTTGCCATCTTCTGCTTCACCCCAAGAATAAACTTCTCCCTCAAAAGACAACGCCAAACAGTGCTTTCCTCCTGAGTTCACTGCAACTTTCTTTATGAACACATGTTGAATGGATTCCAGTAAAGTTGGAGTAGAAACTGACTCTGTTCCTCCAATTCCGAGCCTACCACCTGCTCCATATCCAGTGGCATACAGCTTTAAAGTAGAGAATAAAATTCAGTTTTGTTCGCCTCATGCAGAACATTCCCTAGAAATGAATTCTAGAGAAGAATTCTTTGTTCTTGGAAAATAAAGAAATATTTTGAAATATTTCACAAAAAAAACTTTGGGAAAATGTGGCTACATTCAAGTCAATAAGAACTCTCACTGATGTAATGGATTTAGTTTGAAATACTAAAGCTTATTTTGTAAAACTATCAAGAGATCATAGCTTTGCTTGATAGTATTACACAATCATCTATGACCTGTAGCTCTCCTTCCAAGCAGCATTATTACGGTTTTCTTTCTTCTGTAGAATATACACGCCTAAACACAGTTGCTTCTTTTCCTTCCATCCCATAAATACAGTTTTAATTACTGATTTTCATTCTTTTTGTCTCTCTGAAAATAATTTCTTTCAACAGAATGATGTCAAGAAATGCCATTAATCCGCCCTTTACCCTTCTGCGAATTATTAACAAGGATGATACTGACCTCAAGGAATCATTACAGTACCTCACTAGATAAATGTAACTGTTACACAAAGCTCTAGCTAAAATTCTCCATCACGTCCTTAACAGCTGCCATCTGTATAAAAATAAAAACTTTTCAAATTCATGAACTGATTTTTTTTCTCCTATACCTTACACTAAACTTCTGCATTGAGATTCCTTTTCGCTCAGGATCTGAGCATCTGGAAATCAGATCCTGCAGTATCTAACTTACACTTAGCCAACTGTGAACAATCTCAGATTACACCTCTCCCTTGTTAGTGAGAAATATTCACCCATTTTAGGGAACTCCGTGAATATGCTGCTTGTACCCAACTTTGTTTGGCAAAATCTGATCACATTTTTGAACTGAGAACTAAAATAAGTTTCTTGTTTCAGCCATTTAATGCTGAAATGCTGTACTAATACTAGTACACTGCATTCCTAGAAAGTACTGGTGGAGTTGGTACAGTTCAGATGCTTAAAAAAAAAGTTACTAATACCAATAATAATAATAGTAATAAACCTGTGCTATGCATATTATTTTTCATTTAGCCAAACCCATTCTAACTGAGGGTGAAATATGTCAAGGGAATGAAACAAGCAATCATTTGTTGCACCCTTACTTTCCCATCAGCAGTCACTGCAAACAGAGTCTGTTCACCACCGATTAGCTGCACTGGTCTAAGGGTGGCAAGAGCTTCACATGGAGTTGGGACTTTGACTTTTGCTCCTTCAATTCCACCAAGTTGTCCTCTGTGATTATGACCCCAACCATAAATAGTTCCACTGCCTCCAGCTGAAAGTGTCCAATCATCAGGTCGTCTGCAGAAAATGCAAAACAAGCAAAATCTTAAAAGAGCTTTTTAAAAGTCTCAAAAAATGCAGTTTATCATTGCACAACAACAAAGCATCACAAGACCAAACCAGTAACAGTTGAAAGAAATTACCTATTCATCCACTGGACAAGCTGCTCATCCTGTTCTCTCTTAAAGACATCATGGCACTCGTGAAGAACATCCATATTTTCATTATCTGCCATTAATTCTCGGATTTTCTTTGCCACCTGTGAAATATTTTGCATTAAACATTATTCAAATTACCGATTACTCCTATCACAGTTGGCATAAAATAATTCAAACTCGGTGTATCGTTCTACATGAGACACTTTCACATGTTCCATTAACCATTTAAAGTATTCCTGCAGTACCTCATCAAGGAAAAGGCGAGGTAATGGTGTCCTTTTATCAAGGGCCACAGCAACCCTGGATGCCATGCAGTATCTCCTGAACCAGGCCCATTTGTGCGTCTCTGCACAGCAAGGGAGAGTGTCCAGCTCCAGATCACAAGCCAGAGCCACAAGCACCTGCAGACAGTCAAAAAAACATTTTAGAAAGGTAGCAAAAATGTGCAGTAAAAAATCAGTATGCATTTGATAGAGACGAACAGCACGCAGGCCAGTAGGGCCTGAACAGAGTCTCAAAGACAAGTAAAGTCCCCAAGAGCCATCTTCATTACCCTCGTGGATGGGGTAGCATCAAGTGTACCCACACTATCTCACACGGTTAGGTATCTAATTTCCTCTTTCTATCCAGAAATTTTCATAACCTCCCTGTGAAAAACATTCCTAGATTAATTAACTTTTCCATCTCAAATCCCATGTGCTTAACTTTTTACCTTCCACTTCTAAACTAAGTCTCCTTTCTACAATTCAATGAATTTTCAATGGATTTTCAATTTGACTCAGTTTCAAATCAATGTTTCAGAGGAATACTGTGAACAACAGATTACTTCCTCCTTCTATAAACTTTTAAGATTTTCTTTCTGTTAAGATAGGGACGCCCTCTTAGCTTCACTTTTATACTACAAAGGAGGCTTTTTCAGCCTTTTATTCTTCTTGCTCTTCTCTAGACTTCCTCAGTTTGTTTATTTTTACTTTGAAGTACAGGGTCCATTTAAGACATTGCCATTTTTTCCAACTGGATGTAAATAAAACCTTCAGAGTACTGAACTAACGAAACAGAAATATATAACACTCCTATTACGACAGCTCAAAATCACTTATCAAGAAGTGTGCTTACAAGATGTTTTTCTGAGTTTCTCTGCCTAGCTAGGTACTCTTTATTTCTCATTTGTATATTTGATTCTCCTTTTAGAAGCAGTATTCTGGTTTTGTCAGCAAACATTACTGATATAGGACTAAGTGAGGTTAGCACATCTCCAAAAATCCCAGAACTATTATAATGTATTCTTTACTGATTGTACTGCGTTACCTTAAAGAAAGGGCTGTGGAGCAATTGCTTGCCACCTCTCACAATGGGGTCTTCGTAGTCAAACTGTCTCTGCAAAGCTTCTGGAAGACCTTTAACCAAAGCAGCTAAAGCACTCCCTGTGAAACTCTGGAGACACCACACAACCAGAAAGTTAGTCATAGTGCATGCATTACAGGAAGTAGAAGACTGTGACAAACACGAATAACTTCCCAAACTACAGCTAGCTGTGCAAAGTACCATTTCCACCCACTTCTTAAAACAAAATTATTTCTACCACTTTTTGGCAATTCCAAAAGCACATCTATTCAGTCTTGGAAGTAGTCATTTTTTTTAATTCTAAACTGGAGTACCTTTACAGACTCGCAGACCTGTGCAAGAAGACTATTCATTTGCCCATTTCCTATTTTGCCACCAACACAAAAAAAGTTGTACATCAGGGCTAGCATTTAATCTTAAGGTGAAAAACGTGAAGAGGAGCATCACTGCCTCCTTACCAAAGCCCGCGTTTCTCCCTCGTTATCCCCTAGGATCCGGTTGATGTTAATGGACTGGCCAAACTCCGTGGTGAGCAGTTTCCGTAGTCTCTGCAAAGCCCACATTCTGTGGCCAGCAGCTAAAGAGCAATAAGCACACAAAGAACGTAATTACTTAAAACAATCATCGTAACTTCAAAAAAACCAGACCTAATTTTAAGACTGTACCCACCTAAGGCACTCAGTTGAGCACAAGCTGCAAGAGAAGCTGCCAGGCGAGGAACTATGCTCCTGTTAGAAGCAAAATTTAAGCGAAAATCCAACAAACACGTAACCAAATCCATCGAGGGACATGAAAGAATGCAACGATCTGAGAGAAGGTCTTTAGGGCCTGCAAGAAACAAAAAGCAACAACAAAAAAAAAAAAAGCTGGGGAAGATTTGTCCTCGGACTGAAATAAGAATAGAACACAGGCAGGATTTAGTTGGCCAAATACAGCACTCTAGAGTGCTAGTCTGCATCTGAGTTATCTATTCTACTTCCCTTTGAAGAGATTAGAAGAAAGATGCACTTTCGTGACTTTATTCACATAATTTTAAAGCAGATGCATTTAAAAAATAAGGGCATTTCAGATGACTTATATCCCAGAAATATCCTCTCTTCACTGATGAAGAGGCAAACTAGAGCGAACACAAAATATTTTTCTCTCTTCTCTATGTACAAGTGCACCTCTCAGGACTTAGTTGAAAAGGTTTCATAAGTATGAATGAAAATGTTTTCTTAGTATAAATGTAAATGAACTATTGAACTTTGGCAGGTAAATACCATGCAGTAAGTGCACTGTAAAAAGCTAACAATAAAACCTACTCTTACCCCCCTGTAAATGATGGATGCGATGCCTTACCTGCAGCTGGCATGATAGGGTAAACTGTGAATCGCCATCCCCATCCATTCACAGACCCATCACTGATGAACTTCCACTTTAACTCATCCCCTGGGATTCGCAATTCACTAGACCAGTCTGACCACTCGCGACCTGTTGCATCAGGCAAGACAAACATATTCAGCTCTACTGCCTGAGCCAATATGCTAGCCACTCATCATAGCAATTGGTTAAATATCATAAACATCACACAAGGGCATTCAAGAAAAAAAGCTATGTAAAGCACATGAATATAAATGTAAAGATGTTATATTAAATCTTAAAAAGTTCAGTTAGCACTGCTAGCAGATAGCCTCAGTACTTTTAGTACCATGTTCAGGAAGCCACTATGAGAGCTTACTAAAATTCATTGTCCTATTTTCAAATCAGCTTTCGCATTACAAAAATACGTGATAACCTATACATTAAATTAAGCTGTACAGCTTCCAACCAGGAACCAACCAGAAATATCTCAGTAATGAAACACATTTGGGGAAAAATGGGTCAGCATTAAAAGGCCACATCATGACTGCACAGGCAGTAACTACTGAGACCCTTTCACATGATGGCAGTGTATGGGCAAGTTCAACATAAAATTTGATGAGATTAAAAATATTCCCCCAAAACCTACTACAAATTAATACTGCTTAGAAATTGAATCAGAGATACCAAGACTAAAGATGTGAAGAATTCATGTAGTGTCACATACAAAGGCCAGAGCAGGAAACAGAAAGAAAGAGCACCAAGCTATTATTTTGGACATTTGACAGCAGAAGAGCATTTGTCTTGACTGTATGAAAGCTGAAATTCCTCTAAGTACTACCTGAAAAAGGAAAAAGCTAGCAAAATAAGTATCCTTTTCCAATTTGTTAAAATACACTTTGATTATATAGAAATTCATACATGTTGGCAGGGGTGCTAAACACTGAATTTTACACTCTATCTGCTCTTTGGAAGAGCTGGACAACCGAACATTCACTTCCCAGAGATTCTCTATATCCAAAGACACAAAATCAATCTCTGTGTCTAGATCATACAAACTTCTTAGATTAAAAGACAGTTATCAATTAACACAGGTTTTCCTCTCTTTTACTGCCATATCCCTAACAAGAAGTCAGCCAGAGGCAGTGGCACATTTCATGCAGCATTTAAGAGTAAATCACACCGGACACTTTTGAGAAGCACCAGCGCCCCGAACCTGATCGGACGGACACGATCCTGTTGACGCCATCCATTATGGTGAGTGGATCGTGACGCCGCTCCGTGGAACACTGGCGGTCAAACTCTACCCTCAGTCCCTCAGCACCTGAACGGCAACAAAAAGCAATCAATACCACAGAAAATGCAGTATTTTAGAAATGCACACGAAATCAAACACAGTTGTTTGGAAGCCATAGCGCTCATTAATAAAAATAACTTCTTTTGATTTAATGACATAATTTCTTCTCATTGCAAGGCTTAAATCACAGCAAACTCGTGTGAGTAGGGGCTAGCAGACAAAACACCATACCAGAACATTCAAAACTGAAGTTGCAAAAGACAAAAAATGCCTATTTACAAGGCAAATAGCTCTTTGTTGTTGGTAACTTTTTGTAAGTACTAGATAACTTACTGAAGGAAGCACTAATGAAGCATTAAAACAAAGAAGTATTTCCCTTGCTCAAGACTAGAAGATGAGTGTTCAAGCACTAAACTTGAAAAAGACTCAGTCCTTCTCAGCTCCATAACTGAATGGAAAACAGCAATGACATGCAACTGGAATCACACCCAGTGAACCCAGAAACGCACATTGTATAGAACAGAGATTTTCGTCAGCATGTAAGAAATCAGCTTCAAGAAATACTTTTCTATAGCAACAGGACACATAACAAGGCTTTAAAAGTTCAATACATATTTTTGTAAGTTAAGGAACAATTTAATGCAGGCAGGTGTGAAAATAATTGAAAATAAGGAATCTCAGCAACATAACTCTAAGAATTTTGTACCTGGTATTTTAACTGTGCCACTAGAAGATGTATCATCAGTATAGGGATGGCTGCTCTCTACCACAACTGGTTGTGAAGAGAGGCGACCACTTTGTGAATCAGTTGCTACATCTTCTAGCTCAGTAACACAAAGCTCCAACAACATATCAGCAACCTAAGAAAAGAAAAATACACACTTTACAAACTGTATGTTTGATTAGTCCAAGAAACCTAAGTAAACTACCATTCTTCCCAAATTTAAAATAAATAACTTGTTTTCAGAAATCTGATTCGTAAACCATCATATTAATTCAAAAATACTCTTTTTGGTAGTGTTAGAGCTAGAAAAACTCCTAAAACGAAAACCCAAAAAACTTCACTTTTCAGTAAGTAAATGACAACACAAATCATTGTTTTCCCTTACAGAAAAAGCAAACTGTTAAATCTAAGCTATAGAGCATACGTCAGCATAGAAAGGTATAAATATCTAACCAGTATGTAATAATGCAAAACACTGTTTAGGGAGGAAATGCCAAAAGCACTAATTTTAAAAGAGTTTCTAATAAAAATTCTGTCTCCAAAACACAAAAACCCCACACAAACCCAAAGTTGTTCAGCTACTCACGACTAATGCTAAAAAAATCAGGATTAATGTGTAAGTGCACATCTAGTGTGTACCTAATTTGACTGGGAAAACTCAAGCCCAACATAAATATACACAGCTAATCACTGCAAATTGGGCAGGGGAAGTAACAGTTTTAGAAATCTTAAAAGAAATGTATTGTTACTCATTAGGAAAACTACTATTCGAAAGGTAAAGCTACAAGAAATATTAAACAGCTTTCAGTTCATTACTGTACACAGATATTCTATAAATAATTTATGATTTGTCACATTCTGTCAGCTGTGCAAAAAGAACCCCATACCCATGGCAACTCTGTAAAAAGTTAGAAACTTCAATGCATTAAATGTAAATGTTAACATTTCAGAAGAACTATTATATCGTTAAGAATACAATATACTAACAGCATTTTTCGCTAGCAATAACTAGCTAGCTGCGTCATTTTGAAAAACAAACTCAGATGAAAAAAAAAAACTCATCACGGAAGTTTTTAAACTAACATTCTATAGATCAAGCAAACAGAGCTTGGTTAATTCAGCTTCATTCCAATAACCAGGGACACTTGGTCAATACACAAATACATTCTATCTTAATGTCTAATTGCAGCATGAAAAATTGAGAAATTAGTCTGTTAGTGACATCCCTAGCACATGCATATATCCACCTAATATTTCCATTAAAATGGTTAAAGTTCGCATGCATTTAAGTTCAACTCAAATTTTCACGCGTAATAGGTTTCTCAGGATGCTGAACTGCAGTTCCAAGACAAGAAAGTATTCCAGCAAGCTAGTAACAAAAAGGACACGGTTAAAATGCAACAGAAGAAAAACCTGACCTGTGGGTAGGCTGTGCCCATGCCAGACAGCACAGCTGAGAGAACGTCTCTTCCCTTTTCGCCTGCTCGGTTGGACACCGCAAGCTTCAGCAGGTCAACCATGACTCGCGTGTCATCTGGTACCAGGAGACTTGTAAACTCATCCAAGTACTGTGGTTCTGGGCCAGATACCTTACTCTGACTTTCTACATCCTGCAAAACAAACAATAAACATCCCTCTGTCTTTGAAGCGATTTTTAAAATGCAGTCATTTACAGAATAACTTTTAAAGCACAAAAGACAGAAAAACTGCTATATAAAAGCATGGTAAGGACTTAAGTTTTAAGAAGAGCATTGACAACATTACTTCTTTGGTTTTTGTCATGGTTTCTGCAATAATACTGGCAGCTCCAGGGTCATCTGTGACTGGAATGAAAGGACGGGAAGAGGCAGCAGCAGCTGAGGGAGTTACAGCAGACGGTGTCACAGCATCTTCTGAAGGAACAACCTAGCCAGAACAAATAATACCTAATGAAACCTTCAACAAGACACTGTAAAACCTTTAAGAGTTTAACTATTTATTAGAAGGGCTAGTGTTCGAAGACAGCAGCAATTCAAAAACAGCCATAAGTTCAAAACCAACAGACTCACTGCCTGTATTTTTAGCTTCCATTTTATGTTCCTAGTGTGGGTAAAACAGCCAAGATTCCCCTCAAATGCCAGCTACTACAAAAACATACAATAAAACATCAGTGCCTGTAGAAAAGTCTACAAAGTAGAAGGCAAGCCCTGACAATACATATCAACCTCACAGTTTATAAAGGCAAAAAGACCTCTTCAGTAGCAAGCCTTTTCTTTTTTCTGCTTTTAGCAGTTAGCAGTTGGGAATCAACACAGTAGAATTTCATTCAGGGCCTCATGTCTTCATCAGTTTATCTAAGTTTACAAGTAAATTTCATTAAATAACGGTCAAATATTCTGCTATTGTTGACTTTTTAAAATATCATTCCTGTAAAATGAATTCAATATCTCTAAAATATTACTAGAAATCATCACGATGGCATTTAAATGATACAATGCTTTCTGAAAGTTCACTAAAATTTTAGTTTTTTCAAATCTGACACGTGCAGAGAACCAAGTCCTGAAATTAGAGCATGAAGGAATTTGTTATTCTCTGCTACTATCAGACTAATTGAGATATTTGTCAGCTTTACAGTTAAAAACTGATGGGAAAAAAAAACCAATGTGACACTTTACCTCCCCTCTCCTGTCCTGCCAGGGGTTTGGGCTCAGCCTCTCCTCGATATCTCCTACAAGCACACACTCATCTCCATTTGCAGGGCTCCCTGCAGAAGTAGCATCTGACGGGGGGGCTGGCGATGAAGAGGGACATTCTACTGGTGCAATCATACTTGCAGGCATCAGTGCTCCAACAACTGCATCCCTGAAATCATTTAGGATGGATTAACATAAACCTAATTATACTCCCTTGTTGAACTTGAAAAATGATATTAGCTTGTCTGAATAAAATAAGGTAAGGTTTCCAAGCTCTAGAATTTAGAGGGTCGTTCATTATTATTCTCCTTTGGGCCTGATGCTTCAATAGTTAACGTGAATTTCTCTTTCTAAATTTTAGCACAAAGACTCTGTTCTCTACTAACGACGACAGCACTGCAAAGTTTTATTGTTCTTTCCAACTCTGCCCTCTACTGCTTCCTCCGTATCATCCATCATGATTTACTTACACTGCTTCTACATTATTTACTCGAGCATTCCTAAACGAACAATTTTTTTCCCCAGGCAACGGAAACTTTTGTAAACATAACAACATAAAGCGAACATCGACATCAAAAGAAAATTTAAATGAAGCTTAGGCCCATCCTGAGGAGTCCAAACTTGTTAAACAATTTATACCTGACTCAAGAGTCCCTAATAGATGGTAAGTGATGTCACCTTTTGCTCTGCAGCAGACGAGAATGTTGCCATGCCTACCTGGCATACATGATTTGCAATGCGATCAGTATATGAGACAGAGCCTGCTGTTTGGCAACGTTCCCATCAAGAGACAGAAGAATCTTCGCAAGGGAAGGGCGATTCGGCTTGGAACTGTTTGCCCCACTGATTTTGTTACTGGCAGCAGAAGAATCTGCATCTGAAGGAACACCTTAAAAGAGGCGGGGGGGAAGAGAAGGTAAGCATTTTTTAACGGTATAATACATAAAAGGAAATGATTTATCTAATTTCTTGTTAAATAGAAGAGATGACAGTGAAACTCACTCTACAGTAGATTCTTAAACTGCAGTGCCTACAGTTACAATATTAAAGTTAATACTGAGGCTTTCCAACAAGGGCTTTCACAAAATAGTATTTGATCTTGTTACTTGCTTGTGAGGATTGGGTAATACAGATATTTTAGTGATCAGCACCTAAAACAAGTTTTACTTACACAAACATTCTGAAATAACAAGAATATTTATTAGGTACACATTGCCTTGGTCATGAAAAAGCTTCATTAGCAAGATGTTTGATGCTTTTATATTCAACCCAGAACACTGCTGTTTTGATTCCCTAATTCTTAAGTCACTTACCTTAGAAACAAGAGGTAATGTGTAAGAAGATTAATACTAGTGTAGTATTCATCTATCATTACCTCCATAAGGATAAAGCCCTTGGGGTGTTTGAGAAAGCATGTTGCATCTGAATTTAAAAGTTCCACTTTCATGAAGAGGTTTGGTTGGGGTTTTTTTTTCAGAGATGTACTTCGTTGGTTTGTGATTTTTTTTTTTTTTAACCACTTTCTTTTGCACTCTTCTATCACCTATTAAACCACACCCTAAACAAACACTCCAATGGCAGTAAAGGAAAAACAGTGTAAGGCAACAAATACCAACCAAGATAAGAAGCACCTAAAGGGTCCCTCGCTGTCTGGAAAAGGACTGGTTCATGAACAGATGGTGTAGCTACATCCACTGTTGTCCATGCTACACTGTGGGAAGAGCCACAAGCAACCCGAGTGATTTTCTGGCCTTCTAAGCCCTGGACAAGAGTGGGCTTTCTGTTGACTGTAGTAGTTCCATTGCCTTGTTGCCCGTGGTCATTGTCACCCCAAGCATAAACCTGCCAGGAAAAATTTCCACGTATTACTTAGCTTCACTGCTTGTCTCATTTAAATGCCTTCTTAAAAATTCCTAAAAAAGATGCTAGTGATTTATGCTAGTAATCTAGGACACTTTAGACAATCTATTGTCATGACATTCCCCCGCTCCATTAAATAATGCAGGCATTAGCATACATTAAGAGAAAAAAACACAATCAAAGCAGCACTTCATCAGATGATTCATAATTATTGCCAAATCATAACTGATCAGTTGATTCATAAGACACTCAATGTTCACAGTGAACAGTAAGTTAGAAGAATTAATTGCTTAGTAATTACATTGGAGAGCTGAGACAATATTATGATAACACTGCAAAATCTGTCCAGAACACTACGACTGCTGCTGCATTTCCAGAGCAAGAAGCAGAATTCCCTTCTGCATCAAGGAAAGAGAGGAAAGGAGGGTGATGCACAACATACCTGTCCAGTATCAGTCACTGCCAGACAGTGGAGCGCTCCCACAGCCACGTGCACAATCTTTTTACCCCGCAGTCCTTCCACGACCTGTGGCTTTCGTACGTGCACGTCTGTGCCATGGCCCAGCCTGAAGTAGTCGCCCTTACCCCTGCAACAGACAGTAAATGCAGCATTCAAAACGACTGTACTGTTTACACATTCCTCCTCACCGCAGCTTCCCAGCCGAGTACACTTCATTTATCACTGCCTGAAACACACACACACCAACCAGCAAATGCTTCAAAACGGAATGACAAAGGCATAAGAATGAGGATAACTGCGCTTTTATTACACCACAGCTTCTCGCCTCAAGAGAGAAGAGCATGATTATGACTATTTTCTGAATGCAAAGCAACTGGTATTGCATTTAATTTCCTCTGCTGCAGAAACACTGCAATTATAAACGCTTACAAAATTCACATGTTTTGATAAGACTTGGGCAGATTTATACTACTGAGGATAAACCTAACAGCAACAGAACCTTTAACAAGTCTGCTCCCATGAAAAAAATGCAGAGGGAACTAAAAATGTTTTCAGACTGGAGTTTTTTCACATTGTTGGATGCCTCAATATAGATTCTCAAGTCTCCATAATTTAAATTCCTCCAAAATTGTTATACACAAACTGCACTAAAAAAATAGCATACAGAAGAGCAGACACCTTAAAATGCCTCTACCAAGAACGTCAGTAAAGAAGAAAAAATCCCTGATATTTCTTGTAGTTGTTTTTAGTAACCATTCACTCAGTTCTTTTGCTCACCACCAATTTTTCTCAAGAAAGGTTATATTATGCTGGAGAGAAACATGATATAGAGTACTGTTATCTACCTAAAGTTATAACCCAGAAGTCATGATTTTTTTTTTCCTCAAACCATAACAAATTCAAGAAGACTAAAAGTTTAGAAGCAACTCAGCCATCCCCAGCTGAAACAGAGCCAAAAAAAATCTCCTTGTAGACCTGTAATGTCATGAAATAGCTGTAGATTTTTGACTAGATGTAACAGTGTTAAGAAAAACTAGGGCAAGGAAGGAATAAACAAGAATTTTGGAATGAGTTCTTAAAAAAAAAAAAAAGACTGTCAAATTCCCTTTCCTCTTGCTCCTTTTGTCACCACAAAAAAAAAAAAGAGGAGGGAGATCAAGAAAGAAATACAGTTTCCAAGGGCCACTCTGAAAAACATCTCTGTTAAAAACTTTTCTCCCCTTTAAGAATAGTAGTAACCTATAAAAATGAAAGTTTTGTGGATTTCTCTTCATATTATTTAGCAACTGATGACAACACAACAAAAATGACTGGTTTAAGCCTACTTAGCTCTGATATGCATCAAATGGGTCACAGCCTTATTACACAAGGATGGGGTAAGACCTTGATCTGGTTAGTGCTCAGACGTTGACCTGCCATGCAGTAAGCTCTCAGATTTTACAAAAAGGTTTATAAATTCAAAAGCCAGATTTGTGTTCAAAACAAAGCAGAAGCAAGCAGGCAAACAGAAGAAAAATAAAACCATATCTGAGTAACTCTCAGGGATCATCTCATACCAATTCTTGCTCCAAGACATCATTATTGACAACTCAGTGGCCTTCTGAGCAGCAGCAAGCTGTTGCTGTGTTCCTGCATCCCCAAGAAAGTTCTTCCATCTGCTCTGAACTTCAGCTTACTTCCTTACTCTCCTGCATCCTTACTCTCTCAAAGTCTCTGCTTTATCTGTAGGCTACACAGTCCAAGCTCTGGTTCTCAGGTCCTTTTTTTCCCCTCACTCTACTCCAAAGTCTTGAATCAACATTCTTTTAATGTTTCATGGCACCCAAAAGAGGAAATGATCTTCCCTTTCCTCCACTAATTCCATAGGAACCAGGCACTCTAACAGAGTACAACAGACAAGGAATCGTGCTACAAGACACAGCGCTAGAGAGTAACTGAATGGGTGCAGCTCATCTGGAAATTTAAAAGACAAAGCGCACAGGTAAGGCACAAACAGAGCCAAACAGCACTAAATACAGCACACAGTTAGCAAGTGCTTTGTTAATACTTCCTGGCAAATGTAACATACCATGTCCACACCACTCCTGACTTGGTCAGTGCCAACGAGAACTGCGCACCACACTCGATCTGACAAACGCCTTGGCCATTCAGTCTTTCAATGTTCTGAGGAATGTTGCATCCTTCGCTCCCTCCTCGGCCCAGTTTTCCAAAATCACCATCACCCCAAGAAAACACCAAACCTAAAAAACGTCAAATTGCAGGTCAAACAATGATCATAGTACTCCCATGTGCTAAAAAGTTTCTGAAACAATACACCCACCTTCATCTGTCAAAGCAAGAGTCTGAGCATCTCTGCTGCCACACGCAACCTG
The DNA here is from genome assembly GCA_013398855.1 of Mohoua ochrocephala. NCBI lineage: Eukaryota > Metazoa > Chordata > Aves > Passeriformes > Acanthizidae > Mohoua > Mohoua ochrocephala. The sequence continues at coordinate 165,353 of VZTA01002816.1, forward strand.
AATGACTCGGTGGCCAAGGAGCACTTTAACCTACAAAACAGATGGAGTAAGTAAGAAGTTTTCAAAGACATTATGTTTTAAAACCTTACAAGCATTTCCAAGGTCTTACGACTCATCTTGGTCATTGTGCCCAGCCTGAGCTAAGAGCTATGCAGCCATGCTCAGAATCCAACATTGCTACATGGTAGCTTCCAGCTATGTATCCAAGTAGATGCAGGACATGAATGCTGAAAGCAGCACTAGCCATTTTACATCACTTCCCAAGAAAGAGACTGGATCTTTTGGACCTTTTTGAAATAGCTTTACTTTCACTAGAGGTATGTGTACCAAAACCTAATTTAGATCACTCCAAATCAACATCTTCGTACTGCCTTCATGTTTTTTGGTACTTGAGCTCTACGCTGCTCTCATTTGTTAAACACATGTGCATTTCATCAGAAACCAGAAACACTGATTTTACCATCTTAGGCTTCAGCTGTGTGGTATTATCTCCATGTCCTAGTCTTCCATATTCTCCAAGACCCCACGTATACAGTTCACCACTGGAGGTAATAGCAGCACTGTGGGAACTGCCACAGGCAATATCACGGATGCGTTTGGTTTTCAACGCTTCTATCAGCCTGGGCTTATCGCAGTTCCTAAAGAAAATGAACAACAAATCCATTGTGTTAATCATAAAACAGCCACACAAATACTCCAACTGCTGCAATACAAATTGTGCAAAAACTAACAGCAATCTCAAGATAAAGTAAGATGCAACACTGATTCCAAGATGTACTCTTTAGCAGCATCGTAAATCCAAAGTTTACACTATTTTAATGTACTCAAAAGTTTATTTAAAGAATATTTTATGTATATGTGGCAAAATAAAGGTGAGAAATTCAAAATGTCAACACGATGAATCAATTAAACAGTGCATAACAGAAAGTGAAAACCAATTTCCTGTCACTGCCCAAAGCTGAGTGGTTTATGAGCAGCGGACAGACAGTAGGATTAAGAGATGGCACTCCCATCCCAACTTTGCTCTTCACCACAGAGAAATCAGAACTAGAATTTAGTGTTAGGCTTCTATGTGAGTAATGGAAATATTTATTCTTCATGGGGTTACAATGTTCTCTTAATTCCAAAAAGAGATTCAACTCATGATTTTCTAATATTGACTGTACCAGGACCACTATTAAGATTCCATAAAATTATGCATGGCCTCTGGAAATATTGCTACTATGAAATGCCCAAGAGTTCCAAATCTCGCTTTCAATAAAATTACATAAAACATGAGGCAGCTGAACAATAAACAGTAATACTGCTCTCATCTGGACTTCCCTTTTCATTAGCCTGACCCACCCCTATGAACATTTATTTGTTGTAACATATTAACCATCTGAATTAATTTTTTATGTATTATGGGCAGGTTCTCAAAATATATCAGAATTACAAAAATGTTTACCCACGGGCTTTGTTTATCAGGGTTTTTTTCTTTCAAAATATTGTTGTGTGGGTACATACAAAGTAAAATCTGAGAAAATTCAAATTTCTCTCAAAGCTGTCCTGCGGATGATTAAACTATGTATTACTGAAAAGCGTAAGAAGTTTATTTCTGGCTACCAAGTCTGTGAACCGAAGACTAAAGAAAAGGGCTATAAAATGACAAGCTTAAATTATGAACTGTTACAGCTCAGGAATGTAAGATTGCTACGGTTTTACTCCTCAAGGCACCTCTGAAAACCATACCTTATAAAAATAACCGAAAACTGTATGTCCAAAAGTATGGAATTTCATCAGTGACATTGGAAAATACTAGTCAAGACTTAATCCATCTTTCCAAGTATTATATTAATTGAATGCCTCCTTTTTAAATGGCTGAAGAGTGCTACAAATGCTGCACCATAAATTGGCATATACTGTGGAAAAAAACATCTTCTTACAACACATTTTTTTATTCCTAGTGTATTAAAAATACTGTTGTTGTCAATAGTGGTGGTCAGCTGTGTTGTAACATTCGACATAAATCTTTTACTGAAATACAGACAAATTTGGTATCCTTACATTCGACTGAAGTGACCAAGTTTTCCATCATCTCCTTCACCCCACGAAAACACCTTTCCATCAACAGTTAATGCCATAGCATGCCGGCCACCTAAAATTGCAAACATAAATTTACATTTTTGAGCTTTCAAGCAGGCAGCAGGTCTAGCAACAGTTTGACATTGCTGTACTTCTACAATGCAACTCTACGAGCCCTTCAGCCTCATAAACATCACTTATTTTCTTCAGAGCTTTTATGTGATTTAATTTAAAACAAAAAACTTTTGTGACAGTAGGCCTCCTGGCACATTAAAAAAAAACCCAACAAACCAATAATCACTCAATTTTTTATCTTCAGAGGTGCAACCCACCATTTAGAAATACTGAAAATGAAAACACTTTCTTTCAATCAAGTGGAAACACCGAAGTTACCAAAGTTAACTTCCAGCAGATAAGAAAGCTTGTATGGTCTAAATTCACAGGTTTTAATAACAGAACCATTAGATTTAATCTAACATTGTATACAACAGACAGAATTCAATAACCTGTATTTATTTTTAAAAAAGAATCTGATATGCTAGGGGCACCACAGCACCCAAGAAAATTGCAAAGCAACTATTTTCAGGCTTAATATGTTACATTTATGTATATAAGGACAGCAATAGTCAGTACCTGAGTGAACAGCCACCTTCTTTACCACATAGTTGCTGAGTGCTGTAATCTGGCGGGGAATAGGCACAGTTCCACTAGATATTCCTAAACCCAGCCTTCCATTGGTGGCTTCTCCACAGGCATACACTTTACCCTCCACAGTCACTAAAACGAAGAAAAAGGTTTGAAACATCATTAGTGTTTCACAACTCAAAATCTCTATCTGCCCTTAAATAATTATTTTAAACTTATGTTACCTGCAAAAAGGCTTTTGGATCCTCCAGCTACTTGTACAACATTCAAGGCAGACAGGGTTTCAGAAAAGGAAGGGACTTTTATCTAGAGCAGACAGGAAATAAAAATCATTACAACACACGTTCATGTTTTACACTCTAAAAAGAAGAGCTCTTAAGTGATAAACCAGTTAATCTAACAGGTACTTTCAGATGCTTCACACATGCCAATTAACACGCACCAGGCAAAAGACAAAAAACAATTGAAACATTTTTAATACTACTCTTTGTAGCTTTCAGTAACAAACTGTAAAATTCTAATTAAGTGTGAACTAATTTTAAGTTGTGTGACTCATACATTTTATTTGTCGCTGTTTCTCTTTTGTACTGAAGTACGAAAACAACCTACCTTGGAACCTTTTAGCCCTCCCAACTGGTCTTTGTCATTCAGTCCCCAAACAAAAACTTTGGTTCTTATTGTAGCTGCTGATTCAAGCCCAGCTGCCTTCTTTCTAACGAGACTGAACGTATTGAGAAAAGAAAGCACAGTCAGTTTAGCAAACAGCATGCTGTAGCATAGGCACCTTTTTACTGTTTTTACGGATTTTTACAGTTTGGAACAGCTTCAGGACTGCACTACTCAAACTATACTACCCAAAAAAACAACAACAAAAAACCAGAATGTTTTGCTGAGCAGTGATAAATACACACATATCAAATATAAGCAAATCAAGTTTTTAGCTCAGTTTCCAACCCCAAGTATACAGCAGAAGGGGATGAGTCATACACAATGTTACACCTCGCCAGTGTGATCATCTCAGACAACTTATTTATTGACAAAGGATCTACTTGAAATTCCAGTAAATTAAGATACTGATTTCTCTTTACTACCACTCAACCTAATTAAGATGTCTTCCTACAGTCATTTCCAGAGTTATAAGAATATATAGATACTAGGGTTCTTTATCACTTCCCCCTGCCTTCACCACTGCAGTTACCTACCTCCCAGTGTTAGCTTTATCATCATCCTCTTCCTCATTGTCAGAAGCCAGGAAAGGGACCGCAGCCAAATCTTCATCCTCAGCACGTATACGTCCCAGTATGCTGAGGCCATGTATTTTGCAATCAATCCCAGAGCTTCTGCACTGCTTGATTGCAATCTCAATATATCTGTGGTACTAAGAAGAAAAATACTCTATTGACATCTTTTGGGTTCTTTGTAACTTCATAAAACATAGGAAAGAATTAGAACTTTTGCTTGACTTTGTCACTTCAGCAAAATGAATCTGTCATCTTAAACACTTGTCATTTCAGCTCTAAATAATTCATGCTTTATCATTAGCATATTGCCTCACTCATTTGAGAAAGATTTCACTCCCAGTCTCATAGCATTCATTATGCATTTCTCCTTGCTGTTGCTGGAAAAGATCAGAACTGCTATCCAAAATTATCCCCAAAATTTAAGTTTATTGGAATGTCTTACTGGTTCACAGGTATATTGATTTACATAAATCCCCCTAAAATATCTAAGTCTATTAGAGCGTTACATGGTGATTATGGTAAAACTTTTTAGAATAATTAACTTTACTAACTTGCCAGAAACACTGCTAAGTCAGAGGAAAAAATAAAATACCATGCTTTGATAATCAAAACAATGCTTTTCATCCATCTCTTGCAGCATAACATTTTTCTGTTGCACACAAGAGTAATTCTCACACAAACTTCACTTACTTCAGTACAATCACTGAGTAGAGGCACTGTGGTGTCCGTAGGATTTATATTGATTGTCTTTAGCTCTATAAGGTTATTTAAGGAATTACCCCCTAGAAAACAAAACACAGAATGAAAAACACTTTAGGATACAGCATTTGTTTCACAGGCACTGTGCATGTTAAACAGACGACTATGTTAACAGAAACCAGATAAATACCTACTGGTGAGTGCAAAAAAAATTTGACTTCTCAGAGAACATTCACGTACCTGAAACTACAACTAAGGAGGGCATGTAGCTGCTGTCTGCAGGGTCCACTATCATCTTTAGTCTGTGAACAAGAACATCTGGAAAAATCTCCAAGCGAATCCAGTGCTAGTGGAAACACAGAATTTCATTTTTAGACAGTTATTCTTATGACCACCTTATGGTTAAAAAGAATGTATCTGTGATGTTTTTGAAGAAAGCATGAAAAATATTTCTGAATGGTACAGAACAGCTGCAATAGATGGAAACTGGCCAAAGGGAAATGACCTTGTGAACTTCTTGCTTGTCCTACCTCCAATTACAAGAGAAACAGTTGTAGCAAACAATTTATTTCAGCCAAGACCGACACCATTGCGAACACCCAAAGCACAGCACCATTGGGGGTTAAGAAATGGGACCTGAGTCTTAGGTTACAGTCTGTAGAAAACCTGGAGGAAGGGTACTTGGGGATATTCTCATCATGGCCATCAACAGAGCATCAAAACACACTGGACAGATGTCCAGCTGCAAATCCTGACGCCTAGGCTGGTCACAAAGCACTGCTGCAAGCCAATAAAAGTGGTAAACCATAAACTAAGGAAAAATATCTTCTATGAATTATCTGGATGCAGGAGTCAAATGTACATTAAGCAACTTTGCCAACGACACTAAACCAGGCAAAGCTGTTGACTCCCTCCAAGACAGAGAGGCCTTGACAGACTAGAGAGTTCAGTAATCACCAATAGTATGAAATTTCACTAGGGCAAGTGTGGCACTCTCCATCTGGGATGGGGTAATCCTGCTTATACTTACAAACTGGGGGATGAGAGGCTGGAGAGCAGCCTCGCAGAAAGAGAGCTGGGGGTTCTAGTGGATGAACAGCTGGACACAGGTCATCAGTATGCAGCAGTCACAGTCCAGAAAGCTAACTGCATCCTGGGCTGCATCAAAAGAGCAGTGACCAGCAAGTCAAGGAAGGGGATTCTTCCCCTCTACTCTGCTCTTGTGAGACCCCACCTGGAGTGCTGCTGGACACCAGCTCTGGGGTCCTCAGCACAAGAAAACCTCATGGACCTGGTAGAGTGGGTCAGAAGAGGGCCACAAAGGCAATCAGAGAGATGGAGCACCTTTCCTACAAAGACAGACTGAGAGTTGGGATTGTTCAGCCCGGAGAAGGGAAGGCTCTGGGGAGATCCTCTTGAACATGAAGTATGCCAGAATAAAGGATTTAGGGCTTACAGTTACCTTTCCTTGTGAACCAGAAGACTGCCAGCACTGCTCGCTACCATCAATGAGACGTGAAGCCTGATTCACAGAGGATGAGACATTCAAATTCTTGACTATCCTTGACCAATCGTCCAGTAACATTCCCCGCTGGCTGCTGTGCCGCCTCTTCAGCTGCTTTCCAGAACGCCCACTGAACACGGGAGACTGACCTGCGTGGTTAAGTGACACATTCAGCATGCACCTCTCAAAGAAAATGGCTTCTACGAAACCCATGAGCAGGATGAAAGGAAACATAACAAATCAAACATTTCGGGTTTGTAGTCTACATTCAGAGCACAGAAGCACGTCACATCAGTATGGTGATGCTATGCACTAGTACATAACACGCATCCTTAAAGTGCGTAGCTCCTTTTCTTAAAGGAGTTTCAATTTTACAAGCTCTTGACTAGACAGCTACTTGAAAAGGTCCTTCCCTTTAAAATACAGATCAAAATTTATGATGATACGTAATTCAAAATACAGGCCCACAGCACATGAGTTTTCTACACCACTGTAACATATGAAAAATATGCAACCAAACCTCAACAAAAACCCCCTGCCAAAGAATAGAAATAGGTAAGCTGGAACACTGGAAAATTCAAGTCTTGTTCCAGAAGGAGGTGGTTTAGGGAGATGTAGATTTCCTCCGTGCACAAAACCTCACTTCCATTTCCCTTCACTGATTTTGTAGCATCTAGAAATGTTGACTAAAAGAATACTGTAACTTCTCTGCCCTATACAGGGCAAGGATCACAGATTCACACCATACTAGCTGCACAACCACATCAACTGACTTATTAAAAGAATGTCTTTCTTGCCCTTTAGACAAACCATCATACACACGCGATCCATGTTCACGATCTCTAGGGGGAATCGGTTTTATTCATTTTCCAAAACAATTAGACTGGTAATGTGTAAATACAAAGAAATTTAGTCCAGAAGTCAGCATCACCTTGCAAATGCTAGGGATAAGATTAATTTTTAGTCAGGTGGATGGAAAAGAAATAAAAGGAAGTGTCAGGAAATGTAAGTTTTGCACTATAATGCAAAGCCCAAAGCTTTTGGAGCTTAAATGGCTGTACCTGTTCTTGCACTTGAAAAAAAGAAAAAAAGTCTGATTATGAGTCTTTTGAAAGGCTTCCCTTTCCCACCACACTCCTCTGGAGCCTCCACATCACAGAGGAAATGAGGTGACAGCCACCACACACTGACAGGCAAAAAGAGCAACTGAGGCATAAGAAGTCATCTGAGGTATTTCCAACTGCCCCTGGCACCATGAGGATTCCATTCATCTACATCTAGGCTGACAGTAAAAGGCAGGAGGATTAGAAAATGACACATTTTACTCTTGGTGTAGGTAAAAGTGCCATTCTGACATGTAGAGTTACTGTCACATAGATATTTTTCAAACTTTTTAACACTATAAAAAAGGCTTAGGGGTTAATGTTTTGTTGTAGTCCATCACAAGCAATCGTAGCAGTGCTATAAATGTTTTGTTGTCTAGGGGGTCAGTCTGAACACTAATTTCACCAAATTAAGGCACTGAAATATAAAACTGTTTTTTTAAAAACGACTTAAATGCATTTTAAATTAATCTAAGAAACGCCTCGGACTGCAAAACTCACCTGGTTCATTTATTCTGCCAAAAGTATGTCGGGTGTTATGCTTCCTGGTTTTAAAACACGTTTCACAAAAGTCAAAATCGTCACAGTTTCTGCATTTGAATCTAGGCCCATTAATAGGAAACATCTGACAGCCATCACACCTGATTTGACAAGAGAAGAACAAATCAATATATATATATATCTATGGTACAAGTTAATTGTAACACGAGGCAAGGTAACAGAATCAAAACAATAAGATAAAGGATAACCCATATACACTGAGGAAAAAGTAAATCATCACTTACGTGACTCCAGGATGAATGCTGGGGACCAGTTCCATTTCTGACAACAAGCCAGTCCAATGTGACTGTTGAGGAAAGTCTACAATAACATCTTTTCCATTGGCACTAAATGCTGTGACAAAAACACAGAGAAAATACAAGGTGTTGCAAATCTCTATAAAATGAAGCCAAAAGTGCTTATAGTATTCCATTTGAATTCCTCTGTTCTGATTTTTTATTTATTTTTTTTAGAAATGGTTCCAAGCAAGCACATACTTCTAAGCACAAATACAGTATGACCAAAATCTGTACCTCTTCAAAGAACCTGTGTTCCCCAGATTTCTTCAGTAACATCTCTTACAGCCTGACAGTAGTGCATCCCACTTTCTCCTCACTTCCTCATGAAGCCTTCAAATTAGAATTACTTCTTAGAGGAAAACCATTTGTGGTTCATCCAAAGTGTAAGAGAGAACTACAACAGGAAGCTGCACAGATGCTTAAAGACTTTTACTGTATGTGAACGAAGTGGCTCGAAAGCAGATGGACATGCTAACAAAATGGGCTGCCACAGAGGACATGTCTGTAAATTCGCCACAGACTTCAAATGCATTCTATATTCTCTATCATCATAAAGTGCTCCACAAAACAGTGTGATTTTTAAGTGTGTCCAGAAGAAAGTCTGTGTGGTTTTGAGTTTTACTACCTCCCCATGCTCCATTTTGAACACGCGTTACCTTTGACGATGCCCACGCTTCGGTGAGTAACTGATCCCCACTTGTATTTGGGTGTGGTGACAGAGCTTTTCACACGCACTTTGTCACCTATCTTGATATGAGAGGCAGAACTCTGTGGTGGGAATCCTAGCAGATACAAGAATAAATGTATAGTGAATGGGGTTTCCCCCTCCAAAAAGAAATCTCCTTTAGTCTACCATTCACTTTTTTAGTTAAAAAGCAGTCAGAAGTGAACTCACCTAAAAGCTCAACATGGATATATCTGACCCAGTAAGTGCCACCCTTTTGTTGCCAATCACACTGCACGTTCAGGTCATGCAATCCATCTCGATCCAATTTAATAACTTTGCCTACGTCTCCTTCACAAACCTCCTCATAGGTTCTGCAGCACCTAACCATCATCCCCACCTAGGGAAAAAAGGACAATAGAATGCAATAGCTCTGTAAAGGCTTTGGTACCAAAAGGAAAGCAGTTTTTATGTAGCTTTTGATCATCATACTTACCTGAATGTTCTCCCTAACATACACAGCATAGTCATCATTGCTTAAGAAATCAGCTCGTTTCTTATAGGTCTGGCTCTCTGTTACAACAGCACCACTTGACTGGAAAAAAGTCCAAAATAAATATGAAACAATTACAAAATTTGTTTTCAATTCAGAGAAATAAAATCGCTGGCAAAGACCGAAGATAACCCAACAAAAATAAACCCATATAATATCCCAGCTGCATGCCAAAATGGGAAAAAACTTCAACAGGTTCAACTCACTATAAAGACAACATTTATGATCTACTTGACTTTAAATTAAAATTTACTTTCCAAAATTACTTATCAAAGAATGTAGATGCAAATTTTCAAAATGTCTGAAAGAAGCTGCAAGTTGCTTTTACGAAACCTGATTGCCAAGGAAAATCAGAACAGAGAAGATTTGTCAGTACACTATTTAGCCTTGAAGACGCACATTCACGTTCCACTTCGTAGAACATTTGTTGGGAGAGGAAAAAAAAAATCAAAAAAAACAGTGGTGAATGGTAATCTCTAACCTAAACCATACTAACTTTTTTTATACAGTACAATGAGATTTAAAGTACTCCTTTATAAAAAACAAGCTAAAAAATAGTTACTAAAAAATATTCCTTTCAAGATTTGATTAGCTTAATTTTTTTAAGAGAACTACTGCATTCCAGCTGTAAGGAGAATTTTCAGAAAATTCTGTTCTGTTCTGAGTATTAAACATTTTTTTCACAAAAGGCAATCCTATAGCAATTTCTCACTGTAATACTGATAAAGATACCAAAAGCTGTCAAGTGAATTTCCTTCAAAATATAATGCAGTAATTTCAATTACAAAATCCCACATGTGCAAGAAAACTCAATGTTAAGTCCTTCAAGAATAAACAGAAATATGAAACCCATTTAATTTTATTGACAAGTCCTTTATGAAATAGTTCTTGAAAGTCAACAGAAGCCTAATACAAATTCACATTAAAGCTATCACACTCAATAGGTACTGTAACAGTAATTTTATCACCAGTAAGTGGAAAAAGTTTTTCTAAGAAAAAGGCTAAGCTATACAACAGACTTTTTTGCCATTTATTCACTAGTTTTTAAGTCCTTCCTTGTAGGTAACATATGCTTGTTTTTCAGACCAAGGGAAAGGAGAAGGGGGAACTCCTCTACCAATATTACATTTTAACATCAACTATTTTTGAAGAAACTAAGAGCATCTATCAGGGATACTTTGAGCTACCACCAGTGAAACATCTACCTGCATTCTACTCTCCCCCATGCTAACTCATACATAAAGTATTTATGGATTATTCTCAGTTGTTTTATGTCATGTCTTAAAAACACAGGGCAAACACGATCCTTGTTACTGCTCTGAAAGCTTGGGACAGCAGATTGTCCTTGTACTCTCACCATTTCCCAAAATGGGAAGAATTACAAAATTTGCAGCTAACTAGCATAACTTAGGTTTACTACGTTAATACGTACAACAGGACAAGCAGCTTCAGCTTCTTCCACTTCTTCTGCTATTTCCTCATCTGAATATTCATCGGAGATAGTATCGGCATCAGAGAGATCCGTAATTTGAACATCGGGGTGATCCAACAACCAGCCAACTAAGGCTTCCACTCCTAACACAGAAAACAAACTCAGTTTGTCTCCAAGGGATTCCCTGGCATTCTTAAGATTGTATCCAAAAGGAAGATAACGACTGCTCCCTCATAAGTACTGTTTTAGTCAGCTTGCAACTTTTGTTTTCCTTCTAATATCATTAATTTTACTAAAATAAAATACCTGGTAATCCAGAAGCACTTCCAGAGGTTCCCGACAGAGATTTTAGTGCAAATTCTATGTTTTTCCTAGGAAATCCCATTTCCATAAGTTGGACTACAATGGGGAGGGGCGGGATTGGAGATTGCTTGCGTTTCTTCACTTTTGTGGGTCGGATATGCTGCACTGTGATGGGTGTTGTAGCTTCACTGGAGCTGCAGTCTTCAAACAGTGGAGTTGAAGGATGTGTAGACTCTACAGCCAGATACTGGCACACTGCCAAAGCAGCAGCCTAAAGGAGAACAAATAAATCAGTCCAAGCAAAATAAGCATGTTTAGTATGTTTGTGTGTGTGTGTACATGCATGCCTGAAATTAAACGTTATTTGCCAAAAAGGGCTCAGTGTCACTTCTTTTTTAAACCTTTTGTTTAGTGAGTTTCAACTGGAATGTGAATTACAAAGAGTTATTTCTTAGGTTACTTAGCAGAAAACACAGACTCTACCTCGAGTTCCTGTTTGTCAAATATGGCTTTCACAGGTGATGGCTGCGTAGCAGCTGACAAAAGTTGCTGCAAAAGGATCATGGGAGGCTGAGGTCCTTCAGGAGACATATCTCCTATGTCGGGAGAGGCAACTGCTCCATCCTCTTAAAGCAAAAACATTATTTTAACCAAAACCACGTAACACGAGACAATCAGGAGACTTATTCTAGGGCTTACTGGTTGATCAAACATGTTATTTTTCACGTATTTCTTCGCCAGAGATACAGCGCATTTAAGACTAAGCCATATGTACCACAATCTCCATACAGAAAAGCAAGTAAGAAATTTGTAGATAAACAATACATTTACTAAAATACACCTAAGACATGTCTAACAGAAACTACTCAGTGGACAGTGAATTTGCACAGGTGTCTTTTGAGTCCACCTTTTTTGCAATAAGACTATTAGTAAGAGGTACTTCCAGGATAAACCACCTGATATAGACAACCAACAGTTTCAGTGATACCAGAACCATGGTGCATGCTTTCTGGATTGAGTCATTCCCCCTATAATACACCTCTTGGGAAGGGCTCCCTATAGGTATTCATTGTCCCTTCAAAACAGGATACTTTCATTGAATCAACTTGCTCACAATTCTGCACCTTTCGTATTTAATTTTGTGTTCCTGTTGGCATAAACATTCGTGTTTCCTAAATCTTTACTGTGACTATCACACAAAAATGTGTGATAGTCACAGAAAGATTTAAACAATAATAAAATAGCTAATAGTCCTCACATACATATGCTGTCCTGTTTTAAAAAAAAAGTGTTAGGGGTTTTTTTTTCACCTTTGAAAATGATAGTAAGAGTGAAACCATGTTCCATTCCTAAAAAAACCCTGTAGATTCTGTTGACTTAAAATCTGGCAATTGACAAAAAATCCCACAGAAATATCCACATAAGACAAATATATTATTATATTTAAAGATATTGCATGCTTCACAAATACCCAAGGAATTAATACATACTCCAAAGGTATTGACAGCTATCCTGAAAGCTGACACAGCTATTGTATTTATTTCTGTATGTGGAATGCATGTAGAAGAAATAATTCAAGTTGTTAGAACTACAACTCCTTAAACTCCTTTAATATTATGCTGAAGAAATTGTATTTCTATACTTGTTTCACTGGAAACAGCAAGACATTTGAAGTAAAGTCAATAGCCAATTTTAACGTTTGAAGCAGAAAAATAAAACCACTGCAAAAACTATGAAGTATTTTAAAATTATTTACAAAGCTTACTGACTATAGAAGACCTACAAATTTACCTAACTCCAGTATTTTGAGCTTCAAACACTTGACCTACTTAGTTGTCAAAACTTAAGTTAAAAAGTCCTTTTAACACAGAAGCTTAAAACATGCATTAATGTTAATTTTTAGTCTTTAGAGGGCAAACTGAATTTCTACCATCCAGCTGCCACTAGAATGGGTTATAGTCACATTATCGACCATCTAAACAGACAGCAGAACAGTCAGGCTGCATTTCAGAATACCTGCAGGATTTAACGCACACTCCTGAACAGCTGGCTGAGATAAGATCTGCCTCAGTGTATCCTGGTGAGAGAGCAGAGCTCGTCCTGCTTTCAGTATGTACAGCTTTAACTGCTGGCACCGCAGCAGATCCAGATCAACTTGACCTATCAGAAATATTAAACAGCCATTAGTGCTAGAAATCTCTTGTATTAGAGAAGATTATCATTCATAGAACCTCAGCCCAAACATCATTTTACATCTTAACTCACTGTGTACTGATGGTATAAGTCAGTTTAAACAGCACATGGATCAAGAGTCTGCACACATTGTATGACCCATGATATTAAAAACAGTGCCTTCCTACTTTTCACACCCTGGACAATCATACAGCTGATTTATAACACAGTAAGTGCAGTTAGGATGTTACTTGGATCCAGTATTTTAAACAACTCAATACAGTAAGATCGGCCTCAAACCTTTATTTACATTTTCCCATCAAAGTTAAAGACATTTCACTTACAGTGCAGAGCAATTCACCTCCTAGCTAAACTTGCCTCTTAAGTGCCTATTATTCAATGCTGAATAAGAACACAGGTAAGGTTCCAGGAGATCCTTATCTGTGTTTGCTGTTGCTAGTATTTTTCCTAGAGCATATCCATCTACTTCCAAAGAAAACAGCAAAAAGCCCCCAAACATACCTGAAAGACCTTGATTGGGAGACTTCATTCTTTGTTTCTCTATTTTACTTCCAGCCAGATTTACTAGTTGAGCCCAAATGGATAGCATAGGTTCAGTGAAAGGCAAGTTGTTCACATTAAAAGCCACAACCGGAAGCTAGACAGTGGGGGAAGAACCAGACAAAACAAACAAAAACAGGTAAGCATTTTCCTAAAATCTCACAAAATCATTAAAAAGTTTCAGTGGTTATTAAATGCAGAAGAGGAAAAGTAGCATTCATCTTACTGCTCTTGACCAGGAACAACCAGAGAGGATTTCTATTCCCTACACAGCTCCTGAGCCTGTATTTGTACCACACAATTGCAGGTCTGCTTGGTGAAAAAGCAGAACAGAGTCAGAAGAAGAAAGAACTCCAGTCTCTAAAGCACTTGGCCTGTGCTTTCACTAAAGTCGTATCAACCAAATCAAGATTCAGCTGAAAATACCCAAGACTTTCTACATTAGTTGTCCAATCAAGTTAAACAGAAAGCTCCTCTCATCTAAGAGCTATAAATCACATTACAATGAATTGGGATTCTTCCTCAACTTCAGCTTAAGTCCCTCTTCCTTCCACCTCCTCTGTAAATAAGGATGGGATTTAAAGGTCCTACAAAGGTTTGCATGAGGACCATCTTAGATGTGCATTCAGAGTATTGTAGGTGTTGATATGTCAATGTATTTAGGCAATGAAGAGCAAGTATTTTCTTTGGCCCCTACTAGAGTTTTACACCGTCCCAGCATTAAAGCCTTAATAAACCAAACTTACTGGCTTCAGCTGATTCAGAGGGCACACTCTGCACGTTCTCATGTCATAGAACTGCACGGTGATTTTCCCTTTTGGGGTGATGCGTGTCACTGTGCCTTCTCCAAATTCATCGTGAACTACTTGTCCACCCAGTCTCAAGCGACTGTCTATGCCACCAATCACAGCCAAGACTGCCATCAGAGCTCCCACCTCTGGATTCTCAGTGTCAGGGAAGTAGTCATCCAACACAGCCTAACAAAGAACAACGAAATTTAACTGTAGGGAGAAAACATACACTTCTATCTGCTTTAAAATACAAAGTTAATCACACATATTTCAACTTAAAAATTACAACACAAATATATATAAAAATAGAAAAATGGTTTCAATATTAAGCTTAATATTGTTTACAAAGATTTAGCATTTATCATTTCAAAATAAATATTGCTATAAAAATGAGCTTATTTTAAAACGTGGAAACTACCCCTTCTGACTGTTTTCCTGCAAAGATGTGGGTGATGGAGGTTAGCTGAGAGTTGATGTACTTGTTTATGAGTCCATTCCACTGGCTGAGCGAATGCAGCGTCCTCAGCAGTGCCACTATCTCTTCTGCTAAAGTACTACTATGAGTGGCAGTTAGAGATGCTTGGGGCCTGGCCTTTCTCCTCCTCAGAGTAGATTCTGGAAAGACAAAGCAGTGGCACAACAGTTGCGAGTTTAATGCACACATCTCCCATACATAAAAATAAGCCACTGAGGGGAAAATTCCTCTACCTCTGAGTAGTGGGATATCTGAAGAACAAGTACTAAGCAGGCTCCCTAAAAATCCAAACAGTTTTTCCACAAGAAATTTCATGTCTCTTGACCTTTCGTTTTTATCCCAGGATGGAAGTACTGCTTTCAGTAAATGTACAGCAAGGATCTAAAAAGAGAACAAAAGTAGTGTTATTCTAGTCTACGTCACCGAATACTAAAGAAACTCTCTAACATATTTAGTACAAAAGAATGACACCTTTAAAGTTAGCTTTCCCTTGTAGTTCTTTCTACAATGCTGATTTCTTTCCGGCTGTGGAAATTACAGAGCTACTGATCTTCAGTTTGCTAAGGGATATTTTAAAAGAAGATGTGACAGTTCAGAGTCAGTAACAATTTTACCAGCACATTATATTAATGAACCCAATCTCTTCAATACTTAGGACAGGAGACACACACACACACACTGAGAAACAATGCAAATGACTAAAACAAATAGGAAAAATAGGAATACAGAATGGGAAAGTTTGTTCAGCTTGCAGACTCAGAAATTAGCACTAAGATGTATTTCAGAATGAAAGTTTCCAAGTGTTCTGCAAAGAAGCTGTAACAGTTAAAATTCATGAGATATAAAGCTGAATGGTGAAGGCAGGCAAGAGCAGCCACAGTGACACTCAAAAGTAGCCACCGTGAAACCAGGGCCTCCAACACAGCACAGAAGGACCAGGCTGGCATCTCTGAACCCAGACAGTCGGTGCAGGACTGCCAAGGAACAGGGGAAGGTGCAGCACTGCAGTATCAAAGAGCAGAGGGGGTTGCATAGTTTGAGTAGGAGCATTTCAGGTTTTGAGCTTCCTCATCTTCTACCCAGAAGACCAATAAAAGTGACTAACAGGGAAGAGAACTCTCCTCTTGCAAACTTCTGTCAATAACATGTCTTTATAGAACTTCAGGGTCTCATCTTTTGGTTGTTCTTAAGGTAGGTGCTGGTCATGAGGAATGGTCATTTCTCTCGAGTATTCCCTGAACAGCACAGATGACTACTGCACCAAGTCCTGGGTGATGACAGAAGTCTCAGCGTATTAAAAATACTGACAAGAATCTACTGGAAGATCACACAAAAATGAACAGGCCTTTATGATACAAGGCTTTAGTTAAAAAATGCTGATTGCTTATAAGGAAAAGAATAAGATGGTCTTTTGATCCTCAAGCCTTAAAATTTGGCAGAGTTATTCTGTAATAAAAGTTGCTTTTCAGTCTCATGGAAATGGCACTAACAAGAGGCTAAGGAATGCAAAAAAAGAGGAAAAAAAAGAGAAAAAATTAAAAGAAAAGAAGAAATAAGAAAAGGGGAAAGATGGCAAGGGAAACACAATACCAAAATAAGATGCAAAGATGTAGCTTCTTGAGAGAGACTGTAATTAAAATAATATTAACAGTTTCCTATGGAAGAAGGGACAGTAAACAATACATAATTTGGTAACTTTAAATGAAATTTGACTTTTTCCTAACCATATACCTGTTATTCTTTCATTTATTCAACTTATAGGAAACATTACGTGGGAGTTTCTGGAGCACATTTTTGGAACACTATTTTGATCTTTCTTTCAACAGAACAAGGGAGTCCAGAGTACCCTGAAGGTTCAAAATTCAAGAGATGCATATTTAAAAACAGTAAATCCTAAATATAAAGAAAATGTTATCTTTTTTCCAACTAAATAAAAACTGCTTTATGGACATTTCCCAGCTGTTTTGTAAAATACACCTTTTTTTTTTAAGACAGCTGAAGTCTATTAATTTTATTGCCTATTGAAGTAATTTGGAAATACACACATTACCTGTCTCTGTAGTGAAGCAGCAGTGAAAGATTCATGTCCCTCAACAATTTTCATTAGCAAAGTTATCCACTGAGATGTACTAAGAGTGCTGCACATCTGAGGCATGAGTGCTATGCTTCGAATGAATCCCAGCGTGCACCAACTCCTATGCTGTTCTTTATAAACTAATTTATTTGGCAAGGAAGCTAAAAACAAAAAGATATATACATGTAACAGTTGACTTTTCCACCAGCTACGTCGTTCTCTATATACTACGTGGGACTTTTTTGGACAAATCAGAACACTGAGCTATTTCACTGTCTCTACACGAACTATTAATTTCAATTTTAGAGCTTGTAATTAATTTTATTAAATATGCCTTTAAAACAATTCTCATCATTACACTGTTTCCTCATTTCAAAGTAGTTAACAGCATTACCTCTGAAATTACAAAGGAGCTACAAAAGGAGTATGACACACCCAGTCATACTGTTGTTGCCAAACACAAAAAGGCTGCTAATAAATTAATTGTCTAAGTCAACAATTCACATCTCATGCATTTCTTCTGCTTTTACTGTTTATGCTCTAAGAATGCACAGGATCACTTATATTGCCTTTAAAAATTAAGATTTTAAAAGCTCTTAAAATGCATATTCTAGCCTTGGGCCTTAAAAGGATTAAAAACTAGTAACAAGAGATTTACAAACTCACAAGACAACAAAGCACAAAACAGAAGCACACGGTTCAGTCAGACTGCTTCTGTGGAATATACCTGATTTATCTATTGTTCCACTCTCCACAAGCATACGGAGTAGACCACACAAAGTCCGAGTAGCGTCACTTTGCATGACTTCAGCGTGGACACCAGCAGAGAGACACAGTGTCTGCAACAGGTTCACAGTACTTGTCAGCATCATGGAAGTAGGGTGGAGATTCCTTTCAACTTGTTCTCCTTCTGCAGGGAGACACAAAAGGCAAAGGAATACATTAATACTGAGTTATTTTATTTCACAGAGGTTCTGAGACAAACATGACATGAACAATTTGTTAAAAATATTTTCTCTGAGATGACCTGACATGAAGAAGATTCCTTATTTCCAACTCCAAGAGCAAAATATAAACCAGGTATTTTGCACATATATTTTCAAGTTTTTCTCCAGCAGTACACAGCTGAAAGGAATTCCAAAGTATTGCTAAGAATAGGGAAGCACTCTGACAACATGTATAATTAGGCCATATAAAAATCCCACTTTAGAATGGTGTTAACATATGTTAAAATGTACACCACCTGGTATCTGTAACTGAAACTATTTCAACTGAATAATACTGTTTTCTCTGACCTATGATTACTCAACAAACGTGACACTATCTTGTCTAACTTCCTTTCTCATCGTAAAGTTACATTAAGAAATATTCTGGTCAGAAGTGTACACCTATTAAATGAATCTTCTTTGATGAGGCACTTGCTCCTGTGAAAGAAACTGTTTTTATATTACAAGACACCAATTTTAAAATTCAACTAAAACTGTGCCTCCACTTTTATAAATTTTTTTTTTTTTTTTACCAGAATCATCCTCAGTGTCTGAATCCTCTGTTGTGGGCTGTGTTGCAGGTGGTGGCTCAGCTAGTTTGAGATCGTATTTTCCCTCCTTTCCCATTCTGTAAGAATTTGTACTTCCAGTGTCCCATTGCACTCTAATCCAGCCATCTTCTCCCAATTCTCCAATCACACGACCTAAACCTGGTGTGGGTCCATCCTGACAGAAGAGAGAGGTTCAAGTTGCACAATCAACAACACTAATTCGTACCCAAAGTTCATAAAATAAAAATGCTATTGCTCTTTTTTGCTGCTAACCTAATGATAGGTAGTAAACATTCAATAGTGTTTCAAAAATCGAGCATAAAGTTAGAAAGCATTTCACAATTTTCAAAAGAATCACCCTAGTAAGCTGCATATTTGGACACTCACAGTTAGATCTCTTTTACTATGTCTTACACAAGTAGAAGTTATGTCCTACATAGTTGGAAATGTATAGTATTGTAGAAAACAAATTATCCAATTTCCTGTTAAACGGTAAATAAGCACAGTCTCACTAAAAGAGAATTTTACACATCCCCAAAAATGAAATTAAGAAATAATCAACATATTTTATGTTAATTCTCCAAGTCTTTCGTGGTAGATGGTCAGAATTGCACAGCACTGCTGTAAGATGGTGAAAGATTGATAAAGCTGGTTGTGAAAAACACGAGCTGGGCCTCTTGCTTATCTTGCACCTGGCTCCAGCACAGCCTAACAACTGAGTGACGTCTGGAGCGAAGCAGAGCTCTCATGCACCGATGTTGTTTCAGTGAGGCACAAAAGGGCACCTGGGCCTCTGTGTGAGCCAACAGCCACACTCCCTTCACCGTGAAAAACAAGCCTTGCTATAAATCCAGTTCATTCAAAAGATAAGGATGCACACAAAGACCCTCTGATGAAGGTCAGATGGCCCCTACTGCTGCCTCAGTACATGGAGGTGGATCAAAGTGTTTATTCTACCTCTTTTATCAACTATAAATTCTGCCAAAAGGTAACCGAGATCCTCATTAAGCCCCATTAACATATTAACTTAGGCACCCCTCAGGAAGCAGATGAAGGAAAACATGGGATTCATAATAATGCATGTATGGCCAAAGTCACCAAACCCCACCTGTAAAACGATTGTTCCATCCCATTGGAACAGGCCAAAATTTATAGTATAAAACGGCAGCTTCAGGGGCAGAAAGGGCTGGAGGGGGAAAACTCTGTCTGCTCAAGATCTATTCACAGACTATGTCTCTCTTCTTTTCCCAAAGAGAAGCCTTTATGTAAGCTTTGCATCTCCAACAGCATTGGAGCACACCTGGCAGTATTAATTTACATACACACCTATATATATGTGTGTGTGTGTATACACATACCTATATATGTATATGTAGAGTGCTATTAGATCTCTTACCATACTTTCTGTCACAACACATACTAACACTCTGCGGTTAGTGCACTTAGCACCAGCAATCCTGAGCCTGCTTTTCTGGTGCTTCAAATAACCACGCTATTTGTGCTTCTGCGCTCCTGCAAGTTCTCCTCCAAACTCAACCAGACTTACAATGTTAAACTGGGCTACAATCAGCAATTAAGCCCAGCTGCAACTAGCCCCTCTGATCTCTGAGGACCAACTGGAATGCAAGGTTTATTTTCTGTTAAATTCCCATATCCTTAATTCAATATTTTTGGTATGTAAAATGCCCTTAAGTTTGATTGACCAGAAACTTCACAGACAGTCCACTGAATAGGGACTTTAGATAATAACACACCCAAAACCTGTATGAAAGAAGTTGTACCTGATCACCCCATTTCCAGTCTACCCCTCTCACCACTCTGGTACCAATTTTCATCATGGCTGCCAGCTCTGGTCCAGAAACAGGGAGCTGAACAGGTGTAGTTTCCTTTCTTGACTCTTCTAGGACCGTGGCAGAAGCCCCATGAGAAGAGGCAATCGTATCTTCTTCAATATTATCAGAACTCGGTCCTAATGAGGAAAAAACATGAAAAAAATTAAATCCAGCTACAAGTTGTTTATACCTTTGTCACACATTTACTTTCAGGCACAAATTTTGTAATACAAAAGCAGTAACAGACAGGAAAGCTGACTGAACAGGTGATAAGTCAAATGACCTTTAAGAAAACTAGGATGTAATGGTTTTGAATGCACAGGAAATGAAATACTTAATTTTGAACAAAAAACCAAATTACAAATAAGAGACATTATTAATGATGACTCGATTGGCTAAATGGTTCTACAACCAGAATTTTTTTTAAAACTTTCTGAGTGCACTCCAGTTAAACATAAATTACAGGAACAAATGTTTGCTGTTATCTAAGAAAACCAAGAGAGAAAAACCATGGCAATTTGAATCACTGCAAAACACACCAGAGAACTTCCTATAGCAGAACAAAGAAAGCTTCAAGCTTAAATATGCAGACTGGGAACATTCTTAATACATGGAACAAATTAAATGGAGATTAGTGAGTTGGCAGTTTTTACTGTTTTCATTTTAAATTTTCCATTTTTAATTTATTTGTAACAGTTCCACCAAAACTACACATTAACTGAAATTTTAGCAAAGGATGGCCAAAGCAAACGCTTAATAGAAAAAAATCTTGACTGAATAAAGGCTGCAATCAAATTAACCTCCTTCTCAACCATGCTTACAGATGTGTTCTTTGTATCAGGCTAAAATAGCATTAAACACTATCTTTAAGCAGCAAAATAACTCTGTAATTTGGGTACACCAACAGGTAAAAAACACAAGAGATTTGTAAAGCAAATGCTTTCTTCCAAGCAAGAAAGAAGAACTGTACCTATGAGCCGCAGGGTGGTCTGTGTCAAGGCCAGCATGCCAGAATTGAGGAGCAGGCTCAAGGTATTCGCTCCGTGCTGCAGCGTCAACATGTTCAGCATGACCAGCAGGAAACGTGCTTGTGGAATAGTTCCAAGACTTGGTCCTGCTGGATTCTCATTAGTAATTGTTTGAAGAGGAACAGGCTGCAGACCTAGTTCAAAAGTAATATAAATAACAAAGTCGGCTGACATTTGGGAGCTACCATAGAATAGGTTACAGATTTCTTTGATTGATGGTTTAAAATATTTTTTATTCCCTGCTCAGCTTTGAGAACTTACAAGCTGAAGTTCCAAGAAACCAATTATAATTTGTATTTTAATGCTAAAATGTTACTAATGAGTAATCAATCATCTGTTGCTGGGAAATCAGCAACGTACTCAAACACTGAGAAGTGAATTAACAGGGGGTCAAGGTGGGAAGGTTGGAATGACACACAGAGTCAAAGTAATTCTCAACACAAATCAAGGGAATTGATTTCAACATCCCAATTATTGGGAACTTAAAAAAAAAAAAAGCAACAATATTAATGTAAAACAGTTTTCTCCACAGACAACAGCAAGAAGATGAGAATCACCTAGTTCTTTAAACTTTGCATTAGCATCTAGCAAGATATTCCGGACATTCTGAATGGCCCACGCGTACAACTTCCCGAAAGTTACTTCCAGCAGCATTCTGTTAAAGGGCGGGATCAGATCAACATCCTTCAAGCAGTCGGTAAGAGGCTCCCTTCAGAGAAAAACAACAACAACAAAAATAAGTACTGTTTTCTTATTGAAGAATTGTGCAAGCAAAAGCAACAAGAAGTTTTACCCTATATTGGCTCCTTCTGGAATAAGCCTCTGCCATCCGCAGAACATAGCATACTGCACAGATGGGAGCAAAAAATTTTTAGCTGACAATTTCAGAATAGTGTCTATTCCCTCCAGACGAACTTCTGCTCTTTCCAACTGCCAAAGATAAAAAACAAATTGTCATACTTATGTAAACCACTAATAATTGTCATAATTACGTAAATGTCCCATTTTCATTCATTTTACCTGTTTTAATAAACATTTTCTCATTTTTTCTACATCCACCGGCTCTTCTTTAAGTGCAAATTCAACAATGGTGTTAAGGAGGGCAGACTGTGGATACAAGCCCTGAACATTTTGCTTCAGCCATTTGTATTTGTGCACACCTGTAACTGTACTCAAAATTGGCTGCCACTTATCCTGCAAAAGAAGAAGGTAGCATGTTAAAACTTTTTAAACAATTTTAAATTATTGAAAATATAAGTTATTTCATGCAAAACAATTTCCGAATTTAAAATACTGGGAGGGGTGGAAATAAAAACTTTTTCAAAGTCAGGAAAGAGCTTAGTATTATTTTAACTCATTATCTCTTTTACTACTGTTACGTAAAATTTCAAATGCATTAATGTTCAAAAAAAGAGGAAGTAACCCATCACATTTTATTTTGAAATGAAGCTTTATCTAAGATCATCAATAATTTAAAAATTAGAGAAGGTATCTTTACACACGCTAAATACATAGTACAAGCTTATTTTTAAAAATTATTCCAGGCTTCACTGAAACAACATGCCACACTTAATTACACATCCCAAACACCATTCTCAGAACATTAAATATCAAGTTATTGCAATCATGCTTTAGCTCATACGTTTTTCTCTTGTTATTTTTATTCACAAGTTTGATTCCAAATCTGATATCCTACCTTGGGTGACTTGATTGGTATGGGCTTTTTATCTATAGGGACAGGACTGTGAGGTACCACACAAGATTCTTCTAAATCACTCTCTTCATTCCCAATTTTGGATTCCTCTACATCAGCAGATTCAGATTTTTTTGGCACTATAAACAAAAAAGTATTATTCTTTCATGCAGTCTGATTAGATTTTACAGCGTCATGTTTTTAGGTTTGCATGATCACCTAAGCACACAGAATGCTTAAGAACTGTCCGTAATAAAATGGAAATGTATTCTTGGTGAACTCTATGTCCAACTATTACCAAATTAACTCTGGTATTACCTGCAATATGCTTTTATCTTTAAAGACAAACTTCAGCAGTACTTTGGTGTCTGTTCACCACATTAATTTATTTCCAGTTAAACCATTCTTTGACTACACTTTAATAAAACATGACTTCTAAAAAGATGTCACTTCCAGTGAAGTGTTACTGTAACAAATTCAGAGGGTCTGATACTGAAGGATCATTTTTAATCCACTGGAACATGAAGAAATATGCCTCAACTAAACTCGATACTCTTGTTCTCCAGTTCTTGCTGTAGGATATGACATGCAGCCTCTCGTTTAGAAAACTTCATGAAAATGCAGCAGAAAGCAAATGGCTTTGATACTTTATCTAAGGAGAGCCTCAAATAGCAGCAAACCTTGAAAGAAGATGGATTTTCATCGTTTCAAAGAGAATACAACATTAACGCTGCCTTACCTCTTTTTTTCCTTTTTTCTCTAATGATTTTCTGAGCTACCCTTCGCCATCGGGGCAAGGAACTAAGAAGTTTAAATTTGGACATTATAGAGAGATCATTGCAAACTGCAGGACGAAGCTCATTGAATAAGAATCTCAAACGCTCAATGACAGGAGCACAAACTTCCTTGTAAGAACGCCCTTGTTCCTGATGGGTCTAGAAAAGACATTCAAAGATCAAATTATTGTATAATACACAAGAAAATGAACAATATATAACTTTTTAATAAAACACTTCAAATGAAAATTAATCTTAACATTAGCAGCTAAGAGGCTTACCTTAATCAGTGAGCATTTTGCTTGGTAGACAACACGACACACATCCACTACAGATTTTGGTAAGGTTTTGTGCTTTACCTGGTCAACTCCAAGGGTACCAGGATGAACAAGAGACAGTGCTACATGACCTTAATGGGAAAAGACAATCTTTGAATATGCATTTCCAAAATCATCCACAGCAGAGTTTAAACTGGTCCAAACAAACACACCACAAGCCTACCTACCCAAATCTTCATGCTTCAGAAGACAGCATAGTAACAGACGTCCTACTTCTTCCACGGGATGCTCAGGAGGGAATGTGATTGGTGTTGTTAAGTGACACTGTTTACAGTATCTCTCTATTTGACACAAGAAGTCCTAAAAAATACACACAACAGCCTCTGTTTAACTCCAGTTTTAAAATACAATGAAAGGACTCAAAATACTGCAGGCAGCATTTAAATAACACTGAGTAATCGCCACAATCTGAACTAACATTCCTGAGATACAACACACAGTATGTGCAATTTAACACACAGCAACTACAACCCAATACTACAAACACCCTACAGCCTTCTTCCTGTACGAAAAGCAACATGGCTCAAGGAACAAAGCTACTACTGCTCTTATCTCTTCATGAGATAGTCAGGTCACCTAACACAATTTTCAATTGTCTTCTGATTAATCATTATTCATCATTATCGCTATTCCCAAAGACTTATTTGGGGGTTTTTTTCATAAATCAGCTGAACTCAGAGGGTTAGAAAATCTGAAGATATCACAGAAGACAGTGATCAATGTAAACCATAGGGTTTTTCATAATATCCACAATACTAACCACGTGAAACCTGAACCTCAAGCCCCAAAGGAATTTTAAGACAAAAGCATACACGAATTTGGAACATAAAATACATTTTTGCAGCTTGACAGAAAAAACTCTCTCTTAGTTCAACTGGAGGTGAGCAGGATCTCTCAATGCTACTGAAACTTGACACAAGAAATAATGGATTACTAATTTTTTGTAAGCATATTCAAATTTTTAGTCCTCCCACTCAAAAATCCTAAAGAAAAAATGTACTGTTGTGCTATTAAGTGAAACACACACATTTTATCCATCAGTAGTACTCAACCATTCCTTCCACAAAAAATAATTCTGAAATAACTTTTTCAATTGTTTTGCTGTAACTTTCGGAGAATTTTCCCCACCACTATCGCCCTTCAGAAACAGTTTTTGTGCAGAGAACTACTGAGGGCCTACCTTCACAGTGTGATCCTGAATATTATTATCCGCAATAGCTTGGAGAAAGGGCTGTGAATGGTCACTCAAAGTCAATCGATGCGCATACAGTTTTGATTTATTTGGGGTAGTGTTACCAGGTGAACTGCAATGGTCTTCATCTTTTTCCTCATTGTAACTGTAATGAATCTGACTAGTTTGCAAGCCTCCAGAAAAGATCGACGACTTCAACCATTCTAAAATAAAGAAAACATGGGTGAATATTCTGATCAAAGACTAAGCTGTCAAGACTCAATTTCCTGTAATGAAATGCATTCACAGCTTCAACAAGATTTAGCAAATCTTTCATTTGCTGAAACTTTTTCACAGGAAAAAGAAAAGGGTTCTGCAACTGAGAAACAACTAAGTAACAGGGCAGCCATCATCTGTTTAGAGATACGGGGCTTTAGCAATTTTTCTGCTACTAATATTGAACTACACCTTCTATTCATCAAACCAAGACACCCAACAAGAAAACTTCCAATACCACACGATCAAGACACTCTTAACTGACAATAAATTGGTGAGTTAGGAGACTGCATAGCATCGTTTTCTCTTTTATTTTCTGTTGCGTATTACGAAATTCTGAATTCAACTGCTCAAAATTATCAAATCCCTATTTAAATCTTGCTAAATTATTAGGATCTTGATGAGTGTGGTAGTCAATGTTAAGAATAAAGAACTGCAGAAGATACTAAGACTAACGAAGTGCTAAATTTTCAGTTAATTTATTTGTCCTTTGTCTTTTTCTTGCATGCTTTGACAAGTATTTATCACTTTTTAAAGCTCAAAATGACATCCTGCTTACTGGCACATTCAATTTCCAGAGGAGAAAGTGGTGTGCTCATGGCCAGGTAGGAAGCGTGCAGCCCGAGGAGGAGACCCAAATTACGCTCTGTGTCTATCAAAGGTGATGACAAAGTACTGAGATCTGGCGTTGTAACCACTTCCTGGTCAGGCTGCACAAAAGAAACAGCAATTGTAAGCTAGAACTGAGCTCCAACAAGAATTCTGACAGCAAAGTAATGCTTTACTTTAGAAAGCATTTACCCATTAGTAGCGTTTTTACCTCTATATATTGGCCAACACAGAAGGCGTGCATTGATTCCCGCGTGTCCTCAAATTGCAAAGCAGCTTCCAAAGCGACAACGGGGTCCTCACCAGCAAACTGAGCTAATGAAAGAATGAGGTAGTCAATACAGTATCCAAAAACGTGGTCATTCCACCCGTTTTGAAACAAAAGTAGTTTGTGTCTGTAAGTCAGCTGAAAATTCTCACCAAGTATGCTACTGCCAGTTAAAGACTGGGTTTGGAAGTCCTTTATATCATACACTTTCCCATCGATCACCGTCCAAAATCCTCCGTCTTTGTTGTGGTTCTCCAGATCAGCCTTACGTATAAGTGTTACCTCCTCATTATTTCTGCAACTCTGGCCAGTAAAAAATGAACCTATCCATATAAAACAGAAAAGAGAATTTATCAACAGAAAATCAGAAAGTAAGGCCTTTTTCTAAACATTCTTTTAATAGTTGACTAATCCAATTCTTCACTTCTACTCAAAGGCTGCTTATTTTTTTATATGCTCAAAAGTCAAAATGGCTATTAGTATGTTCCTGTCTACATATTACACAATTAAATTGTCTGTATACTGTGTTCTTCTATGCACTTATCTCTGATGTCACCTAGCACTGCCCAGCTATATGGCTGTTTTGTGTGGAGGTGGAGCAGAACAATGAGTTTTCTGGCAAATCACTGCTCTCATCGCTTCTTCCTTCAAATTACTTTGGTTTCATTACTCATTTGCCTGCAAGGAATTTGCTGTATATTTCATTTCAGGCTAAATTCAGATTTTTTCAATATGAAAGATTCTTCTCTTTTGACCACAGACACAGCTCATATTACAAAGTGCCCCAAGAAAATAAAAATTTCTTCTTTCAAAGCTTTCACATTACTCATCCCTTGTGTTACAGACAGAATTTAGTAACAAAATGCCTAGATGTACTACTCAGGTTTTCACTGCAACTTTTCACAGTCAAAATGCGAAATGATGCGAACTACTTCTTGAAAAAGCTGCATCTGTACTCTGCTTAATTCTACCACTATATGTAACTTCCTTAAGAATGCAGTGACAGAAATAAATACTGCCATATGACTGCCATATAAATTGGCTAATAAAACTTTGTACTGTGAAGTAGAATTCTCTTCCTGAGAGTAGTTAATGAACAGCCACTATTTTTATACAGCTACTATGAAAGCAGTCCAGATGCTACTAAGTACATACCCATTATTCCTGGCCATGCTAAATCCTCATTGTCATCCCTTTCCTTTCCAGGGGCTAAGTGGTTAAATCTGTCTAGATGTTCCAGCAAGCCAGCCAACAGAGGGATAGCACCAGCTTCCTGCATTAATCCAGCGTTTTTACTGAGGAGTAGCACTATAGAAACCACCAGTTCTGGAAGAAGAATGCCTGAAACAAAAAGCATAGAAGATACTCACACTTAGTTCAAGTTCTACGTTCATGGCATTGCAGAAGTAAATCACCATTAATATATTCTGCCTTCGACTAGTGTTGAGTACAAAGCTCTTGCCTTCCTCACTGAATTTTCCCTCCTTCTCTCCCATTAACCAAAAAATTAAGTGGACTCGTTCTTAGCCATTTAGAACTTTCAAGAATGTCTTAAAATTCCGTGGAAGGGGAAGAAAGGAGGACAACAAGTAAAAACCTACCTGTTAAATCTCCATCCACGACACGAGATACTTCTGCAAAATGCCTATGACTAGTACAAGCAATGCTGGTTGCCACAGGAAGTATATCACCAATGTGAGTGCACAGAAGAGCAGTGTATTTCTTCAGTAAAGAACCAACACCTAAGAGGTCAGGACCTGTATAAAAATAGAGGAAGAGCACAGAAAACCACCACATAGTCATATTTAAGAAACAGACTTCAAAAGCTGACAAACTCTTCTGAAATTATGCCACTCAATATTAGCACTAATTTAAGAAATCCCATCTTTTTAAAAATTTATAAGAAGTTTATTCTCCAGATCCTATTACCTAACCAAAAAAATAATTTCACTTACAGAAAACAATGTAAATAAAGTACTTTCAAACACTGTTCAGACAAACTCAGCAACTAGGCTGACAAAGGAGACAAGAAGATAAATTAAAATAAGAAACTGCTATCCTGTAAAAGTTATTAGAGAAATACTTGGGGAGATGTCAGAGGTTGTTTGCTTTTATTTTTAAAACCACAACTTACTGTATGTATTAGGGACCTGGCCGACACAATCTGCCGGGTAAAGTTTGCTAACGAGTAGACGCTGAAAACGGAGCAACAGGTCCAGAGAAGCAGATCTCTCCTTGCTATAAAGCTCTTGGTCCATGCAGGAAGAAATGCGACGAGCGACATCTTTTAGTTTGGCTATCGTCTGTGAAGCGATGTTCCTGAGTGGTATAGAAGCACCACAAAGTACTTAAGGGGAGCTCAGAGTGAAGACAGTCCATGGGTTAGGATTTTGCAAAATTTTGCATAAATATATGAGAAACCTGTGCAAAGTTTCTATGCAGAACTTTAACTCCTTTGCACCATAGTACTCAAAAAGGCAATGGTTTTGTGGATGCATTTTGGCTAACAGGATTTGCAAAACACCTCAAGTTTGTGGGTTTTGTCATCACTCACTACAAAACACAATCTGACAATCTTCACTGAGAGGCTGCAGTAAAAGTCATGACACAACATAGCTCAAAAGAGTCTCAGTATTGATTAAATTACATGGTTGCCATCACAATTAAGTGAAAAAGTGCAACAAAATTTCTTGGTAAACTCATAATTACTTCCTGCTATACATGCTATGTGTTAAGCACTCCTGTTGCTCCTCTGGCTGATAGAAAGCAGCTTTGTTCTCAGCACCCTAATTGGTCATGCATTCACAACTCTCAGTCAAGAATTTAAAATTCAGGTTTCTTTCCCGCTTACAGTCTCCATGAGGCAGTTCTAAATAAATGGGAAAAAATATTCAGTTCTAAACAGATTTGTGGTGATTCTCACACTTTTTAAGGACAGTCTTTTAAACATTTGTCCTATATTTGGTACAAAAACTTTCAGATACTTCTTCCAGAGAAGAAGTATCAAAATCCATAAAAGAAAGGCAGTCTTTCTACAATTGGGTAATTAAGTATAGAACATTGCTCCTTAGCAAACATGACACAAAAGAACCACAGATAACCACAGAATATTCGATATTTTGAATTCTGGAGAGATAAAAATGCTAGAAGACGACTTTATTTGCTAACCAAAATTACCATCCTTTAGCTGACTAGTTCATAGAACATCTAAATACATCTTCCGTACAAAAGTAAAAGACAAATTCAGAGCAATTACCTTAGTAACTGCTGAATTAACTGAACTAATGGTAAACTTTGTTTTCCTGCAGATTCATAGATTCCAGTGTTAATAAGGTCTTTGTCCAATGGAGTTCTGCTCCTATGAAGTGTTGATGCATTTGCTTCTTGTTCATCAATTTCTTTTTCTTTCTGTGCTTCTTTTTTTGCTTCAATGTCCTAAAAAAGTAAATGAAGTTAAAGAAAACATACAAACCTCCACTATGATTATGAAACATTTTGTTAACAAGTATTCACAGTAACAAGATCAAGTCACTTTTACCTTTGGCAAAAATGAAACTATTCCTACCAGACAAAATGTGTATTGTATATTCTGTAACGACCACATGGGCACACTTTTTAAAAAACAATTATAATATGAAAAGAAAGGCAAAGAGAGGGACGAGGGTGAAGGTAAAGGTAAAAAAGGTGGGGAAGGTAAAAAAGAGTAGAGAAACTCCACAAAACCATGGTGGACACATGCCAGTAGCCGCTGCACAGTTCACAACTGAAGGCACATTTACTCTGTGTTTGTAAAAGTAACAAATCCAGTGCCCTGCAGCAGAACCTGAACTGCAAAGCTGATGAACAATACCTGAATTTCTGCAGTTATAGCAGCGTTCAGTGCAGACTCTAAGCCTCCATCAGCCATCAAGCTGCCCACCAAGAGGTCAATCATAAATCTACGTCCTGGGCTTACATTCATTTCATTTCCTGAAACTAAGAATGGAAGAAGCTATTAATGAAGTCAAAAGGCAAGGCTTTAAACAAACAGACTTCAGTCTGAGGACCAACCTGCACTGGGTAGGAGCGCTGAGAGCGCCCTGGCACGCTCCTCTGCCGTCGGCAGCAGCACAGACCAGCCGCTCTGCAGCACCGCTTGAGCCGCCGACTGCACCGTGTTAAGAACCCCAGCGTTGCTTGCCAATGTCACCACTGTTTGCTTCAGGCTGTTGAGCAGGATACTGCCCAAACCTAAGCCAAGGCATTCTGGATCCACCTGATGACTAATGGCAGCATGAAGCTGGAAAAAAAGCAGGGGGGAAAAAAGGGCAAATTTTAATTAACAAGTGAAATGAACTTGGTGGGGATGGGGGGAAGTCAGTCCTGGAGCAAGTAAGTTCAGTGACCAAGACACAAACTTTGACCTGCAAATCTGTAAAATTAAAGGGAAATGCTGGCTTGCCTACATACTCAATTTAAACCAATACTCAAAGATTATGAACAGTAGCTATAAGCCCCAAAGCTCTGAAGTAAATCTAAAGAATAACCTAAATTGTTTCTGCCTTGCTACGTTACGCTAGAAAAAACAGCACCTTTTCAGTGACTGTCAGACACCAATTAAATTTAAAATCCATAAAAATGCTCAAAATCTCTGAGTGAGTATACAAGGCTTAATCCATTTAGGTACTGTTTTTATAGTTCATTCTTAATGAAACCCAGAAGCTGTCAAGAAGAAAAAAAAAAAAAACACTAGATGCCAAATTATAAAATGATAGTGTCGTTATTTCACTTTCTAAAGTCAATAAAAGTGTTTTAAGGCACATTAAAGGTCACTGTTTCCATCCAAGCAATTTAGTGAAAACATTCAGCTCAATGACTGCTCAAAGTGTAAGAAATTGAAGGTACCTGAAGTCTTAAAAGGTTTAATGTTGCCACAGCCATACACTCCTTTTCCTGAGGAGGGGGCCAGTCAGAGGATCCATCCATTCCCTCAGTCACTTGTCTCAGTAACAGATCCAGCTGCTCAAATGTCATGGGGCAAACATCCACCACAAAAGGTACCCGCAAGCCTATTGACCATTCTGAACACGATGACCAAGCAAAACTCTATAAATGGAAACAATACACAGAGTTCCACAGTCAGTTATTTTCTAAATATGACACTGATTACAGATAGGAGTATAAAGCTACATCTGCCTTCAAACAGTAATAGTTCGTGTGGAAATAATACCGGCACAACTGTTGAAGAGAATGCTCTACTTGCAGCCTTGTAAACATGCATAAAACCCTACTGATCCAGAACTCTCTCATCACATTTTCCAATGTGTGGTCATACCCAGTCCAGACACCTCACTATTTGTGCTCCAGGAAACATTATGCTGACAACTCCTCAGCTGCTGTACCACACGAAACAAAACAGGTAAATAGCTACTTCTCAGAACACCCAACAGAGGGAAAAACTAATCACCCCTTTTCGGCAAATCAACTGCACAAGATTTCTTTTTTCCGAAGCCTTCATTTACTCAGAATAAGAAATAAGAATACAAAGAGTCATGCAAGCACAGAAAGAAGGATCAGAATTAGAATACAGAACTAACCTCAGTGGGAGGTAAAACCAAATCATTCAAAAATAAAACCTACCTGAGCAGGTCCACAAGCAATTCCAACAATATGCTTTGTGTCCAACCCCGGGAGAGCTGCGGGCTCTGGTTTAGTGATACGCAAAGTATCAAAATGCTGACACTGATCATTGCTTCCCCAGCTGTGCACTTCACTATCTTCGGTCAGTGCTAAACAATGGGTAGATCCAGCTGCCACATCTATCACTTTCTTTCCTGATAGCAAAGTTAGATATTGAAAATATAACTTAGATATTACAATCATTGACAGAAAAATAGCAGAGGTAAGGAAAACTATGCTAATTACAACCATGCTTAACTAGGAAAACATTATGGATGTCAAGAGTCTCATTTTTGCCTCAGTAGTGGCTTGGAAGAGTACAGCAAAGCATAAACCAAGAGACAGATAAGTACGAAAGTTGACAAGTTAAAAAAAAATCTTCTACTTTGTGTCCCTTCTACTTGGAAACTTTTTTTGGGAAAGGTTTTTTAAAAGATCTCCCCATCTATGATAAGAGACTGTAAAGTTATTTGTAATCATTAGTTCAGAAGTTATTCTCATTTAGATCATTCAACATATATGAATAACAATGTGAAGGAAAGACAGAGCAATAAAAAAGGTTTCTTCCTCATCTTCTCCTACAGAACCTCAGGTTTCTCACAAATGAAAGAAGTAATTTTCACTCTGTTACGAACTACTCAAAAGGCAACTTTAATGATGTTATTTGTTGTCTGTTACTTTCATTTATTCCATTCACCTGCCTTAATCTAATCATAGAGTATATATCTATTTATTTGCATGACAATGCAAACACATATGCTTTGAATAAGCATTTCTGTGAGCCTAATAAAAGAAAAGCAATAAGAATAAAGAGTACACAAGACATGCAGCATTTAAAGCAGTCATAACATAGTGTCTTTAAGTCTGCCAAAATCTTGTAGGTGTAAATGCAGAGGTGATGGGAAATGCACATTATCACCTTTTTCAGCGCTACCAGTATAAAATATGACACAGTACATGGTATCATCACTCTTAAAGTTGAGTTCATTTGTGTCCTGTAAAAAACTCCAACAGCAGCAAAAGGAACTTTGGAATATTTCCAGCTCTGCTAATTACCTTTCAAGCCTTCCAGCAGTTTCGGATACCGAACGTGCTCTTCTGTCCCATGCCCAAGTCTCTGATTGTCGCCCTTTCCCCAGGTGTAGACCTGGCCATCTTTGGTTAAAGCAATAGAAAACTGACTCCCACAGCGCACTTTCACGATGTCCAGATCTTGAAGTTTTTCTATCAACTTGGGAGTTTTGCAACCATCACTGCCTCCTCTTCCCAGTTTTCCATAGTCTCCATCACCCCAAGACCACACCTGGCCTTTAAATCAGGAAAAAGAAAACAAAAAATAATTGCACAGCTTTTTCATGTAATTAAGTCACCTGTTTTAACAAGCAAGTTCTTAAAAACCCGAGATTCTATAACAAGCACAAATTTTAAATTGTATTTTAAGAAAAGCAGTTTCAAAGTAATTTCTAATTGTTTGTGACAATAAGAAAGAATAATATTTGAAAAGTTTTCATGCTGACAAAACTGAACATAAGAAGTGCAACAGAACATGCACTGAAAATCTATTAGCGTATGGAAAGTCCTTCTTAAAAATACAGAAAGCATAGGATTAACTGTAAATCAAGCAAATTAAAAACTGCTTTCTTTTATTATTTATAAAAACTTAAAAAATGTTTTCCACATCAAATGGCCAAATTGTCTGTGAAGCCTATTTCAATTTTCAGTTTATATCATTCAAGCATTTCTCAAAATGAAATTAAATCGCCACGTCCATCATGTTCTTTTGAAATACACTACTAAATCTAAGTCCTGACGTAGGAACTTAGAAACAGTCAAGTCATTCTGCATCTACAGTAAATAAAACTATGGTTCAAGAATGGCAAACCCATGCATGTCCAAACGGAAAGTCTCGTTTTACATTCTGATGTATTTGTGTTCCCTACTTGCATAAGCCAGTCCCCTAAGGTACTCTGATAAGCAATGGAAGCATGCAAGGCAGAGAACAAGAGGAAAAAAAAAAAGGATAAAATCTGGGTTTCCATTTCCTGCATGAGCAAACATTTCAGTTTTTAAATAATGCACACCATATTGACCAGCTATATTTCAAAGGAACAACTAGCTTCCAAGAACTATCTGCTTTCTAAGAGACGACCTTGGGGCTTAACCTCACACAATGAAATGCAGGTTTTGAATCTGTCTCATCCTAGGCACCTCGGTCAGGGATGTTGGAAAGACGAACTTCCATGCAGCTTCTCTTTGACAGTTCCAAAGGGTTAACACAGACAGCTCTCCTACTCTGCATTCTGGCTCTTGTGACAACATGAGATATTGGCATTTATACAGTAATGAATAAAATTTAGACACATGAACATATATGTATTATTTTGTGTTTCCATTATACATTTACATGAAATACATATACACCATAAATCAATATATTTGCGTATTCATAAGGAACATACTGCATATCTATGCACGGAAATATCTCTGCAACATTATATGCAAAATGTATAAATGTACACATTTATTCCCCCAGAAGGAATTTCAGCTTCAAATTCTTACAGAATTCAAGCCACTAGAAATACGCATATCTGCAGTATAAACATCTTCAGAGTAAAAGGAAGGAAAGGTAAGCTTACTTAAAACTTTAAGTTTTGTTTACTACTAACCATTTTCAGTAACTGCAAGAGTCTGAGCATCTCCACTCCCACACGACACATCAATAACTTTGAGTCCTTTCAGCCCCGTGACCAGCATTGGGATGGTCTGATCTTCACTGGAACCTTCAAAACAAAGTAGTTCTGTGAGAAGCAAAACTCAGAAGGCCTGACAGGTTCTTTGGTTTATTTTGCTTGTTTGCTTTTGACGTTTTGTTAAGTGGGTGTAGGGCGGTGTTGTTTAGTTTTGTTTTTAGATTTGAGTATCACGACTAAGCTCCCGGATGGTTTCTGAGACATCCAACAAGGATTTAACCCGTGAAATAGTCTTAGCTTCACGAGAAAAGGAACAGAGAACACCACAGGTTTTTCTTCTCCATCCAATTGCTTATTACCAGACAACTCATAGGAATTTAGTGGGTTTGAGACAATCCCTCCCATAATCATTTCAATTCACATGAAGCCACATAAGGTTCTCAAATCAGCTTTAGGTGGGATGAAAGATCATTTGCGACAGGCACTAAACAATTCTTTAACAACTTATTTGAAGATATCAACTCACTCACCATGGCCAAGCCTGCCATAGTTTCCTCGTCCCCACGTATACAGCTCTCCCTCAGCAGTAATGGCTGCACTATAGGTGCTCCCACATGCAATATGTACAACATGTTTCCCAGCTTGCTTCCCAGATAAAGCAGATATCATCTTAGGTTCCTCCAGAGGGCTATTTAAAGAGAAGGTGACATATTTCACAAAAGGTGATTTGATGAGTAGTTGATAAAAGGTGTGACATACTCATTAGAATTGCTGCAATTCTACCTGCAAGCCTTATTATTAGTCTGAAGCAAC
Organism: Mohoua ochrocephala; assembly: GCA_013398855.1. Classification (NCBI taxonomy): domain Eukaryota; kingdom Metazoa; phylum Chordata; class Aves; order Passeriformes; family Acanthizidae; genus Mohoua; species Mohoua ochrocephala. Next base: position 201,162 of record VZTA01002816.1, read on the forward strand.
AAAATATAAATAGAGCTACAAGCCAAAATTAAGTTCAAATTGTTCAACAACATACAAACCAATGAAGGAATATCTAACAACTGCAACTTCTGCTTCCAATTGAGTTCATGCAACGTTTTTTAAAAATATTTGTCTATTGTTAAAAATACTACCTTTAACTACTGTATCTGAACAATTAATTTCATGACACTGATAACCCTTGTGTAGTCTCTCTCCTGCTTCAGAGGGAATTCTGTACTGGGGGAACACACTTAAAATCTCTAAAATGCATTGATGTACACCCCCTACACAATACTGTTGTAGAAGAGTGCTTCCACACAAAAGCAGGACAGTAATGCCCTGAAAAATGGGATCATGTACAACATGACTGCATAAAAAATGATGACTCTGCTCCAACACATGAGTCAACATTTCAGAGAAAATGGGCTCTGGATTCATAAAACCATTAATAAAAGGCCTAATAACAGTGCTCACTACTACACCCTCTACCTACAAGTATTTCAGAAAGTAGCATTAATAGAGAGCTGGGAATATTCCAGACAGAGAAAACACACAGGGAAAATTCAACTCCTGTTCAGTAACAGAGCCAAATGTCAAATGCTGAACATTGTTTATATACACAACAAAATAATTTTTACTATGAATTCAGAACACTTGCAAATAAATGTTGTGATTAATATTAATACATACACTGTATCCCCATGACCTAGTCTTCCACCATCTCCACAACCCCAAGAGAAAACTTCACCATTTGCTGACAAAGCCAGATAATGATGCCCATCTGAATGTGCTGCTATCTTCACAATATTTCTGGAAGCTAGACTCTGCACCAGCTGTGGTCCCTGCAAACCAAGCAAAAGCAATATGCTTACAAAAACTGCTGATATTTTCCATCACACCACTAGGTACAGTTTTCCTATCAAAGTTTTACCAAAACTTTGCTCTCAAACTAATGAGGTGAAGGCATGAAGAAAAAAATGGTCAAATATGACAAAAGCAGTGCTTTGAAGTTATTTGTTCCCATCCTTATAAGGTCTTTAGTACATAGGAAAATGGTGTTTATCTTACCATTACAGGCTTAGTGACAAAGGCTTCTATTACAGTGTATTTTTTTTTGAGAAACTACACAGCTTGGATACAGTTACATCACTAAATACAACAGTACAGAAAGCTCACAAAAATCAGCATGTCTCCAACAACTCTCTTAAGGAATTGTAAACATTTAGAAGAGCAGACTTACAAAGAAATACAGAACAAAGTCTTAAAAACATGTAAAAAACTCTCACCAGAGTATCGCTGTTATATGCTTGTGTATAAACTCTTCCATTTCTAGATAATATCAGAAAACGTTTCTCTGCACAAGCAACCTGTACAACACCGAGGTTGGCCAGGCCTTCACATTGAATCGGGCCGCTCACATTAGCGTAATACTTCCAACCTATCAATCCCCAAGCAATGACCTCTTGCAGTGATCCCTAGGAAGAAAGAAATTCTGTAAGTACTAAATTCTGAAATACACAACTTAATAAAACCCACAGAGCAAATTATTTTTTAAACCTTTTTATGTCAAATATATTCAGATCTGAGACCGTCATTCCTGCTAATAGTCAGTAAAGACTACCTCATTAGAAGATACCAAAAATAAAGACTTGCATGCATCACATTCAGTTCAGTCTGGTACTAAATGAGCTATAAATATGTACTGTAAGAGATTCAGAGATTTTTCAAGTCGGAAAGTTTGGCATTTACTTTTTTCTTTCTTTAATTTTTTTAGTACATCAGACCCCCAACATTTATAAAGTCTGGTCTTGAGAATTTACTCCGAGAAACACAAGGAACAGCTCAAAATACAGCAGAATTAGCCACAGTGTGGTAAGACAGAATGGTTCATAAACCGTAAAATTGCACTCCAAGGCTGATTGAAAAAGGGCTGATGTAATAAAAGTTACCCCAACTAAGACAAATTTCGGAACTCAGGGTTATGTTGTGAAAATCAGAAAGGAATTTGAAGAATCTTAGGAGCTGTTTTCCTTGCATTCTGAAATTCAGTCATGCTTTTAGGGAAAATATTTTACTGTGTTTGATATTGCAAACAATTACCTTATGAGATGTAGGAGAGCTACACTGTGGAGGCATACACGGGGTGGCAAGGCGATCTAAATGGGCCATGATCACCACAGCTGTTTGTCTCAGATCAATCGCCAGCTCATTGTCCTGTGGCAAAGTCAGATACCTCAGAAAACTTTCATTTGGACTTAGAGGGTAAGTCAGGAGCTGGAAAAGAGAAAAGAGCAGTCAGAAAAACATTCAAGGTATCTCTAGGAGACTACACATACAGATACACAAAGTTTAGACAAGACGACTATCTGCACAAGTGTAAGAGAAAATGAATTAACTCTGCACATCCTTTTTTTACATTAGAGAAAAATTTGAAACATGCACGTTGAGAAAACAGGCAGATGGTGCATATAATAGAAAGTTACAAGCATAATAAAACTGATTTATTATGTTTTATCAACCTCAGTAATATTCACTAAGAGTCATACTTCAATTAATTTTAAACACAAAATAAAAACAATCCAAATATGCAGAAAACTTACTTAGACACATCTAACTTCATTATCCCCACAGCATTAGCTATAAAACACAATGCTTACCTCTAACCATGCTGTGACATTCTTTTCCTTTCCTCAAGAAACTCAAATGTTCACATGAAAACCAAATGACCGTGGTGTATATACATCTTACATGGAAAACATCACTCCCGATTTTGTTTGGATAATTTTATGATTACTTTAGCTAGGCAAATGAAATTTGATTCCAATATAATGTCCCTTTCAAATAATCCAAGAATAAGTACCTGAATCTCTTCCTCAGTGTTGGGCATGTCTTTATTACATATTATACTCTGAAATCTTTGTAGCAAAGGTAGAAGGGGTGCACTCGTTCCCTGTGCAGATCGCTCATTGTCCGTTTCCCTCGTTCCGTTATCCCAAAGTTGAAGCAGCAACATAACTGCAGACAACATTTGGCTGAAAGAGGGAATCAACATTTTCTATTAATAAGCATCCCTAAAAACATTGGGTTAGGTTATCCATACAATTCACTTCCTGCATTTGGAAGTTTAGCAAAATCGGATGTCGAGGCTTTCTGTTTTAAACAGATTATCAAAATATAAAAAATGGATTTTGCTATTTAGACAGTATCAGATCTCAATCACCACTGCTTTAGTGAAAAGGGGCATATGCTTTGAACCACAATTATTACATCAAACCCAAATCCACGAAAACTGAAGACTGTCAGCCCATTCCAACAGACAGTGATGGTTAAAAATCAGAGTGCTCATGCTTCTCACCTTAGTGTACCCCTCTGCACTGCCAGTTCAAGCAATATGGCAAGTGCCAAGTGTTGGTCTTGCAAAGGAATGTTTCCTGGCCCTTTGGTACTGGGAGCTCCATGCACATCTCTATTTAAAAGTCAAACAGTATACATTAACTAATAGGAAATAATACATAATTGGTTATCAAAAGCATCTATAGCACCTCAAGAACCACTAAACTTACAGGAAAAATATCAAAGTGGTGATAAAAGCAGCTAAGAAGAAAAGCCCACACATTCCAAACTAGACCAAGTTTTAGAGTGACAGCTAGGCTTTAAAAATGCCCCAAGCTTCACTATCTATCTACAGTTCTATTAAACACACTAAGGATATGTAAAACATTTTTCACAGGTAAAATTCAAATATGTTTACCTTAAGGAGGTAGTTCCAGTATTGAAAAGAATTTCTGGTAACTACTGTAAAAAGGTAACTTGAAGCCTACTTAAATAACAGGGAAGAGCACGGGACTGTTCCAAGTCCAGCATTAGTGTATTTTCCCTCATGCACAGAAATCTGTATTATTTTACTGTGCTTGAAAGGCACAATTAAGAGTGCACATATATAGTATTACCAAAGCATTCTTCTGTGGATATGTTTACATTAGTAAAACACAAATTTTTGGGTAAGTCTTCATGCAGTGATTCAGGATATTCCAATTCAGATTTTTCTTAAGCAGTTAAAATCATTAAATCATATTTAAAGAGCATCATTTCAATAGTTCACTAATTTTTTGCTTGCTTCTATAACGACATTAGAAAAGGAAGGAAATCTTTCCAATTTTCTATAAATCATTATGTTTATACCACCAGCTTCTGAGAGATGCAACCTTGCCATTTAACAGCTCAAAAAAAGAAACTTACCCAGTCACAACAGACCTTAGGAATTTAGTAGCTCTTTCTACCACTTCCAGCCACACAGAAGATACAGTCCCTTCATCAAAAAGGGACGCCTCTGGTAGAGCTCGCAGTGCATCAAGGGATTCCTGTAACAATTCACTGCACAAGTCTGCATCTTCACCTAAGGAACACAGCAAGAGCAGTTACATTCCCACCTCTACAGAAGTTAGAGAAATTGCTGTACACAACGTTTTATGGAGCTTTTTTCAACGCAAGATACAAGTTACTTCCTACAGACGAAGTTCTCAATTTTCACGTGAATATTTGACTGCAAGATTCTGGAGAAATCATCACCAAAAAAAAAAATAAACTTCAGAAAGGTGAAAACCCAAAACCAGCTCATATCACTACACAGCCACTGAGAAAAGAGGAGAACTAGGGCTGGCTGGACAGAATAAGCCCACACCTGCCATCTGACCAAACGGTGCAGACTGAGACAGGCAGGTTTAGTGGCACAGGTGACAATTCTGCCAACCTCTGCAATTTGACAATTGCTGACAATTACACAATACACAAACTCAACACAAGCTTCACACTCAAAACTTTTTCTAAGCTGCTACTATCATGTAATAATAGAGTGGCTTGACCTTGTCTGAAGAATAAATTTAACTTTTCTGAAATCTAGCATTAAAAACACATGCTTTTCATGAAATCCCAACTTATCTTCCTAAGCACAAAACATCCCAGAAAAACACAGCATTGATACTGGCTTGGGTGGCTTTGATCAGCAACAACATTGTTGGGCATAGTATCACACAAATGCAATCATGCAAATCTATCATTTATAAATGTATAGTTCTATGCAAATATTTAACACACATGCTTTTAATGAGTCACCTGGCTTTAAATGAAATATATATGCAATATGCTCAAGAGCAGACCTACCTGACCTCCAGGCTCTACGAAGGAAAGCAAATGCAAATGAAAGTGCTGCTCGGGATCCAACGCGTGCAAGTCCTTCTACTCCTTTGCCTACAGGTCTTGAGCTAAATAAAATTATGTACGAATAATTTCAGTAAGTTTATATTATAATAATATATATTTATGTTACAATTGTTTTGTATAACTTAGATATTCAACAATTTTATAATTTAGCCATATGCATGCATGTACAATTACACAATTTTTATTTGTAAAGAAGCCTAACTGCGTCTTGAGAAACAGGGTGAAAAAGATCAAAACGTCAGCAACTGAAATTCAACTTCAACCACTTCAAAGAACCAATTCAACATCCAGTATCAAAAAGCTTCACAGAGAAAAATATAAACCAGACTGGCATAATGGACTGCCACCAAAAATATGCCCATAATTGCTCAAAGTGAAATTATGATGCTTTACTAAAAATACACAAACATAAGGTAATTCATGTACTAATTACTCACTCGGGAAGTCTCTATTTTTAGTTAGTTTGGACTGCATAAACTAAGCTTACAGACTTTTTTAAATTAATCTTTAATTATTGATAATTAATTCTACCCATTTTGTCATTTCTTATCTTTCTATTCAAGTGTCAATGCTACAAATCTCTCTTTGTAGTTTCTGTACTTGTGTGTTTAAGGAAGAGAGAGAGCTTCAACTTTTGGTAATATCCACTGGACTCACATTCATTTCTGTTAACTTCTCTTTTCATGCAGACAATCACACTAATTTAAGTAAGCCCCCCTTTGTAGTCAGCAACAGGAGATTCCCTACTGCTTCCAACACTGAACCACCAAGTCTATTTCGGTATGTTGTGAGATTACAAAGAAAGTGAACTGCTTAGGACTTTTTCAAGAAATTATACTTGCATTTTTAGCAATCTGATAACTTAAACATATCAGTGCTCTTTTTAATCAGAGCTGAAAAGAAATTTCAAGAGAAGAGTCTATTCAGAGAAAGATATCCTTGTCAGAACTCCAATTCCATAATAACTAGTTGTGATATCTACTTACTTTCTCCTTTCATATCTGAAACTAGAGACAATCTAACAAAAATTTCCCTAGCCAAATTGCTTGTTCTGTCAGACAGCTACTGAACACTTTCTTTAATGTCTTATCTGATAGATTTTTCTATTTTTAGGTCTAGATAGCTATCCAGACATGAAAAGTAATCACGTGATTCCTTGTTCAGTTACTTCTCTTGAAATAGTTGCATATAAAATGCAAAATTACATCATTTCTCAACCAAGCCAAGGTTCTATGTTCTGCTTTTAAGTACTTGTATTTTTTAATTTATGTGCTTTAACTGAGCAACTATTGACAAAAATATATTAATGTTATTGAAATGATGTAATTTCCATTAGCACCATTTCTGAAATAGGCTTCTCCATACTTCCTAGCTGAGTAGAAAAAAAGAAATATTTCGATAAACATATACTTACAGCTCAAAGTTTAATATCTACAGCAATGTATTACAATAAAAACCTATTAGTACAAACAGAGACGCTATAAGAAAGCACCAGGCAAGGAGGAGGACTGATAGCAGATAACACCACTTAATATGGTAAAGCCATCTTAAGAAATAAGAAGTTTCTCTACCGTTAATGTTTCACAAGGAGGAATAAATCACATTAAGCTCTCACAGACAGGTTGATAACCTTTCTGTGACTTCTCTAATGGATTAACTTGTTCATGCAAGTGTTATTACCTTTTCTTATCCACAGCAGGCAGAGGAACACTACTGCTTTTCCACTTGACTTTGACGTTCTC
>VZTA01002816.1:208151-235411 GCA_013398855.1 Mohoua ochrocephala
CTGAAGAACTGCTCTGTTCAAAGCAATGAAATAGCGTTCCAGGATAACCAGCCTCTGCTTTAGCCTCATAGCTGAGAGAGCTGTTGTTGCAGTTTGTGTGGCCAGAGCTTGCTGTTCCTTCACCAGTACATGAAGGCACTCCTTCAATTCATTCACGTCTGAGAATCAGAGAGAGAGATCATTTTATGGGCATTCATCTTTGTTATATACAGTATCAAGAAAAATAAAGACAACTTGAAAACCATAAATTGACCAGAAGTCTGAACCCCCTATGGAACTCCCTGTTTCTATATTTAATGCACATGGTATGACATAAATACAATCATACTTAAACAGGAGTTTAGACAAAGGTTATCATCAAAACTGCTTTTGGCTAAACATAGCTAAACCTTCATATTTCATGTCTGAAATTAAAACATCACAGGAAATATTTATGCACTCCAAAAAAAAAACAAGTTAGACAGCAAATTCTTATCATCATCCAACCTCAGAGTCAGACTTCTCTTAAGTGCAGGCAAGTCCCTTGCAAGTCCCCACAAGAACATGCTTTCATTTTGTACCCAACACACTTTATCTTAAGTTTCTCAGAAGTTATAAAATTACTCTCAGAAGCTCTAGGATCACTGCCAAGAGCTGCTACGCTTCTGAAACAAATAATGTCAGAAATTTAAGATGCTTTCAAGTACTATTAGCAAATGAAAGATCTGATTTATGAACCAACACTAGAATATTAATTCTTCCTTTCTTTCACCAGAGTAAGTACACACCAGCCCAAAGTCCTAATAACCTAATAACAGATGGTAACAAGTACAGTGTTAAAAACATCAACAAAAAACCACTCTAAAACAAAAATTTGGAAACTGTATTTTTATGTACTCTGTAGCTTTAATTCCTAGGACAAATATCAACAAAGTACATTCCTAAAGGAGTTCTTTTCTGTGCCTTCATTAACAGTCTGATCACTGAGCCACCACACTCTGCTTTGCACTGCATTACTATACTTGTCCTTAAGCCAACCACATTTGTTGCCTGGCAGCTACACAGAAGTACCTTTGTTTTAAATGACACCTGACTAAGGGGTATGAAGAAAAACATATGTCTGCATACATGTAAGAACAGCTTGTGAGAAGATGGACACACTTGAAAAAAAAAAAAAGAAAAACCAACCCCAAAACCATACAAAACCAACGCATTTTTTAGAACAAGTGCCTCCAAACTATAGATATTTAGACACATTTACGGCAGTCTCTATGGGGACACTCTAAGGAGGCATAACTTTTTTGCAACTGCAACTGTAGAAAGCATTTCAAAGTTTTGTCCCCACTTTGCAACACATCTTTGTGTACGCAGGAAAGAATTCAAGCAGCCCTCTCTGCCACTGGATCACGTTGCCGTCGGCCATCACCCCAGCCTGTTTTCAACATTGCTACTCACATTTCACCATTTCATAATGTGTTAGATTCCTTTCCCTGAGGCAATTCACATCTTTCCTTCCACCTGACTATGAGGGACTTATTTTTTCAACAAGACAGAATAGATTAAAAAGTGTTCCTTGCAGTCTAGACCTCTCAGATGAAAGCAACAGCAGCAATTATACATGCTGACTCAAACTACAAGAAAGCTGGCAAAACCAACAAGAAATTTGACAAAAAGCCACACCATCCTTAATTTTAGCTCTACAAAATTTCCCAAATAACTCTGTAGCACAGAGCAAAAATACAAAAATAACCCATCTTGCAGTGGATACTTCAGAGTACCACAACAGAACATAGTCAACGCTGACATCCCAGTTTCACAATCCCTCTAAGCAAACCATCCAAAGACATAAAAATCAGGACTTTTCTCCTCCCTTCCTGAACACTAAAGTCCTATCAACCTCTACATACCACCAGGCTACAACACCCAAACACAAAATGACCATGCTCTCTTCTTCACAAACAGACTTTGCTTCACACTGCTGGTTTTGACTAATAATTTTATCCTGCAGATTCATTTCCCAAATTATGGTCTCATACATCTACAGGAAAAGTAAAGAAATAGTCAATGAAGAAAAAAGAAGGCACTTTAACACTTATGTGTGGGGAAGAGAGTCTATGTTTGGGGCTACAGAAAACAAGCACTGGGTGACAGACTCAGCAGAGTCTGTCAAGTAATACAGAGGTACAGCATTCATCCTTCATTCCTGCCTGGCAAGTTGTGGAAACCCTCTAAAATTGTTTCTGAGAGTTGAAGACTTAGGTGAAAAAGCCCTTCATTTCAAAACACCACACTTATGAAACATCCATCATGGGGACTATGAGAAAGAAACACTCAGGACAAGCAGAGACCACCTATCCACCAATCCTCTAGCAACTACTTTACAAGGAACTTTCCCTGAAAGTCTGCAACTGCATTCCTTTCAAACCACTTTCAATCAGCCACAATGACATCCAGGTGTTACATAAATTAAGAAAGATTAAATTTCTTGTCAGCAGAATTGCCTTGTTAAGGTTTAGGGTTTGACATGTTTCAGTGATCTAAGACCTAGGGGGAGGTTAAGAAATCTGGGAGAGAAGGATGTGCCTGCACAATCACAAATGGCTACAATTTTAGGAAGGCTTTCTACCAAAATTAAATAATTCTGCTCATAAATATTTTATACAAACTTCCTTAGTATTTCAAGAATGCAAAACAAAATTCATATACAAAGTGTGGTAAAGGCTGGAACAGGTTATAGTACCCTTGTAACTCAGACATCTAGAAACTGAACCAAGGACTGTCTTGTTTTATTAAAAGTAACACTATTTTTAAGTGAGATATATCTACACACTTCCTCACTTTAAATCTTCTCTGATTCCAGAAGTAAATTTATCTTTACAAAAAATTTAGTTAATCTTTCAAAAGATTTAAATCCATCTGGGAATCGACGTGGTGAAACTCATTTCAATAAACCCTCAAATCTGCGCAACGCTTGCTACCGATGAACTGAACGGTCTAATGAGAGAATAGCTTATTAATAGTAACGATTCGAATTTCATCTGAGAAGGTTACGGGGAACTCTTTAAACAAAACTGTTCATATGTCACTACACCAGCCCTTGATGCTAACCATCCTTTGCAATGCTGTGCTTTGCCAGTTATTCTGGGAAGGATGGAGACATTATTTACCTAATCTGCACCTGCACTGTAGGAGCTGGAGTCATACCGCACCAGTTTAAATTCTCAGACCACCATTACTTGTTAACTGGCAGCTACAGTCAGGTATGCTGCTGGCTGCAGTAGAGATAAGTCAGGGTTTTACCCTCTTCTGTTAAAATTTATCACATCTCTCCCTCCCCTCAGCAAACAACGCAACTACACATCTTCACTTCTTAATTCCTCCCGCCCAAAGTTCTCCGCATTAGAAGGAAAAACAATGGAATTGTTTAACGCAGCCTATTTGACAGAACAGCACTAAGAAGTGACACGTTATTTAGATATTTGAGCAAAAGAGGAGACAAAACAAACAGCTGAAGACAGCAGCTTCTTAAACCATCTCAGCCACAGGGGGAACACTAACCTGACAGGAGTCTAAGACAGGTAGCATGTCCAAAGGCATGTTTGCTCCTGTTTTAGCAGCACAAAGAAATAACTTAACATGCTGCGTGATTTCTTAACACTCATTTCATTAGCTCTTTTAGGGAACGCCACAGGCTTCTGACAGGTAAATTAGGCACCTTAAAAATGCCAGTATCAGACTGAAATGTTTCAAGGTTGACTCACAAAATTTACTAACAGCACATATCTATGTTACAGTGTGGAGAGATTTCAGTCTTGGAAACACATTTCAAGCAGAATTTGGCATGAATCTACTCTTATAATGAGTACACATTCCTGTCACCAGCAGAACTAATGTGCTCTAATTTCCTAGAGAATTTTATATTTGGTCTTCTCTTTCCCCTTCCACTACACACTATTTCCACTGGACAAAGAGGAGATAAAGTATGCAGTTGGCTTGGCTTAACAGGCTTCTAATGACCCTTCAAACCTCTACAATGAGCAAATTCAAAAATTAGAGGGAAGGACAAAAATGCAATCACATACACATAATTTCCTTCAGAAACAAAACCAAAATAGGCTTTCAATGTTATTTTATACCAACAAAGAATATAATGCCTAAAGGGCATTTAGCTTTCAGCTTTCTGCTGTCTGCTCCCCTGTTCAAAAGATGAACAACATCAGACTTCACCTTATTAGTATTCAGCAGGAGAAATATTGATCAGCTGCATGTGCATTCAGAACGCATTTCATTTTGTGGCCGGGTGCAGGAGGACAGTGAAGGGTCTGGAGGGGAAGCCTTATGAAAAGCAGCTGAGGACATTTGGTTTGTTCAGCCTGGAGGAGAGTGAGATGAGACCTCATTGTGTTTTTCAACATTTTTGTGAGGGGAAGTGGAGGGGCAAGTACCAGTCCTTCACTCTTGTGACCTGTGAGAAGACTCACGGATATGACATAAAGCTGGGTCAGGGGAGGTTTAGGATTGGATATCAGGAAAGTTTTTCACTCAGAGGGTGGTTGGGCACCGGAACAGGCTCCCCAGGGAAGTGGTCACAGCACCAGCCTGTCTTGAGTTCAAGAAGCATTTGGACAATGCTCTCAGGCACATGGTGTGACTATTGAAGTGTCCTGGGCAGGGCCCAGTGTTGGACTCGATGATCCTCATGGGTCCTTTCCAACTCCAATTCTATGAGTCTCTAATTTTCAAGGTTTCAGATCTTCAGCATGACTTGTTTAAATTGATGTTCTAATACTCATGCACAGAACAAAATAGCAGGAATTTAAATTCCTCTCTGTGTGTAAAAATGCACACAAACACATACAACGCCTTAAGGGCATAAACAGCAACCAAACATATCTGGAGCTCGACAGGTGGTTTCAAGCTGGGGTAGAGGGAACAGGATGGGAAGATGATGTAAAGGCAAAAAAGTAAAAGAAAATACAGGGATGAAGGAGCTCTGGCAAATGCAAAACACGGGAGGTCAAATTTCATCCTTTGACATAGCATTTCTAAATCTAAACTTGAAAGTATGAGTCAAGAAATTTGATAAAAGCAGAAAATATCACAATAAAGAAGGCTAAAAGGGGGGTTTTTTTCAATGCCATGAATACTTTTTAACTACTTCTGTACACATTGTAACTTTAGATTTCCTCAAGTAACTAAAAGCCCCTTACAGGATGTAAGTTCTGCCTATTCTCTCACAACACAAATGCAGGAATACAAGCACACCTGGTAATGACAGGTATCTCGACGAGCTCACTGAAGTCACAGGGTTAATTTTAGCCTTGCCTCTTCAGCAGTGCCCATAAAGCATTTCTTGGTGCAATCAGCTGTACTGACAACATCAGAAAAATAAGATGCAACACTGTCTGTGAACAGTTTGATCCAATACAGCCAGCCTCAAGCATATTATAATTAAGAAAAAGAAGCCCAAGAAGATGAAATACTGCTCTATTTTCTGTAGGCTTTGAACAACCACTTTGAAGGGTTTCCTCTTTTTTTTCCCCATACCTAGGGCTGAACACCTGGACTTCAGATCATGTAAGATGTTAAAACTAACTGATGAAGGTAGTAAACCAGGATTTTTAGGAAGAATCAGAGGAACTGCTTTATGAATGCACTCAACCTGGTATGAATACAATCAGCAGAAGATGTTTTAAGGGAGTACCCCTGTCAAAAATGAATAGTTCAACAGTGGTATCATGAAAGAGCTGAATACGAAATGGAAGAACACTAAGATGCAAAAGAGAAAGAAAAAAACCACCTTAAAGTCAAATAATGACTTACACATGTATTTATTATTATCTTACGTGTTCTTACAGTACTCGGAATAGTAAGACCCTTACCAAAAAAAAAAAAAAAAAAAAAGAAAAAATTATGACATCTTTGCCCTGTTCTGGACAGCACAGTGATCTCAGCACAAATGAGACCTAGAGAAAGCATTTTGCTTCTCTGAACTTGTGCCAGGATGACAAAACAAGCATGAAGCTGAGGGGTACATGAAGTACTGTTTCTCAACACATTTAATGAACAGATTTTTCTCTGTGCTCTCACAATCTCTTAGCCCTCGTGGGGGAGGGGTGTCACAAGGCCCACTGACCTAGATTAGCCTGTTGAAGTTCAACACCAAGATTCTCCACACATGGGAAAATGAGATTGTATTACAGCACTTCTAAAACATGGATATACAGTGTCTAATATCTAGTTACTATTTTCATAATGTAAGGCTGTAAATCATTAAACTTGGTAGAAATACTTCAGTGCATTGACCTCAAACACTGACTTTAAATGCCTCTTCAGTTCTTTTTGTAACATAACTTCAAATCTCCATCTCCAAATTATACCTTACTTGTAAAGGAATATAAACCTAAATGAAGACACAGTAAGTCTTTAATTCTTACTTGATCAGTGATGATATATTTAAGAAACAGTTCTCCTTTTTAAAAAAATTCCTTCATGGTTTTGACAAGGAAATGTTCCTTTTTTTGAAGGATAACAGAAGAAATGCTTAAAACAGTTCTCATTTTATGAAACATTAACAGAAAGTATCAAAGTGGAACTGATTCTGTATAGTTTTTTCAAAATTAATTACCAAGCCACAAAAAACTAGGATGGCTCAAAAGGCAGATGTTAGCTATATTTCTGACAAATGCAAAACAAAAATTAACAAGGTAACCTACGATCATGAACAAAAGCAACACTTGCAGTTTACTTATACAATAAAATAAACTGCAAGTGTGTTCGTAGCACCATTTAAGGATTTTTGTCACAGCTAGGTGATACAAACAAGCACAAATGGTAACAGAGACCAAAGAATATGAATTTATTTCTTACAAATTATAAACTCTTCATGAGTTATTTCTAGAATAAGAACCCATACATGTGGCAATAAACCATACCATATATAAGCACTAAAAGTAACTACAAGACAGTAAGCTATTTCTTTCTGAAAGCTCCAAACACACATTCATCCTTTTTTATATGAAAAACCGTTTTTTTTCTATTTCTTAAAAAATAACTGGAGGATGAGCTTAAAGGCCAAGTCTTGTCCCAAACGCTTTGGTCAGCTGGAAGAAATTTGGTAAGATACTTGACGTTTAGATTACCATTTCGTAAAATAGTTTTATTTTACTTTTCAGCAACACTCATGAATTAAGAACATAAAACGTAAATAACGTGACCTTCAGCTCACATCTCTCCAACACATTCAATTCTCGCTCCCCCTTCCACCGGAGTGGCAATTCTTGTCATTCCTGATATACTGCAAGGTTCTGTCCCACTACCAGAGTGACAGCAAATCCATCTGTCCTCCTGTCCTTAAGGAAAGGGAGCGAGCAGGCTGGCACAGAGCAGAGGACAGCAGACTGGCAGCTGACCTGTGGCTCAACAGAAACAAGTATCTCCCCTAGCAAACACAGCTACACAGATGCAGATTCTGGCACTGAAGAGATAATACTTTTCCCAGGGATCTTCAAGTGCTTCTGGGTGAGGGGAAAGGACAAGTGGCACAACAGATGTCTCTGAAGTTTGTACATGCCAACATCTGAATCAGGCAACATCATGTACCAGGAAATGTAAAATAAACTACTGAACTGAGGCTTCTTCTGATCTGCTATTTTTAAACGTGGACAATTTTAGACAATGAACTGCTGCTCTACAGTAACAAACAGCCATGAACTTCAGCTGGCTTCGGTATCAAAAGTAGTATTTTATAGACCCCTACATGGAGATGTGAACACACAAACTGCTTTTCCACTGCCACCACGGGTGCAATTACCGTCAGCAAAGGCTGGGACAAACAGTTAACTGAACCAACCATTTCAACCTTCCTCCCATGATTCACAGAAGCATATCTACCAGACCATGAAACCAAAGAGAAAAATCACCTATTAAACCATTATTGCCTGCAGAAAATTCAGGCTTCAGAAACTAAGTAATTTCTTTATAATGTCTGCAACTGAAAAGAAATATTCTGAAGACATTGGAACTTTTCACTGTGTAACTTCCTTTATTCCAAGTCAGTCCATCATTCCTTCAAGCAGCCTGAAAGGGGCAAATTGACTCTTCAAGTCAAGAGTCTAATTAAATCCGAAATTAATTACAGCAAATGTTTAATTTCAATGACAGTTAACCACTTACCCAACTTATTTCACTAACCTAACACATGTCAGCAAGCGCATTTGATACAAACACTTCCTGATGCTACAAAAGCAGTGATCAATATAGAACATGTAATGTCAGTGACAATGACCAAAACAGCTGCAATACCTGGTTGTTTCCCCCACACCCAACTCTCAACAATCGATTTGGCCCTGTAAGTGGGCAGTGGAGTCTCTTCTTCATCTTTCTTTTCTTTGTCGTTTTGCTCTTCTTTCTTTGATGCAGTTTGGCATTCAGTGCTATCATCTAAAGAAAACAAAAGGGAGGGAAAAAGAAAAAAGACCAGTTAAACTACCTTCAATTCAGGCTGGAATTCAGGTCTAGATTGCAAATGTAAAGGTGAAACAAGCCCACAAGCTTACGGAAATAACGTCTATCATTAAGAGAACAGGGTGGGGGGAAGTAGTATTTTACCACGTTAACTGTCACAGGTGCTGGGTCTCATGTTACATTTCGTAAGACAGTGACCTTACAATCCAGAAATCACCACTGTAACCTCCTCAGGATGATGAACATTCAATATGGATACCACCATGTAAGACTTGCAAAGGATTTGCAATACACAGTACTGCAAAGGAGGCACTTTAAGGCAGATCGTGCTCCCAACTATCTGTATTTCTGTAGTATTTACTTGGTTTTATATTCCATTTCCAACAGAATAAAAAAAAGACAGCAATAGCCTTAATTTCAAAATCAAGGAGAGCTATATATTGGCATTTACACTAATTTTATGCAGCAGTATGTCAGTATCTGTAAAATAGCTAGCATCTTAGTAATTACTAGCAAGTAATGAAAATAATACCACCATTTTCTGCCCAGGCAACAAAACACCATGTGCAATCCTTTTGAGACTACTTTCACAAAGACAGAACCCAGACATTAGTCACTTATCTCTGTAATCAAAGGCTGCATGAAAGTCCCAATTTTCTCAACACAGTAGAACTAGACAGATGGAAGTTTCTCCTTATTTATACCGGGAATATGGATTTCCATATCCACACCTCCAGTCAGTTCAATGCATAAGACTGCCTTGCAATCAAGGGATACATGGCCAACTACCTTCCTCACCTTGACCTTCTTTTCCAACCATACCACTCAAAATTTCACAAGTCCAGCATTTGAAACTTATCCATGAAGAGTTTAGTTCCAGCCATTTTTACCTGGCTCCTAAAACTGACCAATCCTTCACTCCTATCTGCCAATCTGGTCCAGAGACTCCCTCCCTAAATGTCCCAGCCACAACATGACAGATAAGAACTTGTATTTTTGTCTTTTTTTCCTCTCTCACCCCACGCACCCTCCAAAAAACCCGCATTTGTACCAGCATAAATCAGAAGAAAATAATAATCAAGAGGTTTACATCAGTAGCCAGACACAGAACATCTGACTGCAGCCTGCCTCACACTCACAGAGTGAGATCAAAGGCTCTCATTACCTCAGAACGTACAAAATACACCTATCACAATGTACACAAAAACAATGAACTGCTCTTTCCATTTGGCCTGACAGAAAATTAATTCTTAATCTGGTTGGAACTGGATCTGTGATTGCCTCTTTGTTAAAATATTTTTAACTGGAGACAATAGCACCTCCCAAAATAAAGCTTTTGGGGGGAGTCTTAATTGCACAAATTTTAAATTAAAGCCACTGTTTCCTAACTTATAACTGACACTAGTGCTCAGGAGGTGGAAGATGAAGACTGAAGAGCAGGAAACAAAGGAAAGAAGAGGAGACATAATTGCAGTATCCCTGATGGAGCTGAGATTGTGGACCAAGGAAGAGATAGCAAAGTCGCGTGAGAACAGGAAAATGCAATTTGGATATACCTCTTCCAAGTGGCAATCAGAGAACATAACTGTGTCCCTCAAACACTGAGGAACAGCCTGTGAGTCACCAGTTTGATAACAATGCCCAGAATGTGATTCAATCCAGTCGTTTCTATTCAAAGACATATGCAAATAACATTGAAAGTACAGAATCCATTATAGACCAAAGACCCTGCTCAGCCCCAGTGGTTCGGAATATTTCCACAGTAACACCATAATCTCACTGTTTCTGCACTCACCCACACGTCTAGAGACACACTTTGCAGGGTCTGGAATTTTAGTTAGTGGGTAGAAGGGTGCTGTGCCAAGACACTCTTTTGCAGGCAGCTGTAGGAGAACTTGTTACGCTTTTTAACAGAACCTTGGCAAAGGATGACAACCAAGGCCTACAAACTTAGCAATTTTGTCAAACTCCTCACTGCAAATAGAGAAGATCCCAATCCAGGTGGGAACTCAAGCTCTGTATGGAATAAAAACTACCATGACATGTAAATCCACAGGAGGACTTTTTTTTAATTGTCTGTATGAACCGAAAAGAGGAACAATGAGAGAAAAAGCGGGAAGGAGATGAGCTAAAAATCACGGTAAAAGACCATGTCAAATTGTTCCACAAAGACAGTTCACTATACTTGCAAAAAACCACTTCCACATAACAGACAAAGCTGGTATCAGTCTAGATTGAAACCAGCAACACAGACATCATAATTATGGAAGTTCTGCAATGCTTCATGAAAGATTTTTAAATAGGCAGACCCAAAGGTTTTTCAGAAAGAGGGGCAGGGAGGAGAAAAATCTTGAGCGAAGCCAGAACAGGCCAAAGCAACAAGTAGTACGACAGTTTTCAAAACAACGCATGCAAAAATACAGTGCAGTGTGTCAGCATGATTTAACTTAATTTTGTGAATATTGTGGTGGGGGAAACAACTGCATTAACATCTCCCTGAGAGAACTTTCTCTTCATTATGTTTTAGTTTACAGCCTTATGCCTCTACGCTGAGGCAGGTAGGCACAGCCAGCAGTCAAAACTGAGCGACTTGAAGTAACCATTCTCAACCAGAAATTAGCTCCCAAGCCAAAGCACAGTAGCTCACCATGTGTGCACTATCTCGCACAGCCTAATCTGGTATAAAGGAGGATGAAAAGGAAGCACTAAAAATGGAACTTACATTTCATAATCAATGAAGAAAAAAACCTGACACTGCAGAGTCGCTTCCACCACCTGTTATAGTATGGTCTTGTGCTGCTCTGAAATGCCAATGAATTCATGTAGCTGGGAATCCCTCAGTCCGCAGAGAAAGCCGGCAACAGTTTCCCTACAGATGTTGCCACTGACAGGGCAAAAAGTCACACAGTGCTTGTGCTTTAGACAAGGGCTGTATTTTATAACCACCCTAAACCAGTACTTGGCAGGCCCAGATCCAGGAAATATTTCAGCTGCAATATATTTTCTGTCAAAAATCCTTGACTTTTTACACAAACACACACATATATATACATACATACACAAAACTGATAGTTATTTGTGAGGGAAGGATACATGCCTTACCATTTGCAAACCATATTTATGCAGCCTACTAGGTTGAGTCAAGATGATAAATTGCGATCTCCTAACCCTAATCAGAAATAAAGTTTCTGTTCTTCCCTGGTATACTGGGTTTGGGGTTTTTTTAAATACATTCTTTAAGATATATTTTGAATTTACAATAGAGCATTTTACATTTATGAAATCAAACTGTCCTACAGGGTGACTACAGACTTCTCTATCCTGCAGAGAGAGTATGATAATCCACAGCTGAGCACTGAATTCTTGAGCCACTGGGTACAGCCCACAGCTGGGTCAAGGGAAGCAGAAAAGTGGCTCTTCTCACTTTTAACAAGTTCTCCCTCACACAAAAAAGGAGGCTCAAAGCAGGAGCCAGCCTTCATGCCTGCACACTACCACAGTTTGATTTATAATGTGGTCTGAACAGCAGCCACCATAACCAATTCCCACATACTGTTATTCTTGTCATAAATATTTCGTTTCTGCCAGCCTCTCTGGAATTGCTTGTGGCATTTGGACTTTATTTAACCTGCTTGCAGGTGGCAACACTGAATGAGGTTTATGGAGTCAGTGGCACGAGGCTGAGAAAGGTGCAACTTTCGGGCAAGGGGGAACAGAAGAGGAAGCCCACAGTGTTTACTGAAGGCAGGACGGAGGTATGAAGCTGACGATTTTATCTTTTTGTCCTGGAACTTAAAACAGCTAATTGAAACAGAATTTTCCACCTATGAAGTTTGAGGAATCAAAAATAAATAAGAAATAGCAACCCACAAAATAGACCAGTGTAGTTGACTGGTATGTCTTAAAATTTTACAGTAACGGTTCTCTAACTTGAAAGTTTAGTGAGAATAATATTATTTAATACTTCTTATTATTTTCAGTACATAGCTTCCCACATACAAGGTAATAATCCAGATTTCCTGAGGGCAGCCTGATTATCTTTTAAGTACACGCAATGCTCCAAGTGCACCTGTATTTGGACATCACTACTGTCACAGCTGTGTCCTCAGATGGTACTTGGAAACATGCAAACACATTCTGTTGAACACATTTATCAAACATGTTTTTCTGAAAGTGTCATGAATTCAAAACAAAGAGCTTATTCCTAACCAAACATTCTTGCTAGCAGGAAAAAAAAAAAATGCACTACTTCTATATTCTTCCTAGAGAGAAAAGGAATGGTTTCTGCTGTCAATAGCATGTTCTTCCAGTCTACTGCCACTGCTAATATCCACTGACAGAACGAAGTGCCTCTTCCGAACAGTCCTGTCAGCATCAACAGAGAGCTACAGCACTAGTGAAGAAAAACTTAGAATGGATGGGCTTAAATCAAAGCTTCTTAAAACAGACTGAATAAAAGGGACCACGTACAGCAACCTCTCTTGTTTATCTCCAGATTAGTCAATTTAGCAGCAAACTCTGAATATTGACATTAATCTATATTGCTTTTCATATAAAACCACCGGGTTTTATATCAATCTCATTACTTGTATGTACTTTTCCCTCTCCTCTTGAATTATATTTGTAGATCATTTATGCAAAAAAAGTAAGTACCAATTAAACAGATGTAAATACTCCAGATTTTAATTTCATGAAACAACTTGAGCTGCGAGTTCAGAGGTGCAAACTGACCATCAATTTTTCTGGTTCCATGATTCACTACTGCCTAAGAGAATCAAACAGACAATTGGATTGACTCTGACCAAAAATAGCCTTGATCAGCTTTTTCTTGTAAAAACTCAAGTCTGGTAAGCAAGATAGCTGTATTTTAGAATCCTGTAGGCCAACACAACAGCATTTTTGAAAGCTATCTTCACTGAAACACAGTTCATACATTAATCCTAAGAGTAAAGAGCCTGAAAAAGCTGTTATTTAAATTTCTAAACTGCTGCAATGTTTCAAGAAATAGATGTTTCATAAGTACCTATGCAGAAGAACATACACCCTCCAGCTGTGGAAAGGAACATGTGGGATCTGTGCTATGTAATCCTACACTTAACTCCTCCAGATGCAAAGAGAAGTGGAAGGTGGTTTTAGTTTTTACCTTTCTTACTCACCATCCAATTCTACCTTAACTGGCACGAAAACAAACTAAATTAATTTTCCCCAAGACTATTTTGCCCATGACAGTAACAGGTAAGTGATCTCCCTGGCTTTATCTCAACACCCAAGCTTTTCCATTTCATTTTCTCCCTCTCTCCTACTGAGGAGGGGCAGCAAGCAAGGAGCTGGAAAGGCTGGCACCCAGCTAAGGTCAACCCACCACAACACAGTACTGGAAGCAACAAGTGGCAGTCTGCCTTCACCACCACCACCACTATGGATATGAGAAAGCTTTCAAAAGCCTCATCACAGCTTAGACATTTTAGGGTAACAAAAAAGCCTTATTTATACAGTAAAGTGACAGAAAATCCGTATTTTTAAATAACAGTATCCTACAGTCTTTAACACTTTATACCTCTTTGAACTTTCTAAGACATGTCTACATACATACATCCAGCATTAAAAAAAAACAACCTCATCATTGTTCAGAATAAGCATCCTAAGTGTGGACAAACGAGTGAAGTCACAGATGATTGACTTAGCACTTCAGGATTTTTACTTTATACTATATTTGTCTAGTATATACTATACTTGTCTATATTTTGCACCAGATGTGACAGATTGCATTTTCCTAGCTGATATTTCAAGGATTACCCTGAAAATTAAAAACAATTATCCTACGACATCTCTCGCTAAGCTTTCTCAGAATTACTAAAAGCACTTCAGCACCGTAACTAACAAAAATCTCAATTCTCTGCAGGTACTTAGCTATAAAGATATTGAAAGAACAGTTTTCTGTCAAAGACCAGTACAAGTACAACTCTAAAAACGATGCCTAAGTATCTGGCACAAAAAGATCAATTCATCGATTTCATTTGCAAAGCAGGTATTTACTTATCACTATACTATATAGTCTTCGGTATTACAGATGTTTGTTATCTTTCTTCTACATGAAAGCACAGTGTGCTGAATTGCTGCACCATGACCACCACAACACCTCTGTCATGAGCTGTCAGTGAACGGGAAAGCATTTCCTACAATTCATTTAGGAGGTAATCCTTCCCTTTAATGCACCAAGTTTGCCATGCCTTTTATTAATACACATGGAACGAGCCAACCCAAAGAACAAAATATTACTCTACCTCCACTCATTTCATGAGCAGCTTTGTAGCAGCCTTTCTGATAAGACCAGCTGTATTTTCACTCAGTGTCAACAATAATATTCCAAAGGGCCAGCAGCATAAGGAAGACAAAAGTTTTCTAACTCTGAAACAGTCAGGAGCATAACCTGGTTTTTACTACAGCATGCCGCCACTCACAACCTACAAAGCTTATACTCTTGATAAGTAAATGTATAATTCATTCTTCTCTCATCAATTATTTATTTTATCTTATTTCCTGTAGAAATTACCTCCTCTAGTCAAAAACACATCCATTCCTCCTATTCTTAAAGGAGGCATACCATAGGTACGAAAAAATTGTCTCCATGAGTAATTGAGCATTATTGGTTTGAAATATCATGTCCATCCCACAGTCCAGTTCAGGAGGTAATAGTTAAGATAATAGTTCACCGTGACCAAAAGCAGTATTCCTACCCATCTCCTCATTTATCTGGGAATCTTAAAAATTACTGACAGAGCTTATCTGACCATTTGGTGAATCCATTTCAGCCAGATCAGGAAACAAATATTTTCATTTTTGACCAGTTTAATTTTCTTTTCAATAAGGAGTGAAAGGAGCACCACTTTTGCGGTGAAGATGAAAAAAAGGCAACAGCAGAATCACCCAATTCCAGCACTGCCCATCACAAAACAAAATCCACCTCCACTGAAGCAATCTCTCTAAATAGATGTATTACTCTGCCATTTGTAGCATTTGCAGTGTTTGAACTGCTCTCAAGTACACTGGAAAACTTAAAAAAAAAAAAAACCACCAAAAAAACCCACCACATGCACTACATTCTCAGGCAGATTGTGGACAGTTTTTTAGCTGACTTTTCAGTTACTTTCTGAAGATTGTAAACAAAATTAGAAATAGCAGTATCAGCTTTATCCCATTCCTCAGACCACTTCCTTTAAACAAAGGCTTCAGCTGTAAACACATCAAGCATACCAAACAAAAAGACACTGCCAAGCCTCTCTCATAATAACATGCCTAGTTATGAAGTTAAATTTCACAAGGCTGGAACAGATTTAAGCCTTCCTTTGGAAGCTCAGACATTACCTTTCCGTACACTTTTAAGAAATCGCTTTCAAATGTATTTAATTCGAAACATTAACACCTGCAAATCGTATAGAGAGGTGATGATAAATGAAAGTTTTGTGACAGTATGGAAGCTGAAGTCCATTTTTATCCTTACAATGAAAGAAAAAATGAACAAATAAAAAGAAACTTGAAATCCATACCTTTTTTTGGAGGTAGTTCACCACTCTGTATTAATTCTGTTCCAGGATATACAATCTCTCCATCTTTTACCATTTCATTCCACAAGCCACATAGCCCATCTCGTGTAAAAGCGAGCTGTTAAAAATAATACATTATATATAGTTACACACAACAATTTTCTCTCAAGGCAACTCAAGCTAACATTTAAAACACATCTGATTTTATACATCATCCCAGAAGAAAGAAAACACATGTACCATGTCATTGGAAATGAGATTGTGTGTGTGTATGACAGGGATTTAAATGATCCTCAGGATCTCTGATTGTCTAGCTATGCTATTTTCAGGTTAAAAGTGCAACACAGTAAATTTTAGATAGGTCCAAGTCCAGCAAAATTAACTTTTTTTTGGTAACAAATTCTCATCAAACGCAGGGATTTGGTCACCTCAGAACTATCCACCCATTCAAGATGACATCAGTTAGGGGCTGGGGGACAGGGAGAGGGTGTGGGGTGTCCTTTTTCCCTTCAGGAAAAGCTATTCAAACAAAGTCAAGCTGCATAAAATCTCAAGACAGAGAAACAGAGTCCCCTCGCCAACCAGCAACTGAAGAGCTGGGCATCTTAACCAGAATGATGACATCAAGGCACAGATTTGTAAATGAATTCAGCCAGTTCAATCTGGTCCTGCTGTGCAAAGCATCTCTCACAGTCCTGCCTCTTCTTTCCAACTGCTACAATGCCTCCTCTCCCATGAAGAAGCAGATTGTGGAACGGATCAAGCCTAAAACCAGCTGCACCCAGAGGAAGAGCAAAGGGCTGCCTCAGCCCAGGTCAGTTCCCAATACCCTGTGTTCAAGAGGACAAATACTGGCAACAGAATATAGACTCTGCTAGCTGAAACCACTGACAAAAGCACTGGCTGTAGCACAAGTCTCCTAATGATTTAGGAATTTGGATCTCCCTTGGAGAATCCTAATGACCAGGATAACTTCTCTTCTATTGATGTTGCTTCCTGCTTTACAAAACGCTGCAAAACAGGTATCTACATCCCAAGTGAATTCCATAATAACCAGGCTGTAATTCACAACCGTATAGCATAAGGGAGGAGGGCAGGACGTGACATTGAAAAACAGAATACTTTCTGCATACCAAAGTGGTGCAGTGGACCACATGAAAAAAAACCAAACAAAAACCAAAACCAAAAGACAACAAAACAAAACCAAAAAAAAACCCCCACCAACAAACCACCACCTGCTGAAGGCTTATTCAGAAACATCTTTGTGTTATGTAACTAGTATTCAAATCCAAAGTGTTTCAGCTGAGAAGTAATACAAAGATGTGGCTTACAACTGCCATAAAATATCTACTGTTACACACAGAAGTCCACTTGTCTCGAGGAAATAGGTCAAAATAAAATGTACTGTAATGATGAAAGATTACAGGTTTTATGAGAGACACCCACCAGCAAGGAAGACATTTGCTGATCCAGCTCATCTCAGTTAACACAAATTAAAAGACAAGCTGCACACTTTCACAGCACTGTAACACACTAAATGACCACAGCAGTTTCTTGACTTCGTATTGCATACTTCAGAAATCCACTCCAACATGTATTAGTGACTTCAGTAATTCTCCTTTTAGCATAAAATATGAGTTGACACATTGTATGTGTCTGTCACTTACTATTGCCTGATCAGGGGCATAAGAAGGAAGAGAATCATGCGGTGTGAGCTAGACATTATTCATCTGATCTGTGATTTATCAACTGTACAGCACCAGAATCAAACTCTGACCATGCTTTACTGAAAGGTACAGTCCCTGTTCTTCAGTGCTAAACAGCACAAAGAGCTTTTGCAAAGATTTGTCTTTTGCTAAAAGCTTTACATTTGGCTTTATTTTTTAAAAATTGGAATAATCTGAAGTTGCATTTCAACAACGAAAAAAATCATTCACCATTAACTGATTTTCTTGATTGATCCCAGTCTGTGAATATTTCAACAATAAATGGTATTCCCTTTTTCCTTCCTTAGATGTGGTCATAGACTTTAGTGGGACACCTAGGGAATTTACTTTTCACAGTTTTTTTCTTGTGTAAAATAGCAAAGCAATTGTTTCACTGATTTTGGCTCATATTGTGGTGATAGATTATTTTTTTAAACTTTCACCTGTTGAATGCTAACCTATGCTAAAATACAAGCTTGAAAAACAGCAAGTGAGGCAACCCTCCAGCTGGGTTGCATAATAAATTACAGTTTTCACAAATTAAAGATATTTCTGTAATAAATTGTCTTTTTTACACATTTTACTTTACATTCTCAGATCACCTTGGTATGGAAAATTATTCTCACAGCCCACAGAATCTAAATGTCTCCAGGCTTTGAATGCCAGGTTCTTCATAATGCAGCACTGTTCTATTTCAGAAAACTTACTTATTACTTTTGAAAGAATTCATATAAAGCAGAATCAGGGACTGTTTTCTCCACTTCAACCTCTAATCCTTTTAATGGCACAAAGTTCACTCAACTCTTTCACACAACTAAAAACTGAAAAAGTAAACAAAATTTCTTCTGCCTTGGGTTTGGTTCAAAGTCTTATCAAAGTAATTTTCTTGGTATGTTGCAAAAAGATAGAGGAACCACCAAGACTGCAGGTCACAGAGTTCCACCTCCTTCTCCAAATACCTCACCATAAGCAGCCTTCAGATAAACAATTTTGCCTACTACTCAGGTTGTAGTCAACATTTTGTCAGCAATATCTGTGTTGGGGGAAGGGAAAAAGGAGGTAAGTTTGAAAGCAAAGAAACCCTGGACTTACTTTACAGTAATAATCAAAGCAACCAAATGAAAGGATAATTAAGAAACAGTATTTACAACCAATTCATCTGTCATAACTTAAGGGCAACTTAATTTCAGCTGTAGCAAAATGACTATTAATCTACTCAACATTCAGCAGATACCCAGTATTTACTATATATAATAGCCAAAAGTGAAAGAAAAGCCTGAGTTTTTAAATGATAAATTATTTAAGCAATTTTATTTTCATGATCTCAAAATTACATAATCATAATAGAAAATGTACAGCTCCTTTAGGAGAAATATTTCTTTTAGCCAACAGAAAGGGGGAAGAGTGGTTGATAGAAAAGAGGGTTGTGCTGACATCCAGAGGGACTTTGACAAGCTGGAGAAATGGGTTGACGGGAACCTCGTGAAGCCAAACAAGAAGTGTAAAGTCCTACAGCTGGGGAGGAACAGCCTCAGGCGCCAGTGCAGGCTGGGGGCTGACCTGCTGGGAAACAGCTGTGCAGAAAAGAACCTGGGGGTCCTGGTGGGGACCAAATTGAACAAGAACCACCCATGAACACCCAATGTGCCCTTGCCACAAAGAACATTAATGTGTGACCTGCGTTGCATTAGGAGTGTTGCCAGGTTTGGGGAGGTGATCCTTCCCCTCTATTCTGCACTTGGAGTGCTGGGTCCAGTGCTGGGCTCAGCGTGAGAGACACGAACAAAAAGGAGAGAGCTCAGCAAAGGGCCATGAAAGTGATTAAGGGACTGGAACGCCCTTTTTATGAGGAAAGGCAGAGAGAAAGGGCTTGGAAGGAAAACTCATCTCTATATATATATATATAAAATCTGAAGGGAAGGTATAAAAAAGATGGATCCAGACTTTGCTCAGTGGTATCCAGTGAGTGGCCCAGAGGGAGTGAGTATGAACTGAAACACAGGGACTTCCCTCTGACCACCAGGAAACATATTTTCACTGTGAGAGAGTGACCAAGCACTGGCACAAGGTGCCCAGGGAGGTTGTAGAGTCTCAGTTCTTGGAGATATTTGAAAGACATTCAAACATAGACCTGGGCACTGGACTCTAGGTGGCCCTGCTTGAACAGGAGAGTTGGACTAGATGACCCTCGAGAGGTCCCTTCCAATCTCAAACATTTGTGACCCTGTGAAACTTGCAGCTGAAGATAACACTCATCTGCGTAGTAGAAAAGTCAAATGCCTGCTTTGACTGCCCAATCCCGCATTTTTTTCTTCCTACAGTATTTTATGACTATCTTAGCCGGAACAAGTACATATTACTTTCTTCTTTTGCTTCCACCAATACCTCTCGTACTCAGTCATTTATAAAGAGCCCATCAACACATCTCAGTGTTCAAATGAGAGAACCAGAACTTTGTTTAGAACAAATTTGAAAAGATTTCTCTGGTTTCTGTTTCCAAAAAAAAAAAAAAAGATACTTCTTCTACTAAATTATTCGGAGAATGTTCACAAGGCAATCGGTGGTACAGTGCAAGAGAAGAAAAACACACTTGGTGTCTTCATTGTTCCTGACATACTGGAGTTCCAAACACGAGAGCGGCCACTTGTGTTTTGTAAAGTCTAACACTCTCTTACTAGATTGCTCGATTCATATGAACATCTTTCCCTCTAATAATTTAGTAACTTCATTTGTAAATGTTTAAAGGGATGAACTTAAAACAAACTCAGTAAATTAACAAATTAAGAATAATTAAGTTTTCACTGAACTTTTGCAACTGACAACACTACCAGAGATGTACCCTCTGTAAATCTCCCCCTCAAGACCTTGCTTGCCCCACCACTTACACGCTTCCTTCCCAAGACCAGGACAACAGCAGCTCTATACTCCATTCCTACTATCCACTGCCTTGCAACTTTGGCCCATGCTCTTAATCCTCCTACTCACTGCCGATGCTAAAAATCTCCCTTGTCCTTTCCCATGACATCTACTGACCTCTTCCCAATCCTCATCTCGCACACATCTCACCTTCAGAAACCCCAAGCCTCTGCCATCATTTGTCACACTTTCTCATCCCCAGACCATGTCCTGATCTCTGCACTTGAAAGCCATGTATCTCAACAATTCCACAGTTCCCACGCAGACCTAAGGCTCAGCCCCGCTCACTTATCCCAGCCCAAAAAAGCAAGGGCCTAAGGAGACTTTAAAGTGAACTTCTTCTGTAAACTGGGCTGCCTCCACTCTAATCTTTTGCTAATCTTATCTCTGCAGTTAAACTGTAATTTATTCTGTCTGGTACAACATCTGATTAAGTCCAAGGGGTATCTAGTTTGGTTGCTGACATATGCTGCTGCCAACCTCCAACAGGGCTGGCAGTGAAATTCCTGTCCATCCCCATCAACTCCAGACAGTAAGACACTGGCGTTAACATTTCCTTGCATTTCAAGAAAATTAAATCTTGCAACCATAACTGGATGAGCTCCTGAGAATTCTCAAAGCACTGCTACAATTTTGCTTTTAATAGGTTATTTTAAGAATAATCAGCAGCTCTGATTTTGTTTTGAAGTCAACTATTTAAGTCAGATACATTCTACGTAGTACATTAGATTATGTTCTCGATGTGGTTTCATAATCTTCCCTGCAGAAAGCATAGAAGCCTTCATAAAAGTTAACTTGAACTCCAGAAAAATGAAGCCAGGAAAATAAAATGACACAAAAGGACGAGGATTGACTCGGGTAGGATTCCTGATTATATAACTGCGCTGTAAGTTTAAGAAACTGACTTCATAATCACAGAACATCAATATGGATTTAAAATACAAGCTACTTAAATAATCTTCACCTCAGAATTGCCAGCAAGGGTAGTGGAGAATCTGTTCTTCTATTCAGTTATTTTTGCACTAGCCTTTGGCTGTATTTTAGACTACATGAAAAAAAACATTTCTCTTTGGAAAAATATCACAGCGAAAAACTTTTTCAGCCCAGTAGTAGTGAAGAAAATCACAGAACAATAAGTCCCTTCCTAAGTCTCTCTTTTGTTTTTGCTTTTTTGAATCCATTCAATTTGTGTTTCCTTTTTCATTGTTGTCTCGGTATTTTGTCCTAGCTTCCTTCCTTCCCTGCTGAACGAAGCATGCCCTGAAACCCCAGCTGCTTATCACACCTATGCAAAGCACAGAGGAACATCACTAGACCTAAACACAGTGCTCAAAACCTCGGAGAGCCAAGTCAGGAAAGTTCAGCAGCCCCACATTACTTCAACAGATTTGGGGTTAAACTAGAAACGTCCCCATAGCAGCAGTGTGCTGGTCTTCCACTTGCTGGAAAAGTTAATAGTCACAATACAAAGAAAAATTATGCAATTCCCTCAAACCTAGAAACTATCTTCATGCATCTGAAGAACAGGTCTGTCTGAGCCCAAATAGTTGTACATATGTGTTAAATCTCATTTCTCTAACCTATCACACCACATATAGTGTTTGTCCCTCCATCTGGAAATCACTTATTTTGGAGAGACAGCATTACTTCATTTTTTAAATAATTTTTAAAAATTCCTACTGCAAAGTTCACTTCCTTTAAATACAAAGGAGTCCTCATTTGCAGTTTTGCTGTAAGAACTTCCAAATAAGCCCTTCATTTTTTTAATCAGCAAACCAAAACAAAGAAGAAGACTAATAGGAAAGCAACAAAATGGAGAAGGTAACTTTCACCAACTTCTTGCTTTTAATAGCCAAGACATCACTTCTTTACATAATCTTCTCACAAGTAAAGGCACTGATCTAAATGTTAAAAGAGTGGGATTTCCAAGAAAATCAAAATGATGAATGTAACTTTGAAGGAAGGGCAAAAAGGTTTCAAACCAATGCAACTCTTAAAGGTGGCTATTTCATTTTTAAAAACTCATTTTCATCCCTGTGGAAAAGGATAATGACAGTCTGCCAACCATTAACCCAATGAAAACTGATGGAAATGCCTCAAATTCCTCTTGCAGACAGCTCTTGCACCTTGACTGTTGCCTAAAGATTTTCTCCACACTGCAGCAAAATGAAAGTTTTCCCCGCTAACTCCTGCTATTAAGCACAACAGTTCTCCACAGGATCCAGAATAAGCAGCCTAATTAAACTCCATTTGAATACACACATGCATCCCATTAGCTCACAGCAATTCTAGTTTTTAGTTATTCATCCATCACTAATTAAAGGTCTCTGCATAAGATTCTAATTTAGTTGTACAGTACATCTATTTAATCAGAATTATTTTAAGCACAGTTTGATTCCGCAAATTGGGTACCTAGGTTTAAGTAAACAATTTTAATCTTCCCTTTTTACAATAAAGGATGTCTTCTTTAGGAACAGTCACTGAAACACAATCTCCCACTACACACAGTTTTTGCTATAAATGTGATGGTTTCTATTAGTAATAGTCATCAACAGGTAGGTGTTTTCAGTGTATTAATTCAAATCTAAACAAATAAATTAGAAATTGAAATGATACACTTACTTTTCGAGTGACTATGTTAAACATGACACATGAAAAAGTGGCCTGCACTAAAATCCACCTATTTTATAACTTCATAGGACTATTTCATTAATGGTGATGTTAGACACATCCTATTGACAGATGTCAATATTGTACACTGATGTTCTCATACTCAGCTGAACTACCCTGATCTTTCAGTTTGTTTTTTCAGGCAACATAGAGTATCTTATTTTGCTCCACCAGGAAATTTAGATTTTTTCAGTAACACAAATGTTTCTGAGCACTTCAAAATTACACTAGTAGCCATAAATCATACAAATAATTACAAAGTTAGTAAAAAGACATGGAGCAGTTATAGGATGCGCTTGGATCTTTGTAGAGCACTTTGGCTTCCTAAAAGAGTATTGCTCAGTTTCAGAAAAATTAATATAAGCAAAAAACACTGCGAAGATACAGTTCCATTATCATTTCACACCACATCAGTTAATCTTGTAGGCCAGAGGCTCACTGCTACTACAAAAGGACTTGTGCCTTTGATATTCACTTAAGAACAGTAATAACGTGCTACATCACGCTGCCTTTGCCTCACAGCAGTGACACCCCAAAACTCAGGAAGAACATTTAAATTTGGCCCGGACACCAGCTGCAACAGTGACGCACACAGGTGATTAAACACGGTCCATGCTACAATCCACGTGTCCTTCTTTTCTTATTGTATTAATAACACTATGTAACAGACTTATTAATGCAAATAGTACTAGAATATTGTGTATTGCATTATTCATGCAACATCACAAAAAAGAATACAATAATTTTCAGAGAGATTTCATTGGCTTAATCTACAATAACTGCCAGTTATTAAGTCTAAAGAGCAAACTCTCTGACAACAGTGACAAAGGAAAAAAGTAAAGAAAAGTACTTTGGAGACTACTAGGCCACCAAATGAAACCATTTTACTTCCAATCCTAGCTATACACCCCAAATTTTGCAGCAGAAGAATTTATTTTAAAAACTAATCAAGTCTCTGTACGTCTCCTAAGGTAAGAATTCCCCAGGATAATTCTGTTTCTCCAAGGACTGTCACCTACTCATTCTCGGACTGCTGTACACTGAGAAGTTAAAAATGTAGCTGCAAAGTGAAGAGTTCCAGGGTCCAATTCAAAACAATTTGCAGTCGTTTTAATCCATTTACATAAATTTAGCGTGTCTTCTTCAAACCTCTCATAGTACTGTGCTCACCTTTTCAATTCCTGCTGACAGTCTCTTGAACACCAATAGGGCTCTTCTACAGCTGAGCCAGTAAAAACATGCACGGTAGGAAATCTACATATTCAGTACACACAGAACTTAAAGGATTAAGACACAGGATTTGTACCTATTAAAAAAATAACCACACGCGGCTAGGTCACGCTAGTCAACCAGTAGCTAAAATAATCATTCATGTAGTAGAAAAATTCTCGGGAGCCCAAAGCCCCTCTGCCTCACAGAAGACATCTCCCATTTAACACATTAAAAGTTGCTACTCAAGAGTCACATGCTCATTTTTCAAAATACTGAACGCACGCATCCAGTTAAGAGTTCTGTGATGAGGCCCTGTGTAATACCAAAAACAGGTAACCTAATAAGAAAATTATATTATACCCAGGAGGCCTGGCTTGTCTTCAGATTCCAGAGAAGTGATGTTTGCGTCCAGCAGATCACAAATGATTACTGTTCTCTTATTTCATTAATCTCATTATTTTGACTACAGCTTGACTGGAAGGAAAAAAAAAGGAGTACCTTGGCAATTAAGAGTCTAACTTGTTATTACTTATAAAGAACTCATACAAGTAAGAGTATTTATTCATAGAAATATGCTGCAAATGAAGATTTTTTTTTTATTATTAAAAGGAATTATTGTAACACATTAACTAAACTAGACCCATAAATCACAAATATTTCATTGCATTTACACACACAACTGGAAATAACCCTTAAAACTTTGGATGACAACTGAAACCCTCCTATCAAAAGTCTAAATAAATAGAAAAAAAAGGGATGTAGAAAAAAGGCACTACAAAAAAAGGAAAAATCCGATAAATCACATGAACAGTCACATTTTTCACCCCATATAACACAGAAGAAAAAAAGGCAATGCATCGTCAGCAGCTGTTACAAACAAAGGTTGCCACTTTTTCAGATAAATTTTCCTTTATTGAACAATCATCGAAGCAATATACTTGTAATCTAAAAGCCACCTTCTGGAAACAAAAATATATTTCCCTATTTCTTAATATGCTTATCTCCAAAACGTTGCATAGTATCTTTATTTACTACGTTAGAGAAAACATCTGACTTTAGATAGAAACTCTTACTTTGGTAGGAACAAAAAATGAAAATAGAATTAATCTAGCCAAATCAAGAGCAAGCCCTGTCATTTCATAGCATTTACATTCAAGACCTACTAAATAATGTAACCTCTTAGGCTATATCTGTCACTTCTGATTCCAATTTATCTTGTTTGATGTAAAATACTGGAGAAAGGCTGCTTCCGAATCACAACCGCACAGGGAAAAAATCCTTGTCTAACCATAAGAACAGCTCAATTCAACCATACAGACTATCAGCATGTAAACTGGGATAAAGTCACAAAGATGGAATTTTTAACAATTTTTCAGTAGCACTATTATTAACAGTAAGAAAAGAAAAACACCGGCTGGCCCATCCCAACAAGAATTTCAGTTTTGAGCTGAAACTTGGAAAGGTTATTCAAAGTAAGGGATCTGTATGCAACATCTGGGAAAAGGAAGACGAAGAGACAAGGACTTAATCTAGTTACTCATTTCATCTAAAACAAACATAACTGACCGAAACTACTCTATTTCTCTGAACCTGAACTGGGAAAACATGTTAGTATCCACTTCCTCCCCATATCATGCAACTTTGCTAAATGAAGAAATCATCTTCTAAGACAAAAGTAAACTTTCACCAAACACTGGCATATTTCAACAAAGACCACTTCCATTTCAACCTTGTACCTTTGACAAAAAACTGACTCCCTTCAAAAAGGAGAAAATTTAAGGGAAGCCTCTATCCATGATACAAACAACTACAGTAAGATCTAATTTGAATTCTTCAAAATATAAATTACACTTCCATCGCCTTTCGCTTCAGTTCTCCCGTGCATTAAAGCTGCTAGCTCATATGCAGGCAAGACATTTAGCAACAGCCTAAACAGGAATTTATAGTTCTAGCAGAAATGCCACATACTCTGCTAGGGGTTTTGACACTCTGCAAAGATAGCATACATATGTAGCCCAGCTTGCTTCAAGGCAGAAGGAACTGGACTGAAAATGCAGATCTATTTGCAGCTCAAAATAAGTTAGTGTTTCTTCAAAACCAGTTATAAATCAGCATACTTGGGAAAACCTATACACTATCTCAAGAGCTGCAGTCTTCTACTTGTCAGCTTTTTGGACTAAAAGCATCCTTGATTGGCACCTGAAAGGTCACAATGCAATACGACCATCAAACTCCTTACCTGCAAGTCTGTCTTCAACCATTTGGAGTCAAACCTTGCTTGAGCAGACAGACAAAAAGAATCAGAAGACATGTTTCCTTCTTCAGCCTTCTCTCCAGGCTGGCTGAGCAGCCCAACCTGCTAGAGAATGAGAGGAGAGAAAAAAAAAANAAAAAAAAGACAATCTAGCACATGAAGTAAACCACACAAGGTTATTTTTGTTCAGACTAGGACGGCTTCCACTTGATCTTTAAAAATGTATCATGAAGAAGGACCTCCCTCGTTCAAATCCCCTGAATTTGCAAGGGGAGAGAAACACGCATTAGGAATACTATCTGAACCTAAAAAAAGCCTCCACATCCCTTCCCTATCACGCCCGTGGGAAGGAAGCCTCCCTTCTGCTGCACTGAGCCACACCAAAGGCCTTAACACTGCCCCTCAGCACCGTAAGTGGTGCATGAAATAAATAATTGATCGCAGATTACGCAAGCCGCAGGCCAACATAAAGCGATTATCAGGGTCACCCGCACCCCCTCCTCCCGGCGGCGG
>VZTA01002816.1:236114-270984 GCA_013398855.1 Mohoua ochrocephala
CGGGAGAACAGCAATTAAAAAAAAAAAAGGGGGTGATGTTTAAGTAATTGAGGGGCCATCTGCAAACTATACTGTTGATTTCTAAAAAAAAGTCGCTTTTAAATGTTTCAGACGAGAAAGGTTAGTAACGAGTAGCTCGGAGGCAAACAGAATCACAGAGTGGGTAAGGTTGGAAGGGACCACAGTGGGCCGTCTGGTCCAGCCTCCCCGCTCAAGCAGGGTCATCGCAGAGCACGTGGCACAGGGTTGCGTGTCTCTCTCTGGAGACATTCGGAGCCCACCTTGCTGCGTTCCTGTGTAACCTGCTCTAGGTGACCCTCCTTTGGCAGAGATGTTGGACTGGGTGATCTCCAAAGTCTTTTACCAACCCTAACAATACTGTGACTCTTGATTCTGTGTCCAGATGCTTCGTGGATATCTCCGGTGGGGGGGACTCCACAACCCCTTTGCACGATCTGTTCCAGTGCAAGGTCATCCACCCAGTAAAGAAACTCATATTCGGGTGGACCTTCCCGTGCATCAGTTTCTGCCCATTGCTGGTCTTGTAAGTAAAGACCAATGCAGACATCAGTAACTCTGCCTTCTCTGCATCTTCTGTTACCAGGGAAGGAACAGAGGCTGGGAACAGTAAAGTG
The DNA here is from genome assembly GCA_013398855.1 of Mohoua ochrocephala. Lineage (NCBI taxonomy): Eukaryota > Metazoa > Chordata > Aves > Passeriformes > Acanthizidae > Mohoua > Mohoua ochrocephala. The sequence continues at coordinate 236,750 of VZTA01002816.1, forward strand.
ATGCCACTACACATGAAGGAGTAAGGATGCTGGGGAATAAAGTGTGAGCTTGCTAATGGCAGGCAATGACAGGAGTCTGGAGGCAAATGTTGACTGATCACTCAAGGGAGAAACTGCTCTGAGGCAAATAATCATTTTTCAGCATAAGTTTGTTGGGGATGTATATTAGTAGTTTGAAATTCAAATTAACCAAAAGTCAAGTTTCTCACAATACTTAGACTCCTGTTCCCTGGCAGCTAAGGAATTAGGAATGTAGGAGCAAGACTTGGCAGATGGGACTACTATTGGCTTTGGCCAACATGAAGCCACAGACTGAATGTCAATGAAATGCTAACAGAACTGAGACCATTTGCTGGCATTTAGGCAAAGGTACACAACATTTAGTTGTTATTATGTAAGAAGCATTGTAATAAAACAGGGAATTTGATTCTCCAGGCTTCATTTTCAAAGTTAGAACTGCAACCATGACCTAACTGGTTAGCCTGTCATTTACCACAGACCTCTCTTGGATCAAGATGTAGTAGGCACTTGAAGTTAAAATACTGTACAAAATTTCTGGAATGCCTCAAAATTTATATAAAAATATAGAAATACCCAATTTCCTCAAGTTACTCATAGAAACTTTAAAATAGAAACTTTCAAAACCAAAAGCCGTTTCCTTTGAAAACCCTTCCCAAATGCCTACATGTTATAAGCTTTAAGTTGAAAGGACTGGAAGTTTTGTCATGCATATCATGTTGTGTCTATTCTGACTAGCTGACAAGAGCTAGTGCACCAGGGTGGGAAATACTTTACTCTTGTCTTAACTGGCAGACTGAGAATGTAGGAAAGTAGTCATATTGACATAATCCAGATAGTGATAAAAACTGCTTTGAAATTTAAGGATTAAGGGACAAACAAATAAAGCGGATGTCCTCATGGGAGTGTAATATAGGCCACCCAGCCAGGATGGCTACACCGATGAATTATTCTTCAAGAAACTAAGGGACACCTCTAAATCAACCACCCTTGTCCTTATGGGGGACTTCAACCTGCCAGATGTTAACTGGGAATACCACCCAGCTGGTACAAACAGGTCCAGAAGATTCCTAAAACACATGGATGATAACTTCTTCATACAGGTATTAAGGGAGCTGACTAGGAAAGGTGCCCTCCTTGATTTTTCAGTTTGATAATTGAGAGGGTATCATAAGTGAAGCGTTGATTGGTGGCTGGCTTGGCCACAGCAATCCCAAAGCAATCCAGTTTAAATTCTCTGTTGGCAGGAGGAAAAGTGCCAGCAAAACTTCACCTCTGGATATGAGGAGAGCAGACTTCAGGCTGCTCAGGGAACTAGTTAGCAAGGTCCCCTGTGAAAATGCTTTTGAAGGTGCTGGCATCCATCAGTGTTGTCCTGATTTTCAAGAGGGGCGAGGGATGGCCCTGGTAACTGCAGGCCCATCAGTTTCATTGCCATGCATAATTTCGATGCTGTGCATCATTCAGCTGGGTAACAGACGCAGTGGGTGAGCAACTGGCTCACGGGTCAGACACAAAGGGTTAATGTAAGTGGGGTTCCATCAGGCTGGTGACCTGTCACCAGTGGAGTTTGGCAGGGCTCCATTTTAGGGCCCGTGCTCTTCAATATCTTCATAAATGACTTTGGATACTAAGTAAGTTCACCAGTGCTAAATTGGAACGAGTTGTTGACTCCCCCAACGACAGAGAGACCTTGCAGAGAGATCTTGACAAATCAGAGGGCTGGGAAATGAATTTCATCAAGGACAAGTGCCGGATTCTACACCTGAGATGGGGCACCCCTGGATGTGCATACCAACTGGGCAATGAGACGCTGGGGAACAGCAGGAGACTGGGGAGTCCTGGCTGATGGCAAGTTGAACATGAGTCAGCAGTGCCCTGGCAGCCAGGAGGCCCAACCCTGTCCTGGGGGACATCAGGCACAGCATCGCCAGCCGGGCAAGGGAGGGGATTGTCCTGCTCTGCTCTGCACCGGGGTGGCCTCACCTTGAATATTGTGTGCAGTTTTGGGTGCTGCAATATAGAAAAGATACAAAGCTGTTAGAGAGTGTCCAAAGGAGGGACACAGTGATGGTGAAGGGCCTTGAGGGGAAGCTGTATGAGTAGGGCCTGAGGTCACTTGGTCTGTTCAGTCAGGAGAAGAGGAGACTGAGGGGAAACCTCTTTGCAGTTACAACTTCCTCATGAGGGGAGGAGGAGGGGCAGACACTGTTCTTTGTGTTGGCTAGCGACAGGACCCAAGGGAATGGCCTGAAGTTGTCAGGAGAAGTTTATGTTGGATATTAAGAAAATGATTTTCACTCAGAGGGTGGTTGGGCACTGGAACAGGCTCGCCAGGGAAGTGGTCACAGCACCAAGCCTGACAGAGTTCAAGAAGCATTTGGATAACGCTGTCAGGCATTTGGTGTGACCCTTGGGGCTGTCCTGTGCAGGGCCAGGAGTTGGATTCAATGATCCCTGTGGGTCCCTTTCAACTCAGGATATTTTATAATTCTATATTTATGTATGGAGCCCAATCTTAAAGGAATATTGAAAACTTGCTTGAAACCACAGTGCCCACTGGTTGTGCCTACTGCTTGTTTAAATGATTTGCAAGTCATATCTAAATGAGATAATTTGCATATGCAACATTCATTGCTAGTTCTGGTTTGGCTTTTCAAGATGATCATCTTTAGACAGTCTACATTGATGTCCAGAAGTTTTCTTACTTTTATTAAATAAAAAATGGCAATAGCCTTTGCTAGAACTCCTAATGTGGAGAATTTGAAAAGCACCCAACTATCCAGCTTGTTAGATTTGAATCATTGGTCCAATTAGCAGGTATGCACTCACTTCAACAAAAATCATATTCGGGTGCAGTAACCATGGAAATTCAAAGCTAGAGATACTTGTGAAGAATTTATGGATTATTTTGTATTTCCAGATTTAGATTTCACTTCTGATGAGTATTTTTTTTTCCATTTGAAAGGCACTGTAATAACATGGGGCAATATCAAATGGCATTCTTGATTATAAAAATATGTACCCACCACATTTTCCAGAGAGAAAGTATGTCTGGTACAACTACATGAATAATTTATTTGATAGCATTATTTAAAATAATTTTATTTTTCAAATAATCATAAAATCTGAAGTTTCGGGAACCTGAAGTTTGTCTTTATACACAGCATTTGCAATATTAAGTCCACCAATAGCTGTTATTCTGGTGTTATTTACATAACGATGGTGAGTTGTATCGCCGCAGACTGACCAAGGCAATGAAGGTTTGACAGACTTCAGAAGGCAAGTTCAAGAGAAACTGTTGAAGTGTTACCACTCCAAGCCTTGTGCTCCACTCTTCTGATGCATATTTCCATCTTAAAGCAGGGTTATGTGATCCTGTGAATCAGTTCTCCAGGCATCATCCTTTGCGCTGCAGCTTGCTCAAATAACCTACTTTACACCCGAGATAATCATTAAGTGGATCTGATGGATTTTCAAACGCACACCCCAGTTAGACATTAGGAAGAAATTCTTCCCTGTGAGGGTATTGCGACACTAGCACAGGTTGCCCAGAGAAGCTGTGGATGCCCCATCCCTGGAAGTGTTCAAGGCCAGGTTGGATGGAGCTCTGAGCAACCTGGTCTAGTGGAAGGTGTCCCTGCCCATGGCAAGGGGTTTAGAGTGAGATGACCTTTAAGATCTGTTCCAGCCCAAACCATTCTGTGATTCTATGATGGCCCTGCTGTAGAGACACCAACATCCTCAGGAGCTGCAGGGCAGAGAGCTAGTGATGTGGAAGGAACCTCAGCTCTCTGCATTCTCTACAAGTCTGTCAAAATCTGTGCACATCTTTCTTACTTCCTCTAGAGAAATCGTTGGACATGGAAAAATCTAGTTTCCGTGGTCAGACATGGTCACTCATTTACTTGTATCCACTTCTAGGCGTATTCTAGATCACTTTACCCTAATTATAGATTAAAGAAAAAAGTAGATACATCAAAATGAAAGGCACACTAAAACCAAGGGGTCACATTTACTGGCCCACCTCTTAGAACACCTACAAACAATACAGGGTACTTTAAAAATGTCTGGATGGGGGCAGGAGACATCTCTTTTGTTGTAAATGTGGTAGAGGAGCCACACCAGCTTCTACAAGAGGCAGGGTGCTGTAGAGGTGCAGGATGTAGAGGAAAAATGGATGGTGGTGCACGTGGGAACTGTGTAAACCACGGAAGGCTGAAGAAAGTAGGGTTGGCAGCATGAATGGTACCCTCACCTCCGTGCAGTCAGTACACTCACCTCCATTTGTAACAGTGCCAGGCCAGCCTAAGGAGGTGGGGAGAGATGGACGTTAATTGAATAAAGTAAACCTGTCACAAGAATCTGAAGCAGAACAGGCAGAAGAAAGAGAAGTATATTTGGACAATCTGGGCAGTGCCATATTTATTTCTATTTCAGTTGTGAAAATGGGTTCATAAGTATTGATAAGATCAATCTCAAAAATTGAGGCAATTGCATTCTCAAGTAACTAAATGCAAAACCTTCAGAGCCAATGAACAAACAGTGAGAACAAATTTTTTTTTATGAAAAAGGGACAAAAATAAGCAAGTATATGTTTACATAAAAATAGTATCTAGTCCTACCTGCAGGTCTTCTCGGTGTCAGCATGAAATCTTTACTAATTAATAATTATTTTAAATGTGTGCGCTCTAAGGAATCCATTCTAGTTATAACAGCAGTGGAATGTGGGGCGTTTTTTTCTCTCATTAGCGAATATCAAGAAGTGTTATGCATGTGAATGGGACACAAAACCATCTCTGTAAGAGCAGTGCCTAGCTGCTCGATGCAAGACAATGCCTGTTTTGTTTGTCTTTTTTTTTTAAGAGCCATTTGTGTTGAGCTGTCCCACTGAGTTTGGAAGCCTTTGTGTATTATTATACACAAAATGCAAAATCCAGTCCACTTCAGGCTTAAAACAAGTCTCAAAGAATTCCCTGGCTTACTTCTGAAGGATGGAGGCTTTCCCAAAGAAAGTGAGAAATTTCTACAATTGGCCTTTATTATTTTAATACTCTCTGAACTGAACTGTTGGCCTAAATTTCAGTTTTATACAATTAAAAGCTCATGGTAAGGCCCATTGTTTCTTTACTGTGCTATTTGCAAGGAATGCCATCAGTTCAAATTGGTCAATACACATTATTATTATGCCACACCACTGCTTTCTGCAGGGGGAAAACAGGACAGTAAGGACATGAGAGGATTCTCCTCCTTTCCCATATTCACTAGTATTTCTAAATAGTCACAATAGCACTTTCTACCAGCCATTTTCATTAGGGAATAAATATTATTTACGTAAGGAGAAGAATAAACAGGAAGGAAGCAGCTTCCATGTTCAGAAACCCAAGCCTCTTGCAATCAGTATCCCAACTGTCTTTCCTCACACCTCCTCAGAACACTGAAACAAGATCTTCCATCTGTGTGCATGGCTTTCTGCTCCTTTCTCATTTGCAGTGGTAACAGCCCTGCTACTTCTCATCCATTCCTCTAATGGATCTCCCTTCCAGCCTATATCCTTCACATTCATCCACACTTCCAAGGTGATTTCACTCCTGTCTTTACTGGGCAGTCGTGCAAGTTCTAGTGTGGAAACTGTGTTGTTTCTCCATTAAAGAGAATTAGGTTAACCCCTCACCGTCTTTTAGTATTCCGATTTAAAATGACGAATATTGCTTACAGTCGAGATTTTAACAAGTTCTTCTCCTGTGACAATTTTTCTTTGCGCAAACAGTGTTGTGTGAATCACAGTATATTGCACAGCTGACACAGCTCAATTGCAGAGGTGGTGTTGGAAAAGCAATTCAGAGTACAGAGGAGAGAAAAAAAAAAAGAAAAAACTGTGACAATAAAGGCACAACTTCCACAGGTAGCTAATTAGAATTCATTGTTAATTACATTTTGCATAGTTAATTATTTTTAATATTAGAGTGAATCCCGTCCTTGTTAAAGCAAGCGGTAACGTTTTCATCAACTTCATTAAGCTCAGAAATTCAGCCTCATATAACCTTACTCATGCATATCTCCTTACTCACGCAATGCTAACCACGCCAGTTTTTAGTCTTCCAGAAAAGCACAAGCCCAGAAGCTTGCTTTCCAGGTTATGTCTTCCATTACAGAGAAGAAAGGTTGTTTTGCTTCCCCCAGGCCAGATCCAGTGTTTCTATCCAGGGAGCCTCTTGCTTTACAGCCCAAACCAGTCTGATCAGATTTCATCCTACATCTCTAAGCTCATCAACAATAATGAATTTTCTGTGGCTGTTCGTGTTATTTCTTTAAATTATCAATTCAAAATAATCACTTCATAAAATATTCGAGATGCATGTTGTTCTCTGACTTGCAAAGCAGCTTTGGAAATGCCAGCTTGAGTATGCCCACTAGGCAGATCTTCATGAGACTTTGGAAGTACACATCACACAGATATTCAGATATCCATTACAGACCTGTTGAAATTAAAAACATTTGGCATACAGTAATGGATATGTCAGCAATTCAGATGGAAAACATATATATATATTTTTTCCATATACTAAAAGATAGTATCCTCCATATACTAGAAAATAGCAACTTCCATAGGCTGTCTATCATTTTCAACTTAAATACAATTCTCAACTGAGAGCCAAGAAGAAAATGCTTGCATTTAAAAGGCCTTTTCAATCACAGGAACATTCAGTATGAGGTTAACTAATAATACCTCTAAAGATTTATTACAGTGCTAAACTATATTCACAAAACTGTTCACCTACAATTATTAGAATTGCAAAATGATCAAGATGTAATTTAACAATCCACCCAAACATCAAGGAAATGCTAAGGGTGGTAAAAATCATCATGGTATTACACTGGAAATTGAAATATATCATTGTTATACTAACCTACGTATTGAGGGCAGAATGATTCTGTGTTGTCCTAATACCATGGAGGTAGATTATCAGTATTCAAATGTCAGTATTCAAATTTGCAAATTAACCCTTCAATGGACAATGCAGCACAAGTGCTTCACGATCACTTAAAATGATGGAGAGCTGTTCAGTAGGCACTTTCAGCAGCAGGACCTTTTCAAATGTTAAGTTTAAACAGGAATGTTGCAACTTTTTCCTAAGTTATTATGCAAAGCATAGGTCATTGCAGAAAACTTAGAACCAAAATGAAAGTGATTCGGCAAAATGAGAAAAAGCATTAAACCATTTGATCTCAAAAATAACAGTCTCATGCCCTTTAGTTAGGGTAGGTGGATGCAGTAGAAGGAAACTTTACTAGATAGAGATGAGTGCAGTAACCTTTAGCCAATAATCAGTGCATAAGAAAAATCTCCCAATATGTAAGAAGGAAATGGGATGCTAATTTTAATTCTTTCCATTTAGAAGCTACTGAGTATTGAATTTCTCCTAATGCCTGGAAGGTGGCCAAAACCACTTTAGCTTTTATACATTGCTCAATATGTAGGGAAATCCTTTGTGAATGTTGATAGGGAACCTTTATTCATTTAAGCAGGAAAGGAAGCAGAATTTCTATAAAGGATTTGTTAACCTAGAGCCATATGGTATCCTTTCATAGAAAAATGTTTCATAAGGGAAAAAAAACCAAACTTACTTTAAAACAAAAAAAAAATTAGGACAAGTTGATCTTTTGCCATGGTTTGTCCTACGGGGTGTTGGGAGGGGCATTAGCAGCAGAATAGAAAGGTCAAGGGCAGGGGAATCAAAGCACAGTCCCAGGTATAATGGCCAGAGTGGGGGAGGAGGGAAGGGAATCCAGACAAATTGTTAGGTCTGTCCTTTAATATTTTAAATAAATCCCAGCCCAAAATAACATCAGGCTACTTGTCTTAATGAATCGGGCAACTGTCCACAGCTCAGTTTACAGAGAGATGTAAAAACTGTTGTGGAGAATGTGTTCTGGGTTTCTCCAACATGCCCTTTTAAAAAGGGAGTTTTTTGCAGCTCTTCTGTTTTGCCAACTCCCACACCACTTACTACAATTTCAAGAACTTGTTTTATCCTCAACAGAGAATCGCAGGATATTTCAGACATGCTAATAATGTATATTGCGCCCTTAAAATTTGGGGTTGGGATGCCAACGATGTTAGTGATCTAAAATTAATGAGCTCAAACAGGAAGGAAAACAATCTACTGGGACAATGTGTGCTTCGGCTTGTTCCAGCACTAGGCCTTCTGTTGATTTGTGTTATGTTGGCTGCAAGCACAATAAACTGTTGCAACCAACAGCATTTGCACCTGTTGTCTTTCCTGCTTTCAGTGCAAGAGGATTAGCACTACAAAACATTGCACAGGACCCGGGCCCATCATTGAATGCTTTCTTCAGAGCCGTAGTTTTGCATCCCCTCTCAACCAGATCACAGATTTATCTCTATGACACATCATTTCAACCTGCCGGTTTTTGAAAAATCAGACTCAACATGGCAGTTATCAGTATTTTTGAAAAATCCGACCTCCAGTATCTTTTCTGCCTTATTCATATTCCTTTGAAGAAAATTAGAAACTGCTGCTATGAATCTTCTCATCCACATCAATTTCAAATTACTGCTGTATTTGCAGATAGTATAAAAGATTTTAACAAATATTTATGAAACCTTTGCTATAAGGTTGACTGACTGCTCCTCTGATAGAAAGCTGTGATATCCATGCTGTGGTGGGAGGATTCCTGCTTTATCACGAAGTTCAGAGCTCTTCCTCTACAGGTTCCCTGCCACTCACAGAAATGACCCCTAGTAATTGTGTGCACTTCTGGCTCTGTATACACATTCATTTCAAAACACCAAATACTCATCTTCCTTCCACCACCTGAAGAGTCTGATTCCTGCTCCTACTTCTTTCCAGATGGACTCTTTCAGCATAATCCATTAAAGACAAAAGTGATTTTTAGTATTTAGCCTTTGTCAGTCATACCATCAACCCTCTCAATTACTGATGGCATTTTAAATTCTTTTCAGTTGCTTGATAATTCTCTTTTCTCTTCGATACTATTATTTATTAACATAGCCTCAAGAGAACCTGAGAAAACCAAAACTGGCTTTGAAGGTAACATACTGCATTTAAAAGCAGAGCCAAAAGGTAAATCTTGTTTTACAGCCTGTCACATTTATAATGAAATAGTTCTGATTCTGATATTAATAATGTTTGTTAATATGTTACTAGTGAAAAATATTTCATAGGTAAAAAGACTCCTTTACTTTTATGAGTTACTCAAATCGTGAACATCTTCCTTCCTGTTTTGAGGACAAACAGCTGAAATCCCATTTGAAATATGCAATTGTATTTACCTCTTGTCTGAGAAATACAACTGCGGACACAAAGTTCGATCTAGGGTAAATCAGACAGAACTGATTTACAGGGGTATAAACTAGACATAATTGGAGGCATGTCACCAAGATTATGCATATAAAATACAAAAATATCAGCTATAATACTCTAGAAACATACAGTTTTATTCTAATCAGTGACCATCAATTCTCCTCCCACTTACACTGTTGTAAAACACAGGTAGGATTGATTTTAGCTTGTATTATCCATTCTAAGATAGTCCTTTGGACTACTTCTAGTGTCAGTCACAAGGGGTAGACACATCAAATGCAACTCATTCTACCCCAAAGCGAGATGGAGGAATTGCACTGAGAAGTACAGGCATCTTTCTACTCACTACACAAGAAAGAAAGACATGAAGATTATAAGGCTGAAAGAATGGACATACACAGACAAAACTCTTGTCTTGGTTCTTTCTGTGACCTTTAAGAAAAATATGCAATATTTTTCTTTTTTTCTTTTTTTTTTTTTTAATTAAGAAGAGAGGTCACAGGACTCCCATCTCATTTCTAAAATCAGTTGTGATAAGTTAAATGCAGTCACTCCAGTTATGTTAGTCCTGTTACATTACATTACAGCCAGCTTACTCCCAGGAAATTACGAACTGGGTTTGGTTAGCAATTCATGGGTTGACAGTAAAGTTCTCTGTTTAGAAAATGCTAGTTCAAGATTGTCATTACAGCTTCCCTGCACTGTCAGAATACTTTTTCGGAAGAGAATTATGGTGCCCAAATTTAAACCAAATTTAAACCAAATTTATTAACCTTAGTCACCTCAACAAAAATATCACTACAAACACAATGCTTCTTGTCATATTAACTTTACATTGTTTAATAGGAAAATAACAAGCTATGATAATGTATTTCACGTGTACATAAAAAATAGGAAAATAGTTTAATTCCAGAATATAAGATGGCAATATATTTAACAAAACAGTTACTGAATCTACTTGGGAACGTGGTAAGGCAAAATCATATCCTTTAAGCCTATGGAATCATAGAATATCAAGATATTCTATTTTATTCTAAAGTTGGAAGGGACCCATTAATATTATCAAGTCCAACTCCCCGCTTCTTGCAGGATTACCTAAAACTAAGCCATATGACTAAGAGCATTGTCCAGACACTTCCTGAACTCTGACAGGCTTGGTGCCATCACCGCTCCCCTGGGGAGCCCGTTCCAGTAGACAGCCACCATCTCCACAACGAACCTCAAGTGAAGAACATTTTCCTGATGTCCAACCTAAACCTCCCCTGACAGTGCTTCGTTCCATTTCCTTGTGGGCTGTCACTGGTCACCAGAGAGGGTTCATCACCCACCCCTCTGCCGCCCCCAATATCACCTCTTTTCTCAGACCTTCAGGCCAACATGAGTTTCACCAGGAGATACCTTTTATTGAAGACTGTTCTACAGTGAGATTTTTCTTTAATGCTCCCACCCTGAGGAGGAGCTCCAGAAACCTCTGTTTTGCAAATTACTTTAGAATCGTAATTTAGGCTGTATTGTCTATTTTCATTATTCACTATCTGGTTAATTAATAGTAATTTGCTTCTATCATTCCTTTTGGGTACCAGATACAAGAGTTTTTCAGACCACAGTCCAAAAGAAGTTCGGGGAGTTTCTCCAGCATTTAATGCAGTGATGTCACAATAACACTTCACAGAGTAGATGAGAGAACACTCTGCTGTCATAGAGTGACAGCAAACTGAATTGGAAACAAAAGGGAGGAGCTAAAAGGGCCTGCCATGCAAATATTACTGCACATCGACCAACTCACGCCCTAATTTTTCACTTTTTACCAATTGTCCAGAGTATTAGAGACAATGCTGAGGTAACATCCTCACCACTATGTCAGTCCCCTGCCTACAAGTGTAGTAATGTAGGAGATGCTGCACATACATACATGGCTGTATGTATCCTGGAAGATTTTTCATATACTCAGAAAGTAGTATAAGTTTTAATTACCTTCAACGTTTTGCAAAACATATGTTACATCTGATTTTAGCATCTTTTGCTGTTCTGTGGAAGAGTCTCACGCTGTTTTAGCGGTAAATTAGCTTCCCTGACAGAGTCCAAAAGTAGCCAATGCCTCAGTTCTTTGTAAGATGAGCAACAAACAGACCTCCAACTACTTTACATAACAGTCATAAGTGGCTTTGTGGATGATACTTTGAGTAGTCAAAACTACGTATGGACAGAGGTTTTGCATTTATGCAAACAGCTGTCAGTTCAGCAGCTAACACAGCACCGACTCCTCTGCACGTAACAAAGCCTTGCTGACTGCTGATTCCAGGCAAGTGGCATTTCAGTAGCAATGAGGGCATCCAATATAGCTTTACTATTCCACTACTCTAATTCAAAAATGAAATCATTTTCGTCCCAGTGCTTTTACTGCTGCTTGGTGAATTGGCCGTGTTGTAGATTAGTGATCACATAAACAGACAATTTGGATAGACAGACTCTAAGTGATGCTTTGCCTTACTTCACCGGTATAGAGCACCTGCTATTAAATCTACATGGCAGTCTTGTTAGATTTGTTTAGCTGGAAAGAGCTGCTACTGGGCTCAATTAAGTTAGAGTTTGAACCTTAAAGCATTAATGTCCATCAAAATGTACAATAAAAATTTACATGTCACTAATTCCAGTATGTCTAAAATATTACTACAACAAAGTAAAGAATGACAATAATGGGAAAAGTACAAAATAAATAACCCTGCAAATGAAAATTACTTTGCATGTATTAATTCAGCTTTGCTGTTTGGCTTTTCAGAGTCTTGTTTCAATACTGTGCTGGTGATACAGAGTAAATATGATTTTGCACTGTAAGACATTTTTGCCTGTTATGCAAATATTACATTCAAGTTTAGCTCTCAGAAGTATCCCATGTATTTTCTTGACACATCCATCCTGGATGTGACATGAGGAGAAATGAAAAATGGTGTACAGTTAGTCTCCATTAACAACCCAACTGGTAACTAAAGTAACAAATGATCCATTTTTTTACTGATCAATGCCTTTTGTAATGAAAGCATCTTGCAGAGCCATCTTTAGTACTTAACAAAATTCATCATCTAACTAAAGATTACAACTCTCGAGCAGTCCTGATTTTCCACAAGACTATTAGAAAGCCATACAGACCACACAAGTTCTATTTTCATCACTATAATGTATAGTAATTTGATATAGACTTCAATAATAATATATCAACTAATTTTTGTTTGATTTTTTTTATTTGGTGTAATTCTGAACTAATATTATATTCCCAGAGTTCTCCAATTTGTTATGAACATTAATGCAAAAATTCTATTTTGAAATATATTCAAAAGCCAATGTATGATCAGAGACCACCAACAAGGCTAAGTACAGAAGAGATTGTACAGAAGAGATTGTACTGAAGAGAAAGTACCAACGAAAAATGTTAGAGTCTCTGCCTTCAAAAGTCACATCATTCAAACTCTGCAAACATTTTCTGTCCTGCTGTACTGCTATGTCATGGATAAGTCTGGAAAAATTTTATTGTTGCATCTTTTGATTAGAACTTCTCGTAAATTACTTTCTTTGCTAAAAATATTCACCAGGATTTACAATATACTGCATAAGCAGGTGAATGACCTCCAGAGGACTTTGCAAAAAAAACAACGAAAAATTTCTGAGTTGCAGCAACCAAATGGCTGATGCTGAGACCACCTCTGGACTGCTAAAAGTTTTAAGCAAACCCTATAATCTCAGTGTGTAAAAATATTGCAAGAAAAATCTCAGATTATCTCAGTGAACTTGAAAATCCCCTCCTCTATGGTTCTAGAACAGGTTTTTTGGAGTACAGAATCAATGTCTGGGAGAAGAGCCAGATATTTATGCAGACGTTGCATTTGAAACTGTACAACAATTAGGTTTAACAGTTTTGCGTATTTTGGAACTCATCCTCTTCACAATGATGACATTGTGGAGATCAAGGACAGGAGAGGGTGATTTTTACCTGCCCTGCCACTATTGGACAGAAGAAACATTTTAGGAGCTGCAGCACTGGCTGCATGCCTTACAGATAAACAGATTTTATTGCCAGTACTCTACCCTTATATTTAGAGGTGGAATTAAACTGCATCAGGGTTTTTTTTTAATTGCACTAAATAAATATACATTGCAAAACACCTGTTAATTTCTAGAATATTTTGATTGAAACAAGGAAATTCCTTCTATAATTACCAAGGAATTACTTTCCTTAGCTTCAAGAAGGTAAGAGGTATGGTAACTAGAACCCCATGTAAGTGGTTAATTCAATGTCTGTCTTTACAAGAGGCCTTCTGCCTCTCCATGAAAAAAGAGCTCACTTTGTGTATTTTTATTAGAAAGGGTCACAGCATAAATTTCCTGGAATTCAAGTATGGCCACTTTTGCCTCTCCGTCCAAAGCCTGTTTATACAATTTAAGGGAGGCTGGACTAGCCCGAGCCCTGGCTCGGAGACTGTGTCACATGGTGCATCTGAATGTGTCCAGAGCAAAGACCCGATGGCCTGGGACACGGCCAGCAGGCTGAATAGATGTCACCTGAAAGCGGCTTGGAAGACACAGTCTGGGGGGCTGAGTGTTCCTTCACACAGTGGGAGAGGCTTGGAGGGCACTGGGCTTCTCTGCAGCAGGGGCAGAAGGGAGACACTTGTCAGCATTTCAGGCCAGAATGCTGGGAGCTGGGATCAAGTGACTCAGGTGCTCCAGTTCATGAGAACAAAGCTACTGAAAACAGTGGAGTGGGAAGGAATAACACGAACCAAGAAATGGCAGTGAGCTACAGACCTTAGAACCAGAAAGGTTCTAAGCAGAAAAGCCTAATGTTGCAGATTCTAAAAGGATATGAATAAAATACTTCAGTGCAACCAAGGACCAAAAGGAGACTCTGGCTGTAATTACTGTACTACCCATTTGCAGAGGTAAACAAGAAAAAGCTGGCCAGATAGGAGCGTTCCCCTTCACTACATGTTTTCTGATCAATTCCCACAGTGTTACATTATTACCTTCCACATCTTACATGAATCTAACTTCTGTAAGTGTATCATGCATACAACTGTAGAACTTAATTTCAGAATTATTGCATCATCCATTCAATTTGTTTCAGTAGAGCATGAACTGTAAAAATTTATGCTTTGGGGTTCAAATACAGTTGGCATAAAATATGTATCCAGCCTAGATATGAAGCCATCTAGAGGCAAAGGTGCATCAGGGGGCGAGTATATCCTCCCCCATTTCCCAGGGGTTTGACTGCTTGGGCCCCAGGCTTTGCAGCTGTCCAGAACCAGAGCTGGTTGTGAATCAGAACTGTAAGAAGTCTCATTGGCGAGACCTTCTTGTCTCTAGAGACGCTTTCAAGATGAGACTCTTGTCCTTGGTCTCTGCCTAAGCTATATGGCAACTCTGCCATGCCTAGTGTGTACCAGTGACCCAGACCTTGACTTGCTGTCTTGATTTCCAGGCTTGATCTCAGCCTTGATTCACCATTTCAGTCTTGTACAGTGATCTGGACTGTTAGATGCACCTGGTTAACCTCACCCCTTGTCAGTGAGGTCACTGCCCAGACCTGCCCTGCTGCCACACCTCTCTCCCTTTCCTTTGCTGGGCAGCTCGTGGTTGGACCAGATCTTCCATTACTTCCCTTGGGAGTTTGCTCCAGCAGGTCATCACCTCTGCTAAACAAAATCAAAGAAATACATCTTTTTTAACTAGTAACTACTTATTCTTGCTGGTTTTCCCACTGAACTGAAGAACATCAATGCCCCCTCACCGTGAGGAAGGGATTACATGTTTTGATCTAATTGCTGTTTGATTGCCTGTTGGGATGTAAAGCAAGTTCTTGAAGTTGTGCACTCTCAGACATTTCCTTTTATCTCTCAAATAATTTACAAGCCCTTTTCTACATCACTAGCTTTCCAACATGCTTATAAAACATGAGCAGAGCAGCACTCCCTATTTCAGTATGTGATATAGAACACATCACACAGAGATCCCGATCTTGTCACATTGCCTGTTTCTGTAAGTCCTCTTTGCTCTGCCTTATCAAGATTGCACATTCAGATGCTTGTCCACTAAAGTGCCCCATCCTACTCACTGCAAATTGCTCTTGACAATACACTTACCCTTCCTCTTCTTTCTCAGCTCCCACCCCCTTCCTTGCCTTTTTTGTTCTTATGTCAAATTTGATGAAACCCCAGTTATGCGACAGTGTGGGTTTCTCTGCCCGATGAGAGCAGGGCACTTGTGCTGTCCTGTGTGGTAAATTGCCAGAATAACAGTGTTGCTTTTAGGTGGTGAAGAATTGACGAGGCTGGCTGGGAAAACAAGCCTTGCTATAAATCTGGTTTGTTGAGGAGATAAAGACGCACACAAGGACACACTGATGAAGGTCAGAGAGCCCCTACTGCTGCCTCAGTACATGGAGGTGGATCAAAGTGTTTATTCTACCTCTTTTGTCAACTATAAATTTTGACCAAAAGCAACTGAGACGCTCATCAGGCTCCATTAACATATTAACTTACGCACCCCTTGGGATGCAGATGAAGGAGAACAGGGGATGTGTAATGCATGTATGACCAAATAACATGTGATTGTTCTATCGTACTGGGACAGGCCAAAAATTATAGTGTAAAAGGGGGGCTTTAGGGCAGAAAGGGTTGAAGGCAAAAAACATCTCTGCCTGCTGAAGGTCAGTCAACAGACTGTGTCTGTCCTCCCGAAGGGAAGCCTTTATGTGAGCTTTGCATCTCCAACTGCATTGGAGCGCAGCTGGGAATATTCATTTATACATTTATAGCACTATTAGATCTTACTGAACTTTCTATGGCAACACATATTAACACTCTGTAGCTGGTGCATTTATCACCCACAATCCTGAACTTGCTTGCCCGGTGCTTCAATAAAACACACTATTCATGAATCTGGAACGTTCCCAGTCCTTACTGAATTGATCAGACCTACAATAATGCTATAGCAGTTTTTTCCCTGTTATTTTGCCTAGCATCAATGTAAATCCAACACACCTAGTTATCCAAAAAGGGTAGATGAGATGCCCTAAGGCCAGACAAACATTAATACCCCATTCTTTCTATAATTTCCAAAGTGTTTCCAGACGCATTTGTATAACGAATGCGGAGATTGTCCCAAATAACTTTGTGAGAATTAACTTAGACCTGCTAATTCCAGAGTATCCATGGAAAGGTGACTCTGAAGACAGCCTAATTCCACATCTTTTGACTCCTGAAAGAGAAGTACGAGGATTTTAATGATACCATGAGGTCAGAGGAGCACTGGAGATGGCAACCAGCACACTGGGACACACACAGCTGTTGGATGGAACTGCTCACATAGGCTCTAGGGAGCTGACAGACTGGAATTTAAGTCTGCAGCCCCAAAGTGCTGACCTTCTCAAGCCTGTAAGACAATTCAGATAACCATGATACACCTAGGTCACTAACAGGTTGACACTACAAGGCTTGGGCACAAAGTCTTCAAAAGCTGTAGGCAGGAGACTGCCAGAGTATGTGCTCCCTTTCCTACACACATTACGAACTCTTTACACAAGGATACCTGGCTTGTGTAGTGTGCTACACAAGAGATCTCGGGGCAGCTCTTAAGAGTTTCTTCTTCTTCTTTGTGCCAGAAAAGATGGAAATGGTGCTGCTGCACTAACCCCTCATCCATGGCAGAGCAGGAAAGTACCTTACCTACTAGATAGAGACAGGGCTAATAGAGTTATCTACACCCAATATGACTTAGATTTTTGGTCTCAATCATAATGAAAAATAGGTTTAAATTTTTCTTTAAAATAGAGAAGCTCAGCCTATTTCCCTCAACCATCATCTTTCCACAATCCCTTCCACTTTATCAAAACACCCACACAATTATGCTTCAGACTGGTTTATTTCTTAGTATTTCTTTCAGCCTCTTTAAGCTACATTTCTGGATCAATGCCAGTACTAGCTGTCTTTCTAAGGAAATGAATTTAAGTCATATCACATCTTGTCCTCCTGCTTTTATTTCTCGATCATGCTTTTCAGAAATATATATTTGTTTGTGACTGATTTGAGAGCTCAGTGCTCCCTTAATTTAAATCTAGCTATTGGTCATCTTTCACTGGTCTCGTAACTGCAGCTGTTCCTGCAACAGCCTTTAAGAGTTAAGTGAAAAAAACCAGCTATTCATAATTGCAAAATTCACATTGAACATTATCCTAGTAGCCTCAGCCTAAAATTTTAGGCTAGCAGAAAGCGAATTAATTGTCTTTATGTAGTTGAAGTATTCTTAATTACCGTCAAAATTACCTTGAGTCCCTGAATTGGGAAATGGCTGATCCACTTTTGGCACGAAAGGCAAAGAAAATCAAGATATTGCCTGCTGTTGCTCTGGCTGGCTGGCTGTGTAAGATGGCTCTAATAGTGGCAAACATTTGTCCCAAGACCACCCTGGAGCCGACTGGCCAACTTTTCTCCCAGAAGAAGCCTCAGATGGAAGGTACCTTGTTCTCTCACTTGAGGATGCTGCTGTGCTTTATCCTCACCTTTCATGAAGGGGCAGAACACAGAGCAGTGCGTGGCCTGCATTAGTCCCAGCCCAGCTGCTGCTCTGGGCACCTCTCATGCACAGTTCTTGCTCCTTCACTCTACAGTCGTTGCTGTACTGCAGCACATTTTCAGCAGCCTCTGACATTGCTCCTGCTTCATCACAGTAAAGACTGAGCCAAGAAATGTAATTATTGATTTATATGTAAGATACCACTATGAGCAGGAAAACAAATGATTCGGTGCCTCTGCCAGCATTGGTCTTACTAAAATTGTTGCATGAGTTAATTTTTTTACCTCCATCCTCTCAAAGATAACCAGGTCCTTTTCTAGTCCAAAAAAGGAGATAATTATTCCAGTTGGAAAAAAATCAACTTCAGTCTGTACTTGAAATTTGAGGGGGAAAAGGGGGAAAAAGGAATTACACAAAAGGAAAAAGCATTTTTCCCTTTTTACCTAATGTCTCAGAGCCAAATAGGTCTCATTTCCATGTCATTTACTCATACTAATTTCACAGGAACTGGATGTTGGGGTGGAAAGACTATTTGTGAGGAACAGGGAAAGGACGTTTGCCTGCCTTAATAGCAATTACCCTCAAGCTTTGTGTTTCCAAGGGAGGAAGAGGCTGTTAGAGACATGTGTTTACCCTACCTACCAGTGAGAAGCAGCAAGGGCCATACCTGTCTGCCCTTCTAGACACCGTTGTTCTCCCCCACTGTGCTGCCAGGGACTCACCTGCCTGTGCTGCTTTTAGCTTCTGCCATAGACAGACCCAGCCTCTCACAGGCACATCCATTCTCCTCAGCGCCATCCACTCATTTGATAAAAGCAAACCTCCTGCAAATCCTGCTCCTCAAAAGGAAAGTGAGTGCTCCAGAAGAGAATGTAGCTTCAACATTCACAGACAGCAAAGGGTCCTTGAGCAGCAAGGGGATTATTACCTGCCATCTAATCCTGTCTTCAACCTGTCTTCAGCCTCCAATCTCCTTCCTGCTGCCTGTGCTTTGGGCTTCAGGGAAGGGCCTGAAGGAAACCTGGACAAATGGAAATTCCCAGTTGACACTTCCTGTTGCGGTTTTCTTTGTATCTTTTCCCCTTAGGCTTCAGGAATAACAGGCTCCACATATATTTGCACATAGGTTAATACTGTAAGAAATCATCTGTATTTGATTCCGTCCCTGTTTGATGCATCACTTTTTTAAGCTTTAGCTTTGTTAACCACACAGGTCTTCTGTTAAGTTTCCTTCAAGGCAGAAATAGCACATCAGTAATATTGCATACGGTTAAATTCTCAGTACAGGAAACGGTATCAAAAAATACGATCCTCTAATTTTAACTCATTCTCCCATGGGTTGAGACTGAGAAGCTTGAGCTGAAGTGCATCATTCAAAGTTACAAGAAAGTGAAAACAATTGTACGAAAGATTGCATAGCTGATTATTATTTTTAGCACAGACTAGACCATAAACATCTTGCACATTAGCGAGCACTTACACACAGTACCAAAAATTACCAGTTAAGAGCAACAACCTACCCAGCCCATCCTTTGAAACAGAGCAAAAGGCCCAGAGGCATCAAGTACTGTAAAGCCTTGAAGCTCTTCCAGTAGAGGAACAAGTAAATCCTTTGTTCTTCCCCAGATCTTTCTCTTCTCACGGATGCATCTAAGGCTTTATCCCACCTGAACTTCAGCGATGCTTTCAACACTCTAATTTCACTGGTTACAATTCCAGTGGCTGAGCATTCCTGGAGTAAACATGCCAAATGGCTTCTGTGTGAATCTTTTGTGATTCACAAAGCCAGCCTCAGATCTGCCAGGTGAACCACATTAAAAAGACTTGAAAATGTGTCCCTTGAGCTTGGGGTCTCTCCCATATCCCTGAAGTCTAAAAGCACCTCACAGTCAGATTTTTTCCTATGCAAGTGCAAAAGCACCCAGAGAAGAGTATATGGGAACTCACTTCCATGACCTCTGAAGCCTGGTTATGGGACTACCTTCTGTGGAGACAGACTCCCCATTTCGACCAGAGTTTCTTGCCCCTCTCCATACTTCCTTCAGCCTTGACTCCCTTTCTACCCACTTTGCCTGCTAGTTCATTCTGCTGGTACAGAACGGGAGCCGTGGTCCCTTCTGCCTCGCTGCCACAAGGACCAGCAGGATCAAAACTCAGCAGCTGGGGAGGAGGTAAGCAGGCAGCTTTTCTCCCTGATGCCCACTGGCATGAGTTTCTCATAGGTATATAACAGGCAATATTCCCATGTTGAAGCACAGGCAAGTTAAAAATAATTCCGTCATGGGGATACTACTTCATACCCATAGTGGCATTCTCCATTTTCATAGTCACATAGAACAAGATTAAAATATATCAAGTACAATGATCAAAAATGTTTCAGACACCTTTGCCTTCCCTTGCCATAAAAGATGGGAGGAAACCTACACGCTGGTGTAATCAGTCTCTGCAGGTACAGCAAACCAAGTAGTACAGGTACAGTTGCTGGCCTAAGGAGGCTATTCTGAAATGGCTTAAAATGAGATTTGTCAGGGTTTGGGGCCAGCCCTTGCCTCTGTTCAGAAGGATTAAGTGAATTATCTCCCTGAAATGAACATAAAGTATTCCTTTCATATATGCATTCAAGAACCTATTTTTTGCCTATTTCACAAGAGCTGCCTGTGTATTTGAACTTTCCAGTATCTTGCCCTTGAGTTAGCCATAATTTATAAAAATTCAGATTCGTGCTGGGCAAGAAAGGGAAGAGGACCCTGGGAACCAAGGGCTGCAACCCTGGGAGCTGAAAGAATTTGGCTGACGGTTTGCAACAGATGGCTTACCTTAAACACTACATTTCCTTCCCTAAGTGTATAGAAAATTATTTAAGGCATTAGAACACGGTGTTAAATATAGCACTGATGCTTTCCTATTTAAGAACCATCTTTCCCTCCAAAATGGTGGCCTACTGCCCAAGAATTCAGCATAGGACTGCTCTTCAGTCCAAGTTTAGGATTTACCAAGCCATCCACCTATTTCCCTTGTGAGAGAGCTCCACATTGTGGGAGGAACGTGCAGAGGAGCAACAAAAACGAGGGATGCTGAGAAGAGAAAGCATTACCCAAAATTTACTCTGCTATTTCACTAATCAGTTTTTCACGGTAAGAATGTCAGGCAAAACTCTAATCTTTCTTTTTTCAAAGGGGGTAGACTTATGATAACAACATTGTTTTATCCTAGTCTTCCCAAGCACGTTAGATGCAGCACAGAAATGGGGTAATAGAGAGCCATCCAAGTCCAACCAGCTGTTTAAATACAGACCCAGCTAAGCTGATGGTAAGTTTCGATGTCTTGGAATCACAGGCACGGATCAGCATCCAGAAACAGCTAAATCTGAAGCTAGTAAATGTGTTCATCTTGCTGAAGCAATGATTTACTTAGAAAGGGCATTTACTAGAATTTTCTATGCTGTCATTTCATACCTGTTTAGCTTCTCAACCCCTTTTAGACTTTAAAATCTAAACTGCATGCTTACCTCTATTATTTTTAAGAAAAGTTAATAAAGGAGGTAGTGCCTATTAGTGATCTAAAATGCAGGACATGAGAATCAGAATGCCATGACCTTTAAAAATGAAGTTGCTTAGTACCATAAAATTTTGTTCGTCTGCCATGATTGGGTGACATTTTGTTGTGCTAATTTTGTACCTGGCAAAAACTTCAATTAAAAACAAATTCTTCCACCCTGTTAGTGACAGTGATTAGCCTATTCTCTGTAGCAACTTTTTCTCATTAGGCCAAATTCTGTCCCCACCCCAGGTGGCATGCAATTTTTATTGTCAGAATTACACCCTTTCACTGCCATGGCTGACCTACACATTTTCTTGCTGGTTTTGAGTCTTGCTTCTTTGCAGCTGCCAATCTAATAACCTTTTTCCTGCTCACAGTTTTCCTGCCTTTACTATTGGCAAGCCAGACATCATCTTTTTCACTACCCTTCAGTCTTCCATGTTTATTCTCCATCGAAATTTAGAAAGCAATAACTCTCTCCCTCATTCCCACTCTGACACTGCAGCTTGTACCCATCTCCTTGTCCCTTCACTGCATGTTTAGATGATTAAAAACAGATGCTGAGGCAGCATCTTACAAATAAGATGATGTTTTAACTACAGAAAAAGCTTATACAAAAAAAGTTTGCCTCTTGGGCTGCTTAAACTGGAAATTCATATAATGTTTTCTCCCAAAACTCTTAAAGGATGAGAGCTTTAAAGCTACCCACAGATCATTTGGCTTTCACAGCTATTCAGTAGCTGAGTACTGTAGACCAGCAGTGAACTACACAAGGACGGAGACCTCATGTTTTCCACCCTGGGCGATGGCATGGCAGAGTTTCCACCAACACAGTGGCCTTTCTCACCCCTTCTTTCTCTCTGCATCCTGTCTCTGGGATGAGGAGTGAAGTTGGGTGACACCTGCCTTTGTGGACTCCTCCTCCTGGGCATTAGTAAGGTAGGACATGGCAGAGATCCTCCAGGGGTCCAGGAATGTTCCTTTCTGGTGCAGCAATCACCACTGCTGAGCAACTGGTATCCGTTGAATGGGACCCTGGGCAGGCAGCAAAGATTAGCTGCATCTGACTAGTAAATTCCTGTATTCTGAGGTTTTGCACCAGGAGATGCCAGTCCACGATGATACCAGTAAGAAAGCCACTCAGACTCTGCAAAGTGTCATATTAAATCTAACACTGTAATAAAGAGAAGGGTATACATAATCTTATGTCCCTTTAGATGCTGAAAATCCTGTCATATGGCATCAAGCTGGCCTCTGATCCACACAGAGCTCACTGTGCAGCCCCTGTCCATGAAGAAGGTTACACCATTTTGATCATTCAACCTATTATGGGATTTCCTATTATGGGATTATAAGAAAATTCATTCATTCATCATTTCTACTGTCAAACAGAAAGGATGCTCACATGAGAACTTCTGGCTGCACTGCTAGATAAGAGCAAGGACAAACAGGTGGTGTAATCACCAGCACCGAGTGGGAGTTGTTGCAGGGAGCTGGCCAAGGTTGTCCAGCAGCCAGGGGGTATGTGCCACACAGCACAAGGCTGAATGCCAGCCTGTACATGCAGCAAAGCACAGACCTGGTCCTGTTCAGGTTCACTCTTACGTGGATCACTAACTCCTCACTGTACAGTGCTCTGCTGGTTAGTACCACTACACCTGGGCCAGCCCCAGCTGAAGGGCTCAAGGAGCTGGGGGACAAAGATGTCTTTGGATGCAGGGGATGTAAAGGAAACCTGGCAGACTGCGCTGTCTGCCTCTGCACACTGACCACAGCTTCCTGCAGGCTTTGGAGGTCAGCCAGGAGCAGCAGGGGGAAACAGGGGGGCAAGCCCCCACACATAGCCTGGGAGCCAGGGGATAAGCTGCTGGGGACAGCCGGCCTGGGGAGCAGGCTCCCTGGCACTCCGCTCCAGGCTCTGGAAGACCTGCACTAACTGCCAGGGAGCAGCAGCAGCAGCAGAGCTACTCCATAAGGAAAGGCAAGCCAGGAGATGAGGGTGACCACAGTGCAGGCAGTGCCTTCTCCAACAGGGCACAGTCCCTGAGCTGGGCAAGCAGGGCACAGTGGTGACTGGCAAAGGCAAGGTGACAAATCAGGTCTGTCTTGGAGATACAAACAGTTCAGGCATGTCAGGGAGCACGCACTGCTATGACACAGCTCATACACAGGCCCAAGACTCAGGGGAGCTCCTGCATCAGAGGGCAGAGAGTGTGGGTGGGGGTCCCCGTCAGGGCTGGTCAGGGCAAGCTGTACCTGCAGGGCCCTGATGGCCCTGACAGCAGTACAGTATGGTCTGGCAGTCCCACACGGCATCCAGCTGGTGAAGAAAATAATAGTCCCGTCCATCTGGACCCCTAAGTCATCTGACATCTTTCAACTTCTCCAAGAAAGGGAAGATCTCTGCCTCACAGTCATCTCCTTCCCAACTCCTACCCTTCTTGTACAGGTTCAGTGATTCATAGGTTTATGAGGCAATATTGCCATATCAGCATATACTTTCACTAGAGGGCCAAATTAAAATTGCATGGAAAGGCTAAATTTGCACATTTCTTGTCTGAAACACCACTTTAAACATAATTTGTGTTTAACCCACATGGGCCATCTGAACTGTCCAGACTTTCAAACTAACTGACTATAAAAATACACATGCTACTGTTAAGCTGCTGATTCACTTTGTAAGTATTTCTTATACTGAAGAAAAATAGTTTCACAGCAATGACTTTGTTCATTTAATTCTAGCATATAGGTATGGGGTCAAAGATAATGATTACTGTTACATAGAAGTTCAATAATCTATCTTGATCTCCCATTTCCTCTACATTTCACTGTAGGAAACCTATTGCAGTAATATTTAAGTGTCTGACTAGAAAGGAGATAGAAAGCACGAAGTTTCACCCTTTCAAAAACATTAGTCATTGGAACACAGGTAAGCAACCAAAAATACTTAGAGGAGTAGAGTAGGAGTTTGAAGTCTGAAAAATAATTCCTAGAACAAAATTCCACTTAAAAAACAGCAGAGAGGGAGCTCTGAAAGCTCACACAAGGAGAGGGACTCTGTCAAAATTTGAATAACAAGCAAAGACCAGCAGCGAAAATTAGAGTTTTCCCAGCTGTTAGGTTTCATACGAATGATGCAGATTGTAGTTCTTGTCATGTGATGACAGGAGATAGACCTAAGGCTCCCTCTGTTGGAAGGAGCACCGCCGAGCACCACCCCAAAGGACAGCTTTGGGGAGCTTAACAATAGCAGTGCACTGCAATATTTACACCCAAGTCACCGCTGGGCAAGTCTGACAGGCTGGACAGCTACCAGGAGGGGACAGAGGAAGTGGGGGGATGATACCTGTAATTTCCTCAGAGTGAACATCTGCTCTCCCAGGTTCCCTAGCTTTGCTCTCCCAGGTTCCCTAGCTTTTTCCCCAGGAGCCAGACAGGTGTTAGCACAACTTGGCCCCTATACAGATATCTCCTGTGACAAAGGAGAACCCCTGTCACATATGCACACAGTGGCATTTGGGCATTCAAATGTTGTCGTGCTATTTTGGAACGCAGAGAAGTGCCACTTCCTCCTCTGCAGTGTGGGAGAAGACGCACCGAGCCAGCAGTCCTCAGATTGCTTTTCTTCATCCCCCTCACCATAAGTGTGTTCTGGATTTTGGATGCTCTTCCCACGTAAGAGTTGCTTTTGGTTTGGATGGATGCAGGGTGAGTGCTGGCTGGGGTGTAGCAGGGAAGATGGCAAGCAGAGGGCAGAGGGAGAAGGAGACAAAGGAGCTCCTGACAGCCAGGCTGAGAAAGGACTCAGGAGAAGGCTGTAACTGCTGCAAGCCACAGAGCAAAACCAGCACCCCTGAGCAGGACAAGGAGACAATGGAAGAAGAAGGCTTTTCCCTGCAGCTCTCAAAATCCACAGATTGCCTCAGTCACACTTTCTGGTGCAGCCTGTCTCTCACCTAGAGGGAACCTTTTAAGCATTCTGCTCCCAGGCCATTTTCTTGCTTTCCTCCCTCCCCTGCTCATCTTTCAGCAGCTCCCCGGGGACAGGCCATCTTCCCTCACTAGGAGATGTATTCCCCAGATCCCTAATGGAGCATCCATTATCAGTTTGAGAATAGCTGTGCTAAAATGCCATGTCCTCTCAAAGATCATAAACGGTAGCCCACAGCCCAGCATTCAATTAATTAATTAAGATGTGCAGCTTTACTGAAGAAAATTGTTGTCAGGCAGTGAGAAAACCAGGCAGGATAAGAAAAGCACAAAACACAAAAGCATAAAACAAAACAAAGCACACGCCAAAAAAAAAGTGAAAGTGTTGACTCATATTCATTATTAACTCAAGGCCTCAAGAGAACAGTGCTGATGAGAAAGTTAGAAAACTTAGGAAAAATTCTCAGAAGGCAGGTAGAAGACAGCAGCTCATCAAGACAGAGGATTACCCTGCTCCAAGGAGCAACAAAGACTGATGTTTTCCCACGTGACTGACAATGGTGTGGCCAAGAAGAACACGTTTTGCCCTGGGGTGCTGAGGCTTGCATGCCAGACATGTTAGGCCTAGGTTAGGTTAGACCTAGCTCCCTTCTGAGTGCATTCACCAAGGAATAATTCCTTGGTACTCAAAATCCTGTATACTGCTGCTTGCA
Organism: Mohoua ochrocephala; assembly: GCA_013398855.1. Classification (NCBI taxonomy): domain Eukaryota; kingdom Metazoa; phylum Chordata; class Aves; order Passeriformes; family Acanthizidae; genus Mohoua; species Mohoua ochrocephala. The sequence continues at coordinate 262,866 of VZTA01002816.1, forward strand.
ATCCTCTGTGCATGGGAAAAGATGCCCGAACATTAGTGAACCAGTGGAGAAGAAGGCTCACAATCCAGACGCTCAGGTGGCACTTAAGCGTGACACTTTCTTCTCACCACACGGCTGCTAGTGCGTCCACTTGCCCGAACTCAAATACTGAGAAGAGCTCAGTTCTAAATCTCAGAGCATAACTGTAATGCATTCATTTCACATTTCAGATCAGCAAGTGTTCACATGCATTCGCTTTAAGCACTACTGCAAATAGCAGGCTGTTTTCTTACTTGCTAGAAAAAAAAATTTCCATCCACTTTATCTCAGCACTTCAGCATGGGGGTCATTTCCTCAAGCCACTGCGTGGTGGCAGCCCACCTTCCAGCAGCAAGGCAAGCTATGGCTTTGATTCTGCTACTATTGTTTTTCTCATTTGGATCAGTTGATGGCTTTTTGAGGAAGCTCTAACAGCCATGGCCGAAAGCCTTCCCTGCTCTAACCTGGCAGATGTTTCTGCACCTGTCATCATCCCTGAGTTTAACAGAAGATGTTAAAAGGAGGGGAGGGGAAGAACAAAACAAACAGCAAAACCATGATTTATTTAAGGTCCCAAAGAGGAAAGTCTCCCAAATATTAATTTTGGGGGTTGGCAAAACTGAAGTCAGCCAAACAGAGTCCAAAAGAAACATTAAGGTAGAGAATTATTCTGTTTCAGCTACTGTCTAAATCACAGACAGGAAGGAGCTTCAGGCGCTCCTGTTGTTCTATTGCTGAAGTAGCAATTATCTTATCTCCCTTTCACAGTGCTATTATGCAGGCAGTCTCATTTGAAGGAAAGATGTCCTGAAATAAAAGATTTAAAAATACTCTTTTGTTCACAGGTTTCTTTTAAAAAGTGTTGGTTTTTTCTGTTTTCTTTTTAAACTGACATTTATTTGACAAAGGCACCTCATAATTTCACTGAATTTAAGATTAGATCATTAAACCTGAGACACTATTATTTGTTACAGTCGTCCATGACTCTCTCCCGCAAGATCTCATTTCAGCACTGCTTATCATTAAAATCATAATGAAAATACTCTTTATCTGTAAAACTAGAGACAGTATGATGTACATCAAAGACCACTTTATCTCTCTGCAGTCTCTACATAGGAAGACTTGCCCTGAAGGTTGATGCTGCCTGGAATATTTGCTGGACTTCTCACATAGCCAGTAAACATTTCTAGGTGCTTCAAAGTTGGTGACAGCTAAGCACAGGGATTCCTGTTCTCCAGGCTCATTCTGATAGTTTAGCACCTAATACCTTTTGTGCAAAAGTCAGTCGCTGTCAGGGTGCCCGTAATCACAATCTCCATATATCCTGGATAAATGTAACACTGTGACAGCTATCAGTAGAACTGTGAGAGGGACCCAACCTTTTGGAGTAAGTATTTGAGGAAAAAACATTATCAAATGAATCCTTAAGACAGATGTATGTCAAAGAGACCCTCAAATACATAAGTAGAATAGCTGAAATAAGAAGAAACTCAGTAATTCAGCTGTCCCACATCCCTTGTACCTCATCTGCTAAGGACAGGAAACATAACTTCCAATTTCACCTAAGTAGTCAGCATTCCTGTCAGCTGCTTTGCGTGAAGTCAGACCAAACTCAACCCAAACATTTTAGTCATCGCTAAAACCCCAGTTCTGTTAGGATCCATGATGTACAACAAGGCATTAATATTGACCTATCACATAACAGGGCCTTTAACTACTATGAAAAATTACTTTTCCCCATAGACTTTGACAGGATTTAGAGAAGACAGATAAATTTCCCTAGAAGGTCACAATACCATTCTGACATTGCCTAAGATCTTAATGTCACATTTAATACAAATAAATTTAGCCTTGTCTTATTAAAAGGTGCAGATCAGCATGTGCAATGATTGTGGCACAACACTGAACATCTGCTGAGCACAGTGAGATTAACCTCATGCCAAACGGTTTCCTTCCAGCACAGGTCAATAACTACAACAGCTGCCTTTCATTACAACTCTTAAACCAGATGTTTTAAATATTAAACTCTGCTTTAAATATTAAATACTGTCCTGGTTTCTGCTGGGATAGAATTAATTGTCTTCCAAGTATCTGGTATAGTGTCGTATTTCGAATGTAGTATGAGAATAATGTTGATAACGTACAGGTTTTTTAGTTCTTGCTAAGTAGTGTTGATACTAAGTCAAGGAATTGTCAGTATCTCATGCACTGATAGTAAGAAGGCTGGAGTGGCACAATAAGTTGTGTCGTGATACAGCTGGGACAGCTGCCTAAACTGGCCAGAGGGATGTCCCATACCACAGGGCAACATGCTCAGCATATAAACTGCTAGGGAGAGCTGGCCCAGGGTCACTGCTCAGGAAGTGACTGGACATCGGTCAGCGAGGGGTGAGCAATTGCATTGTGCAACACCTCTTCTAAATATTATCATCATCATCATCACCATCGTTATCATCATCATTATCATTATCATCATTGTCATCCTCATTTTCTTCCTTTTCTGTCCCATTAAACTGCTTTTATCTCAACCCATGAGTTTTCTCACTTTCACTCTTCTGATTCTCTTTCCCACCCCGGCTACGTGGTTCTTCGTTGCTGGATGGGGTTAATCCACAACAAATATTAAATACTGAAGTAGCTGTGTCTGCAGCTGCCCTGATCTGTAGCAGATCATAGAAAGCCTCCTTCCATCATGCACTGTCTGGTAGACTCTCCCTAGAAACAGTTTGCATCGGCCTACCATCATTTCTTCAGCTAGAACTCTGTTTAAGGCCATTAGCTGGGAATCCCAGCATTGTTCTCCCAGAGCAGACAGACTGCTTCTTTGTGCTCTCAGATGCAATGGTGAGTGAGGCTGCAGATGCAGCTTTGCTGCTGGGAAGGTACATATTTAGTAAATAGAACATAATTACTATGGTGGCATACCGTAAACACCTGGAACTGAATAACTGGGTCCCAGAGGTGCAATGGCTTTACAGTTTGTAAATGCATGGTCAGTTGAAAGTGAAGCTTCAAGAGGAAAGTAGTTAAATAGGGGCCATTTTCATGGTATCCTATTGTTGGGTTTGAAGAAAAAGAATTCCAGTCAGATACATTGCAATGCATTTTCAGTTTTCCAACAATACTGAATGTTGAAACCCCATTCAAAAGCACCCACATAAAAGTAAAATTTATCATGACGTTCCAGCTTTGGAGTACAGGATGCACTCAAGGATACAAAGATTGATCTCTGAGCAGGCAGCTGACTGCAATATTCCTTGAGGTGTTTGCTACAAAAGATGTTTTGCTGAAGAACAATGTAGTAGAAAATCCATACATTTATTGTTGGAACTACCCAGCAAGTCTGATGAGTGACTTTACTTGATTAATAGGAGTGCCTCCAATGTTCCTCACTTGAGAGAATTTTAATTCTTCAAGACTCCAAGGTATACCCTAAAATGTAGTCTTCATTCATGGAATTCAGCAGCTGGCCAGCTTAATAGGAAGAGACTTCCACCACAGGTGATGCAATGATTACAACACATTATTTAGGTATGTAGCTTATGAAGCAACGAAGATCACCATGTCAAAGCTTATAATAACATACAGACAACATCTGTAAGCCTGAAACATGGGTCAGAACTCCCTTTAGCTCAAAGAGAAGATTAGTATGTCTATTTAACAGACAAGGTATGGGAAAGGCAAATTCTTCACATGAAAGATTGTAATAAAGCCAGGGGGGACTTTAAGATGATTGTGATGACCATGCTTTGGAAGCCCAGTTCTAAAGGTTCACGCTAAAATAATGTGCTGGGCTTTTACCACACTCCTAATACAGGAGGAAATGGAGCTGGCTATACATATACTGTACTCATCACATTAAGATTGTGTATTTGACTTTTGGAAATCAGCATAGAAAACAATGTCCTGGTCAGGGTTTGTAATTCATGTAGATGAACTACAGCATCTGCTACAAGATTAACTGGGAAATCTCTGCTTTTCTTCTGTGTTCCCTAGTCATAGAGGATTCTAGAAGTTTCTGCAAAGCAAATGTGCAGACATGATGTTAATTAATGTGGATTCTCTGCAGCATGATCATGCACACACATCAGAACTAGCTGTCCAGCTCCTGCCTGCTGCACGAAGGACAGGTTCTCTCTGAAGAGATCTGTTTTCCTTGCAGAAAAGCTGAAATGGTACAGTCTGTTTGCAGTCATCTTGCCATACTTCTTGTGTCAATAACCTAAAATCAGTTTGCACCACCTCTTCAGGATGCTGAAGTTCTCCAAACCCCCAGAATTGTGTGGCCACTGTCATTTAGCAGAGAAGTTGTCTTCTGTGGGCAAAAGTGGCAGCAAGCCTCCATTAGTCATTCAGACCAGACTTCTGGATCTGCACATCACTAACAAGCTTCCTTCATCAACTTCAAGCATCAACTTTGGACCCTTTGAAAAATGAAACCACCCCTCACTTTTCTGCTTAAGACTGCGCTGTGTTGTGTTGATTTGCAGCCTGTTGTCCTGTCCTTGAAGAGAGCTGGTGTACGCCAAGGGCTACCTTTCTTCTTGTAACCCACAGGACAGAGATGCCACAGAAGCTTGTGTGAGCTCAATATTGTGGACAGGATATAAGGCAGCATTTCATTGCAGTCCCGGACAATCAAATTCAGACATCAAGGCTGAGCTTAATTTTTAGTTCCAGCTCCAGAGGAGCCACTGTCAGCAGTGCAGCACTACAATTTCCTTTCACGAAGATCACTCTATACTTTAAAAGCCCAAATCTGGGCCCAAAGACTCAATGAAGTCCTTGTTAATGGAATAGAGAGACAAAAAGCTGTCAGGACCCATCTTTGCAGAGCAGTACCTTTCAGCAGGCTTCCATTCATTCTCCCATCCATAGATATGGATGCCCACAGCAAATCAGGGGCTGGACTACAACAAAGGTTCAAGTCCCTTCCTTTCCAAAGCAGGACCACCCATACCAGTGATGTCCCACTTGTACTAAAGCCACTTTTTATACTCCAAGCAACTGATCAAGACTCCCTAGAAAGGATTTTTAGGCCTTTTTCAGGCCTAGGTTCAGTGGACCATTATACAAGTCTTCATATAACTGCCCTTACTTTGGTCTTTGGTTCTCAAGAGCTGGAAGAGTAGGATTGCCACTGCCTTCTTGCTATTTAGTTTGCAGTCTCAGTTCCTACTGCTTCAGTTGCTGGCACAGTGGATCTTTATAGTGCTTCTGCCAAGGAGATTTACTGCTGTTGCTTCAGGGTCTGATAGAGCTGTTGGTAAACTTCCACCCTGCTCTCCCAGCTATTTTATTAGGAGTTTCAGATTATATTCTGGGCTCAGTTACTGTATTTCCATTCTATGCTAGATACAGAATTATCTGATTTTCCTCTAGCCTTGATAAAACAGCCCAACAACTGCTTTAATTAAAAAAAAAAAAAGTACATAAACTAAACATAACAGGAATCCAAGACATTACAGAGGAAGCAGTACATTCCTTTAGATCAGGCACAAGCATTTTTCTTCTGCCTAAAAGCAGGGAAAAAAACATCCTAATCAGAAAAGGTCCATTGCCCCTGCAAAAAAAATGGTGTAACCTCTACCAGCTTTGCTCACTTGCTTCTAACTCTAACCTACCTCAATCACTCATCACTTCCTTTGGACAGGAGACCTTCAAAAGTCTAATAAATACTCCTCCTACCTCTTGGCTGACCCTAAACACCCATGCTAATGGAAGGGAGCAGAGTTTTTAGGAGGAAATGCCACATAAATCTGAGGTTCCTCCTATGCAATTTGTGTGTTCATAAGACATCAGGCTGATATAACATCAGTAATACTGAGCATTGCAAGGTCAAAGCCAAACTAACCCAAAGCCTGTTATTTTGCAATACATGATGCCACAGCTTGGGCAGGGGGAATGATGCTATGACAATGAAACTCAGTCCCAGAACACTAGATGGACCTAGGGAGTTTATATATGGTCTATATGTAATAGTTTAAAAAAGGTCATCTAATTCCCATTCAACTAATGATAACAGCTGTTTCCGTTGAGGTACTTTTATGTCTCGGTCAAAATTGTTTGTAAACTTAATAATGCACGTATCAGGTGAATTCAGGCTCTGTTTTTCAAGATAGTTGCAAATTTAATATTTCTCAGCTCTTGCTTATTATTTTAGTCTATGACTAATCCTTAGGAACGCTACACCTATTATATGGCAAGTGCAAGAGTAACTAACTGAATAAGGCAGATTAAGTATATTTAGAATTACCTATCCAAATACGTATTTTGGAAAGGCATACATAAGATTTATAAGTAGGATATTAAGAATGACATGGCTGGAATGAAATAAACTGTTTTCTTGAGATCTCTGGTACCTGTTTTTGTCTTGGTTCAACCACACCGGAGAGAGATTTTTTGGCATAAAAATTGGCCAGGTTTGAGCTGTGTTTAGAAACTTGCCTGATAATTAGATGCAAAGGCTGTTAAATATATATCATATTTCCACTGTGCAAGCATAAATTATTTCCTGTAATAAATTTTTCTGTACATGTTACTAGGCTGTATATAGATCAGAAATGGATATTTATAATTAGCCTGTATTTGTCTTCACCTCTATCTTTGTTTCCAAGGGTTGCTATGGATAACTGTTCTTCCACCTCCTGTGTACTCATTTTGCAGGTCTTGTGAGTCTCACAAGGATGAATCCTCTCTTCCATCACATTCAGTATTGATACAATGACCTGACGAAACAACCTAGGTGAAAATATGGGCACTACTGCAGTACGTATTACATATCTTGCCACTAAACCTTAAAAAATCCTATCACAGTGTTCCTGTGCCTTCCTAGGACAGCTGCCTCAACCAGCGTAGGCAAACGAAGAAATAGGCAGACAAGTGAAATATTTCCAGGAGTTTGCCTTTTCTCTAAACTCCTATTTCCTGGGAATGCTAAAATATATGCTAAGAACCATGCCCGATTGTTAAAAATTACAAAAATGTCCCCTTTCATTTATATTAAGCCAAGATACCATAACTCATTTCCTAAGACGGATGTTGCCACAGGAATCCATCACGGATTGATTTATTTCAACATATATCTGGAAATGGTAAGAGCTGCAGTGAGATACCTGCTACAAAATATTTCTGCTGAGCAAGGAAGATTACTTTCAGCTCAGCACTGCATCTTTGAGAGACTGAGTTCTCTCAAAGAGAGATCTGTGGCCCTGTGATGGCCCAGCTGCATTGCTACCAGAGGGATCTCCAGCCCTTCTCTGCAATGGCAGGATGGTTTATGTTCTGCCCTCCCAGCACCTGGAATGATAGCAGAGAGAGGAGGTTCATAAATTTGAGCATCTGACCTTGCCCTGTGCCATTAGAGTGAACTTTTTCCTGGGCATAAATGTAGATTCTGGGATTTACTGCGGGAGTGATTATGTATCCTACAGTTTTCAGGCAACGTGCGTGACTCCTGGCAGAGGCCAAGCTTTCCCAGCGTGTAGTCACGCAGTGCCTTGCTGATTGTCCGGCTCTGCCTCTCACATTGACCCGGCCGGTGGCAGGGTGGATGGAGCCGCAGCTCCAGGTCACGGGGGAGGCTGTAATGGCAGCCTTGACCCCCGCCTGGCCCTGCCGTCGCAACACCCCACGCTTTCGGGCGGACTGGGGAGCCGACATGAATTTTAGAAACCCCACGGGAAAGCGAGAGCGCTGCAGAGCAACGCTGCTCCCACACCAGAAACACCGGCCCGGCGGGACTCGTCTGTTCTGCAGACCATATCCCTCTGCACGTCTTCTCGCATCCCTCTGTCTTTCTGCGTCCTTTTGCCCTGCTGTCATCCCCCTCTCCTTCCACATCCCCGTGCACATTTCTCCACATCCCCCTGGTCTCCGCATCCCCCTGCACGTCGTCCCGCACCCCCTGCCCATGGACGCTCGCAGCTCCGAGCTCCTGCTCGGTATCTCCGCACGCCGGGGACCCCCGACAGCAGCGGCAGCGGGGCCGCCTCGCCCGCCGCGGTGCCGGCGCGGAGAAGGGCGGCACGGAGCCGTGATGTCAGACCGGCCGTCGGGGCGGAGATGCCACTGCTATGACGTCACCCTGCTGCCATCCCCG
>VZTA01002816.1:271426-291499 GCA_013398855.1 Mohoua ochrocephala
CGAGGGCCGGGAGGCGGGGGGGCTGCCGAGGCACCCGGCCCGCCCCGCGGGGCAAGGAGGACGGGCACCCCCGGCTCCCGTCAGAGCCTGTGTCGGGGGGCTGGCCGTGTCGCCTGGAGCGGGGGACACCTTCCCGGTGTCTGGACTGGGGGAGCCGGCTTCAGTTTGTCACCTTAAGCGTGGTTGACACCAGAGGTCCATGACTGGGTCGAGGCGCAAGGGAGGTGATAAATGAGCGGAGAGGCGGCAGTCGGGAGGTACTAGCGGCGGAGAGCGGCGAGGGGTTGTTAACATGCGCATCAGCAACAGCTTCCCGATGTATGGGCAGCGCGCTGGTCTGTCGCGCTGTAATACAGCACCGGGGACTCGTGTGCTGGATGCACTCCTGTCCGTACACAGGTTCCTCTTTTTCGTGTACTTGCGGGACTTTGCTACCAGTTTCTGTGGCTTAGCTAGTTTCTTGCCACGAACAGCACCAGCACATCTTGTCGCTTGTTTATTCCAGCTCTTCCACTGACACACACAAATTGTATCAGTCACATAGTGATTTCTGCTTTTTGAGAAGAGACAGATCAGTAACTTGAAATAATTTATTTCTTATATTTTTCATACTGAAATCCCATGCCTCATTATTATTTCCTGAGGTGAACATATTCGGGAACTGACTGTGCTGTCTAGACAGTTTAGCCAAAACAAAGCTGTAAATTCACAAGTGTGAGGATCTTCTGTATTTTATTTTGAAGTTGGAGCTCCCCAAAGCATGCAGCTGAACAGCATTTGCTAGCTGCATCTTCATGCTTTGAATATAGGAAAATGCAATTTTTAAAAATTTATTTATTTGTTTTTAGTATCCTGCTTTTATGTAAGGGGAAGACTGTAAACACAGGTTGCATGAGGCCTTTGAATTGAATTACTGTGGTCAGTAGGCATTTGTTTTTGTAGGTGATGGTGTCTGTGTATGAGCATGTGTCCATAGGCTCTAGGAACTCTTTTTTATGAAAAATCCTTTTTAGTGACCAGGACAAGGTATTTTCTCTGTATACTTTGCATGTATGTAAATATGTACTTATATGTATACGTACAAATAATATACAAATAAATATTTTATACGTATATATATTTGTACTTGCATTTCCAATGCCTGCTGCATCTAGCGTGTTCAGGGTGAATGCAGTGGAGCAAAGCAAGCTTGGAACTCTGTTACTACAACCTGGCAGCCTGATCTAAAAAGTTCGTTTTGCTTTTTCTGCAATGACCTTACAGTTAAGGGCATCAGACAGACTTTTCCTTTGCAAGAATAGTTTCCCTCCAAGATGACTGTAACCCATTTTGATTGTCCCCAGAGAGATCATGTTTGCATCATCAATACAAATCTTTTTTTTTTGTAAGGGAAACAATGAGAAAACACAAGAGAAAGAAATAATTTTGCATCCCAAGGCAGCTGGAGGAAGTTTCCATTTTGAGTCTACTTACTCCTGAAGAGCGTTCAGTGGAGCATTGGGTTAAGTGAATGATAGGCGTGTGCCTGCTTTCTCAGTGCTAGCAGCTGTAAAACTTCCTGCTTTGAAGATATTACTGGTGTTTGTGCATCTTCCTGAGCATTTCATAGTACTTTCTATTGGCATGCTCATTGAGGAGGCATCTAGGAAAATACCCCAGGTTCCTCTCTATTTCACGTTATGAAGCAGTGGGGTTGAATCTAGCAGTTGGAGCTGTGAGTCCGAGATGGCCAGTGTCAGATGATGTCTTTTTTCCATTGTCTTCAGCAGGTGGTGTATAATTAACAAGGAGGCGCTTCAAGTCTCTTCTGTCTTCTCTCTTGAATCAATAATATAGTATTGATGTAATTAGCAATCCTTGTCTAGTTGGAAACAGCAGTGGGTGACAAATATTTTGCAAAGTTACCTTCCTTGAGTCAATATTTTCTATAATTTCTGCCCCAACAATGTTTTTATTTTATATGCAGTAACAAAAGTCTAAAACATTACTCCTCCCACTCTAAAGCTGGCCATTTTCATTAGTCATTTTTCATCTCTTTGCAATTGTATAGTGTGATTTCCAAGCGCTTAATACTTCATATGTCTCCAGAGTTAGTGATGGCTGTGTTTTTCTTCCATTTGGGATTTCAAGAGTAGGTACAATATTGCCGACTGCTCCAGCGGCTTTTGAGAGGGCATCTTCCCAAATCAATGCAGAGCTGTATTGCTAGAAAGAGGAGCAAAACATAGGAGCATAACTTGATGCCAGGGTTGTGTTCAGAGAAGGCCATGCTTTAGTTTAGGAAGTGCTCATGAGCCTTGTGTTCTGCAGAAGCAGAACTTACGTGGTGCACAGGCTCCACCTGTGCACATCCCAAGGCAAGAGTTTATAATCTGACAGTGGAAGTAATCATCCTCCAGTTTGGGAGGCACTCAGGACAATACAGAGTTTTTACTCCTCTCTGAAACGGGGCACTCTGTTAGGAATTCAGAGGCTTTAGCTATAGCACTTTCCAATGCTTAAATGCAGGAGGATCAGGCAACGCTATGGTTCTGCCAAACCTGTGTGCCAAAATTATTTCTCAGCTGCAATTTCTCCAATGCAATTTCACCGAGGTTGTATGAGCAGACTAACCGAGCCAAATCATGTTCTCTTTCCGTAGGTTTCCAGTTCTCCTAGAAGCAATTCTAACTCGTATGTTTAAATGTCACCCTCAGAAGCATTTGGTGACATTTTAGATGCTTTTCTACACAATACTGTATTAGTGTTACATAGGTACTTCAAACTGGAAACCAGAACTACTAACTAACACATTGTCTTAAGAAGGTTTTACTTGGAAACATAAGCCAAATCCAAAATTGTTCTCTCTCTTTTTTTTTTTTTTTTACCTCACATTCAGTTGCCTTGAAGAATAGGGTTAAGATGGTGGTCCTTAATAACTGAGACTGTTGTTTCATAGTTCCAATATTCTAATACATTTTCCTGTACTTCCAGGTACTTCATACTTAACTGATATAGTATGGTGGTCGGGCACTATTGCAAGTAAGTATCTTAAAAGGTTTGATTTTTTTTTTTTTTAAGAGAACTTTGCTTAGATGGTGATACAAGACATCAGGAAATCTGGGTTTTCATCTTGAATCTCATACTCACTTGTCATGTAATTCCCATCCCTAGAACTTCTACCGTGGCTACCATGCCTGGTGGTGTTTGCAAAGGCAAAGGCCTGGTACAAACATGAGTCAGACATCTTTCCACATTTCCAAACCATTTGGTACTTGCACCCCTTGGCAGCCACACACTGCTCTGACTCTGGGTTCCTGCATGGTTTGTGTCTCTGCATTGCACTGGCCGGCTCAGTCTTTAATAAAAGTCAAAGCTGAATTAAAAATTGTCGCTCTGCATAAAAGGGCTTATTGAGCACATGTTATGTTTTAGATCAGAAAGCATTTAACCAGCCTCAATTAAAAAAAAAAAAAAAAAAAAAAACTCTTTTGGTTTCTAGTTCAACAGATACAGTTTCAATTTTGCTTTTAATCTACAAGATTAATGCGAAACCTTCTGTGATGCTGATATGAGATCAGTGTAATTTTACCCTTAATATCTTTGTAAACTCTGCTAACACCAAGTTCATTCTCTGATGTGAATCTGGAGCATGGGGAGCAACTAGCTTTCTCCTCTTACACATCAGCCCTATTCTACCCACAAGCTTAGAATCATACCCCACTTTTAGACTCTAATCAAGCCTTTTGAGAATTATTTGGAAAGTTCTGATGCTGTTTCTGAGAAGTATATGAGTCCAGTTGTGCCCCTGGTTTTGTGGCAGCAAGGTAAGTCTCTGATTCTTGGTTTTGTTGTCTTAAAGCTATGCAAAAGGAATGAAAACTGATAGATCCCATTGGAGAACAAAGTTCACAAGAAGTGTAGAAGCCGACAGAGCTTCAGAAGAAAGTTCTCAGCTAAGTTAACCTGAGTTTAAGTAGTTCTTTGTCAGCTTCCTCCCCTGACAGGATCACTACTACCTAAGGAGAAATAAATCTATGCATCAGCCACTGTTGTTTATCATTCCTGAGGCTCCCATCTGTAATTTCTGAGCAGAAGGAGTTAAAATAAGGGAGGTTTTATTACAGGGCTTATCTTGGTGAATCAGAGAAAACAATTTCATGCTTAAAAGAGCTGACTGAATTGAATGAAGGCAAAACAGCTGAAGGGAATGGTATCAGTTGGCTTTTTTCCAGTAGCAAGATGCAGGTATTTAAAAAAAAAAAACCTCAGTAGCTTTACTGAGGAACTGAGCAAGAAGAATTGCTTGTGGATATTATAGACTCAGAATGGCAGCGCAGTCACAAACAGCAATAGCAAGGGCCAGGTAGGCACCTATGGGATGCAGAGAAAGGTGCTATTTAGGGAAAGGTGTTACTTGTGGAATTAGCAATATCCCCAGTTATCTGGGTGAAATGACAACAGCTGACATAACTTTCTCAAGCAGAGAGTTTGGAGTTTGGATGACTAACAAAACCCACATAAACTCTATCAACTTGTTCTCATGGTATTTGTTCAGATGGTGAATAAGTGTTTCTGTGTTGGCATGCTGACTCAGCATAATGCTGCCCAACCGTTTGGGGGCCCTGGGATCCACTGGATTACTGAAGACTTCAAAGGAAGGGCTGCAGACTCTGCTAAGGGACTTTTCCTTACTCTGTAGTCAAAAGAGTGATTGCAGCATGTGTACAGGTATTTCAATGAGCATTAAACTAATTAATTGGCTAATTAATTAGTTTCAGTGCAGGTTTTGATAACAGCATAGATGCGGCTGGTTCTTAAAGTGAAAACATCTGCATTAGTGTTTTATTGCAGATGGGGAATACACTTGTGAAGCTAATCTCCTGTTTGTCACCACAGACTGGGCTTTATTTTGCATTTCATAGCAGAGTTGGAGCTCCTGACCTGGTCTTTAAAATGAAACTAGGTTGGAAAATGAATTCTAGGAACATTCTTAGTGCATGTGAGCTGCAAATAGACTTCAAGTTAAGCAGGAGCAGGCTGAAGTTAGTCTGAAATAAACCCCCTGACATGCCTAGAATAGATGCCTTTTGCTGTACAGGTCTGCTCCCGGTCTCCTTGCTGATGGAGACATGCCAGTGTGCATCGAGTTTTGTGTTGCAGTAACTGCGAGGGTACTGGTACTTGTTTATCAAATTTCAAGCTTGGTGTGCCTTCAAGGACGGAAGTCAGGTCTTGACTTACAGCACTGATGTATCTGATGAGGAGTTTCTGTTCAGATAGGACTGGATAGGTTGGCAGCAAAGATCCTCAACATCAGGTAGATGGTAACAATTACCGAGATCCTTTTTTTAATTGGTGTTAACTAGTCCTGGTCTGTCATTTGTGGTGGTAAGGGACTGTTACTGTAACTCCCCGGTGGTACGGAAAACCTCCAGTAAATTTAGTTGCCTTACAGTATGTTCCGTTTGACTGAAGCTTCAGACACCTACTTTATGGATTGATGTTGGTGCCATCTGTTAAGAGTTCTTCCAACAGAAAGTTAAGACACCTGACCTCCAAAAAAAGCAACCTTTTGTCAGAGTCATTTGGAAATGTATGTAATCCGCAGAAATGCAGAGTGCCAGCTGTGCACCACTCTCCATCCAAGATCTGCCCCAGGGCCTTCAGAGGCCTTGAAGATAATGCCAGAGTTGCCACATTCATCCCAAAACAGCCTGAGGCTGATAACCGAGTTACTCTGTTCCCAGGGACAGGGAGACCACCACTGTCTCCTGTGCCTTGGAAATGCTGCTCATCAACTTCTCCAGCTCACTCCTGCACACAGAGAAAGCCTCAGAGAATTTAATTAGTATAATTTTGCCACACTCTGCAGTTTTGCAGGTTTGTTTGTCTCCTTCATATTTCCTGTAGGTTACACAGGTCTTCAGCTCTACTGACAATGTGAGCTAAATTGGTTAATTAATTAATGTTTGCACAGTGCTTTGCAGATGTGAAAAATTGGATGATAGTAACGATATTTGATAGTTGAGGGCAGTGCCAGCCTGAGCATAAAGACATCTTGGATTCTTGAAATGTTTTTAAATGCTGATAATGGCTTTTAACAGCAGCTGGAAATTTGAGCTGTATGTAATTTGTGCTCAATCTCAAGCTTCTTGCCAGTTACCACAGACCCTGTAACTGTGCAAGTATGTTGACCTATTATAAACTTGCCAGTGCTTGCAAAACCATCCAGCTTTTATTTTTTAACAGAAAACTTGAACACATGAACTGTTATCACAGCTGTGATGTGCAATACTGTGGCATATCTTGGAATCTGCTTTTAATGGAGGAAAGAAAAATAAGATTGAGGCTCTTACTGGGGCTGTGGCTTCTTTTTACAGTGGTCAGATGTTACATAGTGTTGTGAAAAATTGATGTAGTGTGTTGAAGAGCCCTTATGCATGTGCTTAGTATGTCATTAGAAGATTCCTCAGCACTGTCTTTATTTTCCCCCCAAAAAGTAACACTGCTGTGAGGAACTATAATCAAGTACATTTGTTTTACATGAGTGCACGTTCTAAAGATGAAACCATGGATTATAAATACTTTTTTCCCCTCCTCATACAAATATTTGAGTGTAATACTGAGATATTGGAGTATAATCCATGAGTGTTTCTAATTCATATTCGTATTTCTATTTAACTAAGAAAAGTTACAAATGAGATTATTTACTGTGCCCACTTGGATACTCTTGTGTGGCAAATACGAATCCTGTATTAAGAAATAAAAAACTATAGAAAAATTCCAGCCATTTTGTTTAAGTGCAAAATTAACAGAACTAAGCAAATTGTAACATCTGTTTTCCAGTTAGGTCAGTCTTTCCCAGACAGTATTGGGCAAGTTTTGATTACTTATTTTTACAAAGGGGTTTAAAGGCTTATTTCTGGTTCCCTTGACAGTGGCACTGGGTCAAATAGGGAATTTCTTGGCCTACACTGCAGTCCCAACTGTGCTAGTGACGCCCTTGGGAGCTCTTGGCGTTCCATTTGGGTAAGAGTTTGCTTTTCTTGTTCTTATCTGGATGTCATTACTACTTAATAAAATGTCAGATGGACTCAGCGCTCACTGGAGGTTCACTGCGAAACATCAGGCTTCTGGCTGTTCATGATATGTTATAATGTCACCTGTTCCTGTTTTCCCCAGGAAAGCTGGGCTGGGAGGAGGCAGCGGTGAAGAAGGGTTTTCCTGAGTATCTTCTGCTTTAGCTATCACTATGATTTGGAACAGATAAACTTTTTTTTTCTCCCTTCTCTGTGGTTGTTCTGGACTCTTCTGCCTATTCTCTTATTCACAGTTCCCTTACTGTGTAGATCTTTCCTTTTGTCTCACAGTCTTTACCCCGCTATCCACAGCCCACATGTGTTTATTGATGCTGATTTTCATTTCATTGGATTTCGCCCCTTTCTGAAGCAAGGGAGTTCCTTGCCTATGCATGCCCCCAGCTTTCTTAGAAGTTATGTTTGTGGGAGGCACAGACAAGGCAGTGAGTTTAGGGACTTTAATATGTAACTAATGTTTTGTGAATAGATGAACTATAGTTGTGGAACTACCGCAGTGAAAAAGCACAATTCTGTGTTGCACAAAGCTGTGCATCGCCTCGAGATTTTTCTGTTGCCTGCTGAATTGTGATTGCACTGGTCATCTGCTTCAGAGTGTAGATGGCATTGCTTCATGTCTGTCTTTAGTTCTATCACTATGAAACAGACTGATGGTGCTCGAAGTACCACCTGTTATTTTATCCTAGGCCACACATTTTTGCTTACTTTGGTCAGCTACGTGTCTGAGCCAAGTCCTGGGATCTTTGTAACCAAAGGTCACTTTTATCTCATGACTGCTTAGCACCTATAAAGTGGGGCTTTGTGACAGCTCACCACTTTGGTAATGGATAGATGTCTGCCTCGGGGTCAGATGTCTGGTTTGGAGGGTTTCGGTTGTTTTGGGGACGGTTTTGAGGGGGTGATGTGGTTTTAGTTTTTGGGGTGTTATGGCTAGGAGTTTTGTTGGGGTTTGTGTCTTTTGTTGTGTTGTTTTGGTTTTTTTTCCTGAGGTGAGATGTCAAGGATTGAGTAAAACTGCAAATGGGTGAATCTTTCCTCATATAAGTCAGAAATCCATTTTGAGAATTCATCAGCATTTGATAGTATTCCTTTAAAAGGGAAATTCATATGGCACTGCACTGTTAGAACATTATTAACAGGATGTAGTCAAACTTCTATTTTTCTTCCTCTTTGTCAAAGGTCCATCTTAGCTTCTTACTTACTGAAAGAGAAACTGAACATTCTTGGCAAGCTGGGATGTTTGCTGAGCTGCGCTGGGTCTGTTGTTCTCATTATCCATTCCCCGAAGTCTGAGAGTGTAACGACTCAGGCTGAGCTTGAAGAGAAGCTTACAAATCCAGGTAGTTTGTTTTTTCATTAATTCATAATGATTTTCTGAGGTTGAGCAAGAGCATGCTTGAGGAAGAGGCTTCCCACTTCTAACAGGAAGGCAAATTGACTTTTGAAGAAATCATGACGTGACAGAGGCAAACCAGTGCAGGTTTTGTGTAAGAAAATTATGCCCTGCTCTACTTAGAACTTGTCACATTTATTGGGACATGTGTGCAGAAAGGAAAACATGGATACTTTTGAAAGCATTACCCTGCACAGCAAGCTCAGAACCATGGCCAGCTGAACATGTAATTTTATAACATTATGAAAAAGTGTATCTTGCTATTTAGAGAAGAAAAATATAAATCTAGGATCTCAATTTAAGTTGTTTTATACAAAACAAAGAAATACTGACTTTCTTCTCTCCTTTATTTCTCCATGGTTTTTAAATTAAAAGTTTATACTAAATACCAGTTATGTTCCCAGATTTCTTTGCACAATAAAGGTATGTAGAAATAGGCTGTTGAGACATACGCTGAAATGCCTGTTTTGTCTCACCAGCTGCTGGAGGACACATACTGGTGCTAATATGTTCCAGGCCCATTTTTATTTTTCTTGCTTAAGAGCTAAACTGCCAACTATTGTTTTTCTTGTATTTGCTTTAAGCGAGAGAAACTCAAGCCTAATAACATCAGCTATTCAAAAAATCTGCAAACAAACAAAAGAAAACAAATACCTTGGTCTAAATTTACCATTTAAATCTGAACAAAGTGAATTGGCTGTATATTTCTTTAAAACTCTAAAGCATGACATGTTAGAAATTGATCTTATACTGATGGTATAATGTAAATGAATGGCCTCGTGTTTGTTCTGTCCCTACTCATCTTACTCACCTTAGTGGGATCTAACTGTGTGTTTAAGCTCTTTGCTGGATCCACACACTGTGCCTTAATGAACCGTTTAGGAATGAGGTGTTATCCCTCTGTCTGTCATAGTAGACTTAAAGGAGTATAGTCCTGATGGAAAAGAGAATAAGATTTTAAAAAGCCATCTGAAATCCATTTCAAATGTGCAACAGTGTGTAATTTTCTACATGACTATTTGTTTTTCCCAAAGAACATGACAACATCATCAGTCATGGATACCAATATTTCTGGAAGCTCAGTGATTTGGATCTATATTCAATAGCAAACCTTAATTGTGATGCTTACCTGAAGTTCACAGCTAGGACATGATTTGCCTGCTAAAATCTTTAGAAGACCAAGGGTTCTCACCTTGATATTTTCTTGTTTTCTTTTTGTTTTCCAGTTTTCGTGGGTTATCTCTGCATAGTGCTGCTAATGCTTCTCCTGCTTATCTTCTGGATAGCTCCAGCTCATGGACCTACTAATATTATGGTTTACATCAGTATTTGCTCTCTGTTGGGCAGTTTCACTGTTCCCAGCACAAAAGGCATTGGGCTGGCTGCTCAAGATATCTTTCACAATAACCCATCAAGTCAAAGGGCTTTGTACCTCTGTCTGGTACTTCTGGCAGTATTAGGATGTAGCATTATCATTCAGTTCAGATACATCAATAAGGCACTGGAGTGTTTTGACTCCTCTGTGTTTGGTGCCATCTACTACGTTGTGTTTACCACCCTAGTCTTGCTGGCTTCAGCCATCCTTTTCAGGGAATGGAGTAATGTAGGAGTCGTAGATTTTTTGGGAATGGCTTGTGGATTCACCACAGTATCTATTGGAATTGTTCTTATACAAGTCTTCAAGGAATTCAACTTCAACATTGGAGATTTAAACAAACCTAACATGAAGACAGATTAAAATATTTTTGAGGGGAAACTGGATGGCTCAGGGAAGGACGCAGAGCTGTTCATTTCTAGGTCACCGTTTCAAATAGGATTCAGGTTGGTAACTACCCTCTGACAATTTGGTGGCCTATGTGAAATGAATTGGAGGCCTCCATCCAGTTTCAAAGGAACAGCTGTCCATGTAACCCAGTCAACATAATAAATGACCTTAATTGGAACTACTGATTGAGTCAGCATAGAGACCGATGTATTTCCTCACTGTAAAAGGTACTCCATCAGAAAAGCTCTGTGAATATTCTGACAGACCTGTGTGAAAGCTTGTACTGTATCTTCTGAGGTACCATTTCTGTGGGCGGAGGACATCAGTTTCTAATGCACTCAATCTGATACCTTTCATCATAAGTGATGTATACCTTAAAATAAGGGGGGAAAGTAAGTGGAACAATTTGTGAATCTCAGTATAGCAATGTCTTCACTGTCAAGGCTGTGAATTCTCAGACAAATGTTGATTGGATCATGGACTGCAGATTTGTTCTTTTTGGTGACTGTCTTGGTAACTTTGTCTGCCATGCGGTGAAGACACAGGGGAGTTTTAAATTGAATTCTTTATACAGAGCAGTGGACCCTTAAATATCTTTCACTAATTACTTATCAGCTCATGGTAGTGTCCAGGTATGCGTTTTTCTTTGTAACTTACACACGTTAAGACATACTGCATTCACCTGAGAGTTTTTAATTGGGAGCAGGTAGAAGGACTGTGAAGGATGTGGAAATGATGCACAGACTTATTGCCTACATGGTGGCTTATTTGTAAGCAGCTCAGAACTGTTTCAGTGCCTTTGCAATCAAAAAATACTGCATAATTGTGAATGTATTTGTTTCAGATGGCCTATACCGGTTTAATAATTCAATTTCACTGTCTACAATATTGGACTACATTCAAATTCTAAACACATAAAGCATCTAGAAGGACCATATGTTTTTGGAAGAATTTACAAACCTGAACTGAAACCCCTGGATGCCTTGACAGCTTCTGAAAAACTCATAGTCCTGCTGGGAAGAGAAGGAGTGTTGAAATCAGTCTAGCATACCTTTATTTTAGTTTAGTGACTAAATGCAGGAGACCATTTTGTGAAACAGCTAATAAATAGGGACCACCAAAAAAAAAGAAATTTAAGAGAGAGAAGAGCATGAGATTTCTCCATAAAGATGGTCTGATGCTCTTGTAACATGGGGAAAAGGAGGTTAAAGACCGAAAAAACGAAAGCATTCAGAGAGCTGAATTTTAGGTAACTGACAGGGGCATACATTCAGATCAGTAATTCCTAGGCCCATGTGAACGGTTCAGTTGTAATATTTTGACAAGTAGTACAGACAGCTTAAGCTATGATGGGGATGACTCCGAACAGTTCAGTTTAAACCTTTTAGAGCATATTGATGTGTTAAAGAACGAAATAGTTAATTTCATGTTCTACTTATATTTGGTAGCTAAAACATCATGAGTCAAAAGGTTGAAAGCTTGAAAAGCAATGAATGTTTGTTTCCGTGTAAGTACAAAAATGGAAGAGTACAGTGGGAACTCAACATCTCTAGATCAGAACATCTCCTGAGAAAAACAGAAAATCCCAATGTGATTACAAGACAGTATTTGAGAAAATTCACAACACTTTATCAAGAAATCATGAATGTAGCTTTGTTGCTGCCTGACAGGAACATGGACGTTGATTAGTGGGGAGTAATACTGTCCGCTCTCGTGATGTTTTTTGTTGACCTGAATTGATGTTTCCTTAAAACTCAGCCTCCGTTTTCATTTAAAATGAATGCTATAAACCCTACTAATGGCAGCAATAATCTCGAAAGTGAATCTAAAAGATTTAGTATTCCGAAGGGACTGTTCTGAGGGAGTAAGAGCCCTACTATGTTATTTGCAAGCTTGTTTTAAAACTCCATACTGCAGAGGAATGGCTCTGAGTTGGCAGAAATGTGCATTGTTATAGGCCAGCACACAGTAACTG
The DNA here is from genome assembly GCA_013398855.1 of Mohoua ochrocephala. NCBI lineage: Eukaryota > Metazoa > Chordata > Aves > Passeriformes > Acanthizidae > Mohoua > Mohoua ochrocephala. The sequence continues at coordinate 283,639 of VZTA01002816.1, forward strand.
GGTATCTTAATGAAATAGAATAGCACTACCAGAGAAAAGACCATCTTCATGGATTTTCAAATGTTGTGTGGGGTTTTTAGAAATTGAGAATTGTAGATGAGGGTAATTGGGCTATGAAATCTGGTTAAACTAGCCTCTGTCCATTATGGATTGGCAGATGGGATCTTGGTTCTCAGCAAATAGTTATATTTTGTCATATTAATTCCACTTTTTTTTTTATTCAACCTGGAATTGCACATAGGTTACAAGACTTGTACTAACCTACTTTTAAAAACAATGTTATCTGTTTTCTGAAGCAGTCAAGTTGTCTTTTCAAAATTCAGCTTCAGAGTTGTATGTTGGTTTTGTATTGGCCTTTAATCTCTGAAGACTTCTATGAAAATCTTTAGGTCAGAATGGAAATGATTGTGGTCTCATCTTATTCCTCCTTTGGCCATATTTGTTTGTCTTGGTTGGTTTTAAAATTAATTCTTAATTATAAAGTGCCTGTCCTAGTATGTTAGATGCATATGCAAATTATTAGTAAATATTAGAATTCAAAATAACCTTATTGCCCTCTCTAAACCTTGACATTTTCTGCACCACACAAAGTTTACTTGGTAAGTGCTCACTATGCAGAGGAAGAATAAAGTAGCAACCGTGTTCTGTGCTCCTCTGACCATCCTTACCACTGATAAATGTTAGCATAGTTTTCTTCCCTTCTCCCCAGCTGCTCCTCATCTGTGATGAGCTTCCTAGAAATGTCTAGTTAACCTTGATGTTCAAAACAGAGATGTCAAAAGCCAGCACATAAGGTGAAAGAAATTCTCGTGGCCTTGCACATCATTTGTATCTGCAGCCTTTTACTTCTTGAATGCTAAGTAATTGAAAGCTTTATTTTTGCTACTTTGTTCAGTGTGTAGCAGTGTTCTTTCAAGTTCTGCTGTACCTGGATCTGGTTCAGTTCTAACTTTAGAAATGTATTAGCATTTTCTGTTGTCACTGTTGATATGATTCTTTCCCCCTCCATCCCACGCCCTTCTCTTTCTAGGTGTCCTACCTTTTTTAGTCCCGTTGCTTTTCTGATTTAAAAGGAGGCACTGTTGAAGTTGAATTTTAGCTGTTCCCCCCTCTTTTTCCACCCCTTTGACAAGTAAGCACTTTGAATAAGACAGATACCCAAGTTCCATCATCTCAGGGAGCAAATGTGCATAGTTGTCTCCTGAGCTCTGGCGTCCCTCGTGGGTCTGCCCTTTTCACGTTCCCTTTGTGTTATGTCCATTGATAGCTGTGAGCCAGATGACTTCAGTTCTGATTCCAAAGTAGAAGTGGGAGAGGCTACACGTACCAAAAGTGGACTCATTACAGTGGTGGAATGCATTTGAATTATGTTCAAATCCATATGAAAGGCACTTCACTCCATTTGTCTGACTTCTATTATACTTGTCAAACATATTTACTTGGTACTCACTTGAGGATAGCTCTTTGATCATTATCCCTTCAGTGTATGGAGGATTTGCATTTGTCAGTCACGATCTCTCTTAGGTGTCAAACACAAAAATCCCTCAAATGTTCAGTAGGAGAATAGAAACCTTTTTGATACAACCAAAAAACCACATTTGTTACACCTTAAATACTTCTGTAAAAAAGAAACATATCTAAACAAGTTATCTGCTGTATTGACTTTCCAGGACTCTGTATGTGTAAATAGAGCCTATTTATTAGTGAGCTGCAACTAACATTAATAAGAACCTGTCATATCACAGTTTGACAAGTGAGGCTTCCTATTAATAATATTGATTTATATCGGAACATAAGTATTTTTCTGAAGTAACTAGCACTGAAAAAGGAAACACTGGATTAAGTAGTTGAAACACTAGAAAGTGAGGTTTAGATTTCATTTTATTTAAAAAAAATACGAGGTTTGTATTTGAAGAAATTTGGGATTAATAAATAGGGGGTGCTTTAAATGGGAAGTTGTTTGCACATTGTACCCCCCTCACGTTTTTGATTCATAAACAGACATCAAGGATTCTACAGATATTCCTTGGTTGTCTTGAGATGGTGTAACTGCTGAAGTTTTACTGTTAAAACAAGCATTATCAAATGTTTATCTGTTACCTGTTATCTTTGTAATAATTCTTCGGTGCTATCTGTGGGCTTACAGAATGCAGAATTTTAGTGTGCACTGTGTCAGGCACCAATGTTGTCAACAGTTATCATTACGCGTGCCCAAGTGTATCAGACAGCAGTGTTGAAATGTTAGGGATTAAGAAATCTTTTTTTAAAAGCTGCAAATAAGTTTGGGGTTTCTTTATTGTTTGTGGTTGTGCTGGGTCCTCCCATGTCCACACTCCTCCCCAGACAGTTGCTCTATAGAGTGGAAAATATTACACAAAAGGGGTATTTTTAAGTCCATTTCTTTTTCTACTGTGGAACTTTCTCTTCCTTTTTTTAATTTTTTTTTATTTTCCATGGGTTTTTTTCTGATATGTAAAAAGTAGTTGTAATGGGATATGGGGAAAAGGTAGTTGGCAACAAAAATACAATGTCAGGTTTGGTTGCTTCAATGCTCTTGCAATATAGTTACTACAGATTACATAAAAATGGTTTATTTTATTAGCTTCCAAATAATGTATATATAGATTTGTTAATGGCTTACAAGTCAAGCTTACTCTCTTTGCTTTTTAAAAAATAGTTATAGGCATGTTGTATTTGCCTTGTGTAAATTATAAAAGGCTATTTATTAAGTTTTCTGATAACTAATCTATTTATTAACCTGTATTGTTTTAAAATAAATGATTTCTTTCTAGCTCAATGCTTGTTTTGTGACTCGTCTTTATCAAATGGGGTGGGGAGGAAATCAAGTTTCCCATACACTTAGCTTCTTTACAGGCTAATTCCAATTCATAAGCCTAAACTATTTCCATCACCCTTTCATAAAATAGCAGCTTTGCTTTTAATCAGAATAGCTGGTTCTTGCATGGTTACAGGTCAGTTGGCCCACAGAGGACTCAGTTGCCCTATACCGGTATCTACCAGCAGGCTGTATCTTAATGTCTTCATTGGACTGAAGTGTGCTCACAGGTAGAATGACGACTTCTCTGGCAGAAATGTTTGCTGGGTCTCGAATCACTTCAAACTGCGTCTTCAGGGTTAACACGTGCTCTGTTCCTGCATTGCTGCACATTGGTTACTTGCGAGAGCTTTTATTTCAAGATTTACTGCTCCACAGTTGGGTGTGCATCGAGTGGCAACAGCTATAAAGAAGTCTGTGTCACCAGTCTAATTTACTGTCTGTCATAATAGCTCTCTGTAGAAAGAATTGCTTGGAAAATTACAGTGACTGCCCATCTCATTCTTCACCTGAAGTTCCTAGCCCCTCATATCAGGTACTGGCAAATACATAACTTAGAGTCTGTGTGTGTGTGCGTGTGTGTGTGTGTGTGTGTGTGTGTGTGTGTGTGTTAGGTTTTGGTTGGCTGGGGGTTTTTTAATGGTGGGATTTATGATTAAGAACTGTTTCATTCTATGCGTTTGTGTTTTAGGGGATTGTGTTGGTTTAACACAGCCTGGGTTTTGGTGGGGGCGGGAGAAAAGCTGCTCGAAACTTCTATGTCCGACACAAAGCCAATCGCTGAAGGCTCTGACGATGGGCAGGTTACCAGCCCAATTAGACAAGTTGGTAACGCCTCTGTGAGAACATATTTAAGAGAGGAAAAAGCGCAAAATTCTCTGTCTTCTTTCCAAGAGGGGTGGTGAGGCAGCTGCCGGTGCCNCCCGGCGGGGGCCGCACTGCCGGAGCCCTCCGGAGGCCGGGACCGCGCGGCCGGGCCCCTCCTGAGGCCGGAGCCGGCCATGCGGTGCCAGCGAGGACCACATGGCCAACAGCGAGAGACACAGTGAGCAATTCTCCGATGCAGAGCCCGGACGCGATCAACTTCTCAATGGCAACTTACAGGCACCAACTTTCTTCCCAGTCAGAGGAAAAGGAAAAGTGAGGTCACGCGAGGAAAAGCAACGTGGCGGCACCGAGGTCAGTGAAAAGAAAGAGAGGGAGGAGGTGCTCCAAGCGCTGGAGCTGAGATTCTCCTGCAAGCCATGGTGAGGACTATAACACAACAAACTATTTCCCTCCAATTCATGAGGTGCACGGGGGGGTGCAGAGATCCACGCGCAGCCCGTGAGGAAGAGTACTCACGCTGGAGCACTTGGGATGCTGGAAAGCTGTAACCTAGTGAGGAACTAAGAGAGAGATGACCCTTGCTTTTAGAGGTCGAGGAAGAGAGCCTTCGCTTCCAAACTAGAACAGCTCATCCTTAAAAGACTAAAGCCCATGAACTAAAATGACCCACGCTAGGCAGTTGTGGGAAGACTGCTTGGCCCGTGGGAGGGACTCACGTTGCAGCAGGTTCGGGCGGGACTGCTGCTTGTGGAAGGTAAAACCACGCTGGACAAGTTCGCAGAGAACTATCCCCTGTGGGAAGGATCCCACGGCACAGCAGAAGAAACTCTTTTCCTTAAGCATACTGAAGAAAGACTTTTAAGAAGTGAAATACTGACCAAAACCCCATGTTTTGTTTCCTTGTGCGGTCAGTGGAAAGAGGGAGGGACTGGGAAAAAAAGGTGTTCTGAAGGTTTGCTTTGGTTCTCATTACCCTTTTTACTTTTAATTCTGTTAATAATAAATCTTTTTTTATACTGTTCAAGTTTTAAGTCTGTTTTGTCTTGAAGTGGGTTTTTTTTTTCAATAATCCTTATCTCAACTCATGAAAATGAAGTTTTCAATTCCCCCTCCTCTGCTCAGCTATAGCAGAGGAAAATAAGTAGATGGTTTTTGCATGGGTGCCTAGTGCGCTTAGCCAGCGTCAAACCACGACAGGCATGCACTGATATAACTGCCAGTCAAAATTCAAAGTTACCTTTAAACAAGGAAACTAGCTCCTCAACAATATTAAATGTATGCAGTGGAAAAGATGGGTATGGATTTTTTACTGCAGTTTTATTTGTAAAGGTATTGATGATATTAATGCAATGTACAAAGATAGACCACAAAACTAGAAAGGCTTTCACTTCTGCATGCAGCATGTCTGATGGTTAATTAGCTAGGATAAGGAGTCTGTATGTTGTTAGCAAGAAAATTCAACTATCTATCCTTGTCTTGTGCATCTCAGGAGCTAGGCCTCTGAGGCAGCAGCATTGTGGTAAAGGCAAATGTGCCATTTACACCACTGGTATTGTTAGAGGTCTGGGACACAATCAATCCTAAGATTGTTTATCTCAGCAACACAGTTCATATGGGGAGAGTGTTAAAGACAAACATCTCATTGTGTCAAAAAAAAAAAAAAATCCTGTTGATTTTTGTGAGGTTTGTTCTACAAGTTTAAGTCTTAAGCAGAGTCCCTTAAGTTCCTTGTAAGTGACACTGTAGATGTTGTACAAGTAGACTCACAGACATGGTTTCTTTGTTCTGCTGAGCTGTCTTCATGAAACACAGCAGGGAAGTGGTCACCAGTGGCCCTGTCAGAGCTTCCTGAGGTTGTGCAGGTGTATTTTTGCTCTTTGCCCTTTTAAACTTTACAAGATGTTTATACACATAAGAGATACTAACCCTGAAGAATCCTGTACGTAGCCATGCAAAAGTACCTGCGCTGACCTCTCATGAAATCCCTTGGGCATACGGATGGTTTGCACAGATGAATTGCCCTATGGGAATGGGTCAAATTAGGCAGGTTACCACCATTCTCATGCTTGGAGTTCTTGCCAGATACTCAGCAAACATGCCTGAAATACTGTGCTGTTGTAAATTACTCTGAGGTGGTTTGAGTATTTTCCATTATTGAGCACCACCCTTGGCTTTAAAGTAAATATTTAATGTGCCAAATTTTGTGCCAAATTGAAAACACTTGAATTCATACTTTGTGTGAAGAGATGTATGTACGTTAAGCAGAACTAGCAATTGAAGAAACACAAGGAAGGGGATTAACAGAATGACTGAAGTTCCACAAGGGTCTAAAATGCTTAGAGGAGTCCAGTTAATATTTTCAGGTATTTATTCATTATTGTTTTAGCTTGGTTGAGAGGTGTTTTTGAAGGGAGGAGAGCAGAGGGAGACAAGAATGGAAAGGGAAGACTGAATTGATTTGCTTCAGACATTACTCTTGTTTAACTCAGGAGTATGTACGCATACACGTTATCAGCACTTGGCATGATCACAGGCACATGAAGTTCTTACAGCTCCTTTAAACTTTGAACCTAGCTATCAGTACTTAGATGCTTCTGTTTATAGTGTACTGGTTTAGGTGGTACAGGTTTTAATTTTTTAATCCATTTGAGAAACCATTTTCACCAGCTGTTCACTTTTTCAAAGGCTTAACAGTTTTGGTATCTTTATGTAAAACACAGAAAAGCCAGTGTCTTACTGTGACATTACTTATGTAATGACTATAAATTGCTTAGCAGCTTTTATATATTAAAGTATATTTTTATACATACACACACATATGAAACTAAGTGCAAAGTTCATGTCAAGAATACTAGATTAGTTTTATAATGGGGAATGGAATGTTGCCTTAGAGAATAAAACAGGCCTAACATTTATCCATGTGCTTTGAGTGGTGTAGAAATTTAATTTTTGTGACAGAGTGAGGGACCATTTTTAATGAGGTATAACACAGCAGGTAAAGTGAGGAGGAGTGGCTTTGTTACGGGTATCCCACAAGGGAAAGCCAAGATTGGTTTTGTTTCCAGGTCTTTCCAGGTTTAGCAAAGATGAAGCAGCTGCTTGTGCAGACTAGGATAATGTCAACACAAATCCTGAGAAGGCTAAAAAAATAGGAACTGCTGTCACTAAGGGATGTGACAAAACTGTCATGTGTTTAAAGAGGCAGAGCTGCATCTTCCGTGCGGAGCTACCACAGGTATTTTGGCAGTGTTGGTTGTTCAGACTTCATGTTATAAGGCAGCTGTGTAAAGCATACTCAGAGATAGTCCTGAAGAAAGCAAAGAACCCTCTGATCCTGACGCTTGTTTTGACTGTTTCAAAGACTCCTTGCTGTGTGCCAAGAACAAATATTTGTCTAACTGTATTTATCCATTTACTTAGTGAGATTAAAGCAGTTTGGGTTGTAAAGCATGTGCTGAGAGTGGGTGACCTGCATTAAATCGATTCATTAACCATTTCCTTTACCTGGCCCAGTAAAATGTCTCTCTCCCTTACTGCAAACAGCTTGTGTTTATTTCAGCCTGCAAAAGAGAAGGCTTCGGGGTGACCTAATTGCAGCCTCCCAGTACCTGAAGGGAACTTACAGGAAAGATGGGACAAGACTATTTATGTAGTGACAGGGCAAGAGGGAATGGTATCAAAGTGACAGAGGGTATGCTTTAGATTAGATATTAGGGAATATTCCGTACTGTGAGGGTGATGAGGAGCTGGAACAGGTTGCCCAGAGAAGTTGTGGATGTCTCATCCCTGGAAGTATTCAAGGCCAGGCTGGATGGGGCTTTGAGCGAGCTGGTCTAGTCGAAGGTGTCCCTGTCCACGGCAGGGTGGGTTGAAACTGTATGATCTCCAAGGTCCCCTTCCGACCCAAACCATTCTGTGATTGTGCGATTTTCTGCGAGCGTAAAACCCGCGCAGCGCGGATGCTGGCAGGGGCGCCCGCCCGGGGTGGGTCGCGGGAATGATTTATCCTGGCTGCAGGGCAACCGCAGAGGGGTTCACGAGTCTGCCGGGAGCTTGCTCCCGTCCGGGGAATGCCGCCAGCCCGGGAGAGGGGGGCTGCGGGAAGGGGAATGTGACCTGCGGCGGGCGGGGCTCGGGGCCGGGCCGCGCCCCTTCCGGCGGCCGCTGCCGGAACCGCGGAGCGGAGGGGGCGGACGG
>VZTA01002816.1:291727-382194 GCA_013398855.1 Mohoua ochrocephala
TCCTTCCCCGCGGAGCGCTCGGCGCAAGGCCCTCGGCGCTGGGCGCTGCGGGTGAGGAGCGAGTGGGCCGGGGGGCGCTGGGCGCGGGGCTCCGGGCCTGAGTCTGGCTGTACGAGCCCAAGGGTGGTTTCTCCGTAGTGGGAAACTTGTGGTTTGATCTGAGAAGGCCGAGATTAAAAGCTCCAAATCGGGCTGTTTGTGGGGTTCTCCCGGCGGGCAGAGGTGGCCAGGTACAGGGTGCTGGGTCTGCCCGTGCTCCGGAGCCGCCGTGCCCCGTATTGGCGTGTGCGTGTGGTTCACCAGGGAGCTAAACCGGTTCATCTTCGGTTTGGTCCAGGGTTGAATTATCCGAGGTTGAGGGTTGTGCAGCCTGGTTCCACAGCACCTTCAGCAGAACTTCAGAGCCCTGGTGCATCATTTTGGCGTGGAAAAAGTAATCTTAGCTTTGCACTGTAGTTCATTGTAGTCTTAAGATGCGCCAGGGGAGGTTAAGGTTGGACATTAGGAGGAATTTCTTCACAGGCAGGGTGATGAGATATTGGAATGGGCTGACCAGGGAGGTACCTGGTGGAGTCACTGTCCCCGGAGGTGTTTAAGAAAAGACTGGACATGGTCTGTTGACATGGTGGTGGTTGGGTCATAGGTGGGACTCGATCTCGCATGTCTCTTCCAGCCTAGTTGATTCTGTGATTCAGAGTGAAGATTTTTTTTCATTCATACACTATGAAGATGTTGCCTGGATCTAATTCTTTTGTCCCTGTTTTTTCCCCCAATCTTTTTCAAAGCAGTCAACTTTCTCTATTTCATTAAAATGTCTTTAACGTTGTTTGTAATGAAAACATGATAATATAAGTCATTGTGGTTCTATCTTAATGTTTTTGATGTGCCTCATTGTATATACAGTTATGTTTTTTTCCTCTGGAAGATAACATCTTCATCGATAGAAAATTATTCCATAAGGTTTTGTCAGTATCACTGTATTTAGAATTCAGTGTTCAGAGTTCAGTAGTTCTGCTTTTGTTAAAGTAGTTAATTATCATGATAAAATCCTGTCAAAAAGAAAGCAAGTTATAACATGTTATCAATTGTGTCAAAGGAGTAGCTGTGACTAATGTCTAGATTGGACTTTAACTTCCTAAATTATCTCAAATTTGAAACTGCCCATATTAAATACTAAAGGTGGAACTTCAGTGACCCTGTGCTGGTTACCCCTCCCATGAGAGTGGAACTCGTGTGCCAGGTACAGCAAAGATGAGTCAAGTCTTATCTGGAATCTATTTTGATTGGTTTCCGTGAAAACAGTCGATGCAGTATCAGCTATAAAGCACTGTCTGTAGTTTGTATTCAGTTAATAAATAATAGTTTTAGTGAAGATACTTTTTAGCTTTATGTGAAAGTGCTTTACTTAAAGGTCTTTTTTAATAGAATAACTACAAGCAGCACATGCAAAGAATAGTTTTTTAATGTGGCATTTTTTTGTTTCCTCCTAGTTTCATGAAATTGAGTGCTCATTGCTTTTGCTTTATAAATAGAAATCTGCTGTAAAGAATTAATTTTCCCCATAGCTTATTTAAACCTTTTAAAATAGGCAACTTTAGGATAGGTAGGGTATGTTTTGCTTTCTGAGCACGTGATAGTGCCTCTAAGATTATAGATATGCATATATATAACAAATTTTTTTTTAGCTTGACTGTGTGTAATATGCAAATAATTATGTGTATAAGCTTGGGCAGTCTTTAACTTTGACAGAGCTGGAAAATTGTATCCTGTATTGGGGCAGATGTGCAGTGCAAAATTGAACTCATTGTTTCCTAAAGAGTGTGTGCAGAATCTGTAGGTACTGCGTGCATCCATCTTGGCCTTTTAAAGGTGCACGTGACTAAGGTTTGAACTCTTTTATCCTAATACTGTCCTTTAGTGTTCTCTCTGTACCTGTGTTTAAAAGATGTGCTTGCGAGTGGATGGAACATGACTGAGGAAGGCTTGGATTTAATAATTATATATTTGGGGGGATTTTAGTAATCTTACTGAGACTGTTTCTGTGTTCATACTCCCCACTGCCCCAGAGTTGTGTATATCCAAAGGAGAGCTGTGAAGATGGTGAGGGGGGTAGAGGGGAAGCTGTATGAGGAGCATCTGAGGGTGCTGGGTCTGTTCAGCCTGGAGAAGAGGAGACTGAGGGGAGACCTCATCATGGTCCACAGCTTCCTCATGAGGGGAAGCAGAGGGGCAGGCACTGATCTCTTCTCTCTGGTGGACCAGTGACAGGGCCCAGGGAGTGGCCTGAAACTGTGTCAGGGAAGGTTTAGGTTGGGTGTTAGGAAGATGTTCTTCACCCAGAGGGTGGTTGGGCACTGGAACAGGCTCCCCAGGGAAGTGGTCACAGCACCAGCCCGTCAGAGTTCAAACCTGTGTGTGTTTGGGCACATGGTGTGATTCTTGGGGCTGTCCTGTGCAGGGCCAGGAACTGGATTTGATGATCCTTGTGGGTCTCTTCCAACTCAGCACATTCTGTGATTCTGTATTGACATTGTCTGAAAACTCACCGTACTAGAGCCAATAATTAAAACTCTGTATTAGTTATGTTGCAGTAAAAGTGCCTTAGCACTTTAGTTACAGAATGAAACTGGAAGCATTAGGATGGTATTTCAGTTCAACTTTAATACAGTACCTTCTAAAGAATAACTTAGATCACAGGTTAGTTTCTTTGATTTGTGAAGTGAAAAGCAAAGGGGTGAAATAACTAAGGCTTCAGACAAAATGTATCTAAGGAAGATGCAATAAAAAATCGTACTGATTTGTTATTCAAGTATTTTTAAAACAAAAATCCTCTTTTGAAAGCATAGATGGACATTGTAAAGTCTTGTGTGTCATGCGTGAAAATGAAATCGGCTTGAAATAATGGACATAATATTTTTGCCAAATTCTTAACGTGCCAATTAATGTTATTTTTAACTTCTGTTTTAGAAACCTAACTTCAAAATACTTAAGAAGTGAATGCCTCTGGATTCTGGAACAAAATTGGTATGTATAATGAGCCTTCTAAAGGCTCATCACTGAACATTTGGATTTCTGTTTTGTTAGGGAATGTTTGTTCCACGTAGTTTTATGCTTGCGGAAAGGAAGAAGGGAACACATAATAGCCAACATGACACGTAACAGTCAAATGTGTATTTGTTAAAGCAACTTGTTGATTTAACTCCCTTTTCTTCCATGGCAAGCTTTATGGCTAGAAGGGCATTAAATAGGTGCTTAATTCCAATGTTAGAAACACAAAACTTCTCATGGAGCTCTTGTAAATAAGCAGAATTGACAGTAAAATACCACAGAACAGTTGAAAAGATGCAGAATGGCTGTACCTAGAATATTATTGTCTTGCCAAAGCAGGCTTTTGTTTAAAAATCTTCCGTCATGTCTGAGTCTTTGGCTGTTTAATGTTATTGATCTGGCTCAAAAGACAAAGAAATAATTGATGACATTAGGCATGGAAGGATTGCCAGTGTGTAACCTTGGCTGAATGTTTTCAGGAAACATTTCTAAAGAAAAGTTGTTTTTTATAGGAGTAAATGGAAGATATTACAGCCAGCCAGGAATAATTTGCTATACAAATACAGGAGGTTATACTAATAGAAAAGTTGAAATGAGTCAACAGTAGGTGACTGCAGATAAAGGGCTAAAAAAACCACCTGATTTGGATGTTTAAAAAGAAATACACTGCCCACTGTATTGCAGACGTGATAATAACTCAAGCTAAAGTACTATATGCAGCTTTGGAAATTGCACTTAAAACAAGCTATTGGGAAAGGACCCAGAGGGTGGCACAGCAGGAGGTGCCAAGCACCTAACCTGCAGAGTAATGTTGATGTGTGGATGCAAAGATAAAGGGACTTGTGTCTTTTTCCAGTCTAGAGTGGACAAATGCGATGGGGTTTGGTAGTGAAAGTGAAGATGATTAGATAATGAGAGTTCCTCATGGCATCAAAGCGTGGCTGCCATGTTCGTGAAGTTTCCTTTGCAAGTATGTAGTGCGAGAAGCTTGGCTGAATTACCTGTAATGAAGAGCAGCAGTGTAATATGCAATACACTGTATGTGTAATACATGGCAAAGGGTTGAAGTAAGTGGCCTGTTAAGGTCATTTTTTTGCTTAACGGCATCATCCTGTTCATAGTTGAAAAGAGCAGGTTTTAGAAAAGATTCTTGAAATTAAATAATTTAGCATATCTTTAGATTACTTCTTGTAAGTCTTTTAAGACTGTCTACTGAACTCTAGAGGGCTTGTGGCCAAGTAAGCAAAGTTGGAACAATGGACCTTTCCCAGCTGTAATTATTGCTTCCATGCAACGTACAGCTTGTGGAAGTGATACTAATTTCCTTTGGCTGGTGACTTTCACATTCTTACTTACGCTGATCTTCTGTAAAATATTACTTCATCTCATTACACCACTTTTAGTGTTTCTGAATATTTAGAGAGCTCACTTTCTACAATAAATGTAACATCTTTTGAGCACTGTGTTTGTGCTACTTTTGAGAGAAAACGACTTCTGAGCAAAGAAGTGTTATCCTGCGTTTTAGACCAGAGAGTCTCTATCTTGCTAGCATTTGTGATACATTTAGGTTACATCTTGAAAATAAGCAAAAAACCATTGTGGCTAATCTGGACTTGCTTATCTCCCACAGTTTTTTTTTCTCATTCCAAGTTTCTCCATCTCTCCCTGTCTGATAACCTTCAAACCCAGTTCCCTGCGTGGTCTGTCACTGCACTGCTGCGTACTGAGAGTTATGACTCATGACACCAGCAGATCCACGGGCAGCTCATTAATGAGTGGCTCTTGGAGGCATGGAAGATGTTGTAGCTTCTGTGAATAAGAGAGTCTCAGCCCTTCATTACTTCTCTGAAATCAGAGCAGGAAACTAGTACTCCTCCATGACACTGCTGGTCTTGAGTGGATGAAGTGTTCTATGTGTTAAAATCAGCTGTGAACGTGATTAAAGAACCTTTGCAGAGCTACACGACTGCCAGCTTTATTTAACTCCTACATTTTCTGGCTTCTCTCTGTTTGTAACCTAGTAGTGGCCCTGGCTGCTGGAATGCAACAGCTTTGGCACATCCCAAGGCAGAAACATGAGAGGCGTATTCATTCCAGAACCTGCTCGTTTCGTGGCATTTTCTTTTCTCATGCCCATAGATAATTTTTCTTGATTATATTTATGAGGATGCATTAGTTCTTCTTTTATTAAGTCTTAGGGTTAGAATTAAAGTCCTGATTTCCTGAAGTGTAAGACTTCCAGTGCCTGCTACTGCTTTGACCTTGCACATGTCAGTTCTACACATGCAGATTATATCTGTGCTGTATGCAGAGGGAACCGGATCTCTTCAGAGAGAAGCTGGGTCCACCATGGCTGTGTGGCATTTGTCTGCAACTGTGGACATCTGAATAAACCTTAGGTGGAAATAAGGCAGTCCAGCCCGAGCAGAAATGGGACTGACCATGTCTGCGAGGACAAATAAACTTGATGGGAAGAGCTAGCAGTAATTTATCTGAATTTATGTAATTTAAGTGGTGGAGATTTGCGTCATTTACAAGGTTGACAAAGTGGTTGACAGGGCACTTCAGTGAATTTGGGACACGGGGCAAAGTAGAAATGCTAGTTTTGAAGTGTAGCATCCTTTTCAAGTCTAAATTCATAAAATTACCTGTAAGCACACAAGTTTCCTCATTCTCCTGCAACCAAGTTCTTCCTCTGCTGCAAAGAAAAGCAGCCTGTGCTTCTCCCTTGTTTCTGGAATGCAGTGGGTGGAAGGTGTCAGGATGGGACTAACTGATGCTCTTTTCCTCTGTCAGTGTAGGTGCAGGTATGCAAACCAGGGAGAGAAGAAAAGGGAAAAGAAAAATGTGGTTTTGCCAATATATGGAGAGTTCTCTTTTAGTAAAAAGCTACACTAGTAAAAATAATCCCATTAGTAATGTAACTAAAGTAGCAACTGTTGAAAAAAAAGGTAAAGGATAACGCTTAGGAAAAACCAGTCCCTCCTCCCCCAGGTGATGCTGTGCCACTGTCACATTTTGCACCAGCTGGAGTTGGAAGAACATTCTTAGCTCGATTACCTGAACAGAGTGCCTTACACCGGCGAGAACAGATGGTGGAGAGAACAGTCACAAAAGTCTTGTGTCTTTTCCTTGCATTAAAAAACTTCTTCAAGGAACTGAAAGTCTTGTTTGAATTCAAAACCAGGATGATATTTTATGCAGTTCATGAGGTGGCTGGGTTTGGTCTGTCTCACGAACCGATGATTTGTCTTTCTTGGTTTTGTTTGATAGGTGGTTTTGTATCATACAAGAATCTAGTTTATTTTTAAAAGTTGCTAGAAAGTGAAAGCACTCTCTCATAGATCATTTACTTAGTTTGTCCTACAAAATAAGATATTAGAAATTACTGTGCAAGGATTAAGGGAAGAGGATTTGAGAATTTTGAGCTGTGGCTCTTGCAGCATTTTGAGCAGTGCTATGTCGAGTGCTTATTGTTTTCCTCTACTTTTCACAGCCTAACTGGATGCAAGTAAGAGGATCTGTGTTCAGTTTTAATGCTCACCTACCAGTAGCTCTCTGCTAGGTTTTCCTAGAGGTCTAGCACATTAATCAAAGTTGACAGCATGAAAGTACAGGGAAAAGTAATATTGAAAGGTGCTTCATACAAGTATGGGAAACTCTATAAAATAAATTAACAAACAAAGGCCTTTTTTCTTCCCAGGTTTTCCTGTTAAAGAATAATTGCATGTGCACGCATGTGAGATTTGCTTGTATTATGAAGATGGCTATATGATTAAACATCCTTCTAATATTCCCTTTCATTGTTCTAGGGAGTTTATGTGGAAGAAATGCTGCGACTGTTCTCACACTCTTTTACAAACTGATTTCAATGTAAGTAAGTTTTTGATCAGCATCATCAGTTACGTGGCGTGCCAGACACAGATCTGTGTACTCAATGAAAAGAAAAATAAATGGCATATTTGTAAAATTTCCCTAAAGTTTCTAAAAGAATTTTTATTTGGGTTTCAGTTTTTGTATGCCAGGTCAGAAACCCTCCCTTCTCCGTGTTCCAACTTGTTGGTTACTCATCCTTAGTGCAAGCTTACGCATGCTTCAGAGATTGCCTTTTTTTATGTTCACCACTCTTAGCAGAGGCCATTTGCAGGAGAACCAGTCCCATGAGCTGTTGAGGATTTTCCTATACAGCACGAATTTCTACCAGCTGAATTCTAATCTATTTGTTTTGCTCACGTTTCAGCGTTGCATCATTTTTTGTTGAGTAACAGAAGTTCCACAACTCATTGATCAATGTGACAGTGTTTAGTAGTTTACGAGATGAGCCAAACTCGTGGGAGGTATGACTTCTGTATTGGTCTGGTGTTGGCTATGAGTTCCAGTATTTTCATTGGAGGAAGTTTCATCCTGAAAAAGAAAGGTCTCCTCCGGTTAGCCAGGAAAGGCTCCATGAGAGCAGGTAAATACAGACATCTTTTAATAAATTACTGATGTTTAGATATTGCTGTTTAACAGAAGATTACTTCTGTTCATTAGTTCATTAAACTAATGATCTTGTTTTGACTTTTTTTGGTTTTTTGTTACGTGTATATGAAACCTAAAACATAGAGCCTGGTGTATTTTTTCTCTGGTGTCGGATACCCTTAACTCTGTGTGTGACACATGCTATTTAATGCATATGTAATGCCCTCTGGGGACACTTGTCAAAGGATTCCTTTGTACGTCAGTTAAATCTAAATTGTACTTGCAAATTGAACTTGGAAGCAGCACTCTTAACTACATGTGTGCTCCTGAGTGAGTGAATTTTGGAGAGTGTTAACTGTGTTTGGGTGTCAGGAGATTGTTTTAGAAAACTAAAAATCACGTGTAGTAACCGAGTGTGATGAGTAGTGTCCCTCAAGGGTTCATACTGGAAGCAATGCTATTAAATATCTTCACCAGTGATGCAGACAGTGGGATTGATTGAGCATGCTGGCAGCACGTTTGTGGATCACACCAGGATGAGGGAGGGGGGCAGTTGATGCTCTAGAGCGAAGAAGTGGCGTCCAGAGGGACCTGGATGGGCTTGGAGGAGTGGGTCTGTGCAGACCTCACGAGGTTCAACAAGAACCAGAGCAAGGTGCTGCACCTGTGTCAGGGCAACCTCCGGTATCAACACAGGCTGGGGGATGGACAGATGGAGAGCAGCCCTGCCCCGAAGGGCTTGGGGGTGCTGGTGGATGGGAGGCTGAACACGACCCAGCAATGGGCACTCACAGCCCAGAAAGTCAGATGTATCCAAATCAGGTGTGACAGCAGGGTGAGGGAGGGGATTCTGCCACTCTGCTCTGGCAAGACCCCACCTGCAGTGCTGCATCCAGCTCTGGGGTCCCCAGTGTGGGAAGGACATGGACCTGCTGGAGCAAGTCCAGAGAAGGGCCATGAAAATGATCAGAGGGACAGAACACTTCTATGAGGATAGGCTGACAGAGTTGGGATTGATTAGCCTGGAGAAGAAAAGGGTCTTGGCAGACCTTATGGCACCTTCCAGTACCTAAAGGGGGCTTATAAAAAAGACATATATTTTGTTTGTTTGTTTGTTTTTAAATTTTTTTTTTACCAGGGCCTATAGTGACAGGGTATGGGGCAATGGTTTTAAGTTGTAAGAAGATATATTTAGGTAGGATAGTTGCAGCATCCGCAGATTATTTAGAAGGTTGACTGTGAATATTTTTATTCACAGTCACCTGTCACCTTTGCTTCTAAAAGATGATTGATCTTGAGATACATAATTCAGGCACCCTGGTTTGGAATGAGAAAATGTGATGTTTGCACATGTAATCAACCACATATAAACCCAGTGCACAATTTCCCCAGAGTAGCAGTCTTAGTAAGAGAAACATAACTTGGCCTTTCATGTCATTTCAGTGATTGGAAAGAACTGTTTCTCAGGGTGACGCAGATATGATCGTCAGCGCCATTTCTAATACAAAAGAAATGAAATAACTTGTTATCAAAGTAGGCTGTAGGAGGCACATGCACATCAGAAATTGAAGATGCTTTGATTTCAACCCCTCTGTCTAGAAAGCCTCGGTATCAAAAGGCTACTCATGTTTTTAAGGACATGGGTTACAAAAATCATTTTATGTCATGGCAATGTTAGTAGTGACGGGGTGTCGATGTTTTTAGTGGAATAGCCAACATTCTTTCAATTTTAGGTCAAGGTGGTCATGCATACCTTAAGGAATGGCTATGGTGGGCTGGACTTCTTTCAAGTAAGTATGAAAAATTATTCCTCTAAGTGTCAAAAATACAATCTGCATTATATAATTTTAATAAATAACTATGCCACAGATGGCAGCATGGTTACAAAAAAGGAAACGAGAGTGGGATTCTACAATACATGGTACTGTTATCTGGTGATTTGATGAATGCAGTTCTAGTGATTTTACTATAACTCCTCTCACACCAGAAGCTCTTCCTTTAATGTGACTGCCCTCTTTGTGCAGTGGAACTAGGCAGACAGTGGTTTTGTATGTCTTTGCTACCATGTGCATTCTGGTTTTTGTCTTAGTGCTTAGATATATAGGATTTCTTAAAGGGAAGCATATTTTGGGATTATGCCTGTTTTCCGAATTTTTTTCATTGCTTGAACTCTCAATTTACTGGCTGTATTCAGGTAACCGTGGCTTACTGTATGTGCTGTGCTATATCCTGCTCTTGCAGATTTCTCCATGCAGAACTTTATGAGTCAAGCTGGCAGGCTGGGGAGCTACAACACAGACACTAAAATAAAACACCTTCTGATTTGGGAGAATTAATTCTAATGCCTGTTGTAGTTCCACAGCCTGTTTTTAAAATTTAATAGTGGGGGAGAGGGGCAGGGATGTGTTCTGCTAGTACTGTTGGCTGAGCGCTATCGTTAGAATTTTCCATTGTTCCCTTGCTGCGTGTTTGTGTGTACATGACCTGTTGCCCTGGATCAGAGGTTTGGTGCATGAGACAGCCCTAACTCATGGGTTTTCATTCCTGTTCCTCTGCAGTGGGAGCTGGCGAAGTAGCGAACTTCGCTGCCTACGCTTTTGCACCAGCTACATTAGTGACTCCTCTAGGAGCTCTCAGTGTTCTTGTAAGGTAAGAAACACTAACAGAAAGCAGTGTGACCTGAGAGAGAAAAGTAAAACATTTATTTAGAAATATGTCACTGAGCTATGCTGTAATAAGTGGGGTTTTTTCTTCACAATAGAGTGCTTATAAACATCAGGAGTAACTTTTCAGTTTCTCCAAATATATAGTGGCTATGATATAAAAGGGTTCTAGCAATGCATCTCCATGTCCGTCTCTGAAAAACTGTTGTCTTCTGCATTTCAAAAACATGGTGATTACAACAGACCAATATTTTCATTCCTAAGTAAAGATTTTTGTCTGTCTTAAATTATTTTTGCAAGTTCTTAGATACAGCACTTTTTTGGCAGGCAGCATAAAAAAAGGGGTTCTGGGCAGAGATGTCAAGTATTAACAGGTAGTTCTGTCCATAGCAAGTACCTTGAGATAGAAAATAGCTGGTTTTAAGCTGCACATGGTGTATGCAAGTGCCCTGCATAGTCAAAACAACCTGTAAGTTGATGAGCAAATGGATATTACTAATTCTGTGTTTGTTGGTGCCTTTTTTATTTCTTAGTGCCATTCTGTCATCCTTCTTTTTAAACGAAAAACTTAATTTACATGGAAAAATAGGGTGTTTGTTAAGTATACTGGGATCAACTGTGATGGTCATTCACGCTCCACAAGAGGAAGAAGTAGAAACTTTGGATGAAATGTCCCACAAACTAGGTGATCCAGGTAAGAAAAATGCTGGCTTGATATGTGCACAGCCCATCATTTCTTCATTATATAGTTTCATTACTGCTGCTCTCAAGTTCCAGGAAGATGGCCTGTGTCTGCTTCATGTAGACATGTTGTCCAAGTGAAGTAGAGATTTGAATTCTGTAACATAATTCCATAGGGACCTTTGCATGATGCCAGTGAACTTGTGTGGCCTGTGAATAAAGTGCCTTGATGGCAACCACTGAGGTGACTGTTCAAACAAATGCAACAGCACAGGTGGATAAACAAAACTTACATAAATTTTGATTGAAGTGTGTCATCTTCAAGCCCAACTTTGAGCTGTCCTTAAAATGAAAAAGTAAGGTGTTGTGTCTGCTGAGAAGTAAAATCCTAGAGATGAGCTGCTATACCTGCATGGAAGATGAGGCACTCACAAATGCGTGTCTGCAAAATACTAATTATACAAAGGCAATGTTAAACATGTTAAACACGAGGAAATAGCCAACCCAGAGATTAAAAAGCTGTTCTTAAGGAATGACCTGATCATTGGAAACCTGCTGATGAATACAGCCACCTGCCAAAACGTATCTCCCAAAAAAAGACTCCATTCAGACTCAAGCCTGTGTCCAGTGGCATCTACACCTCAGTGAATCTGGGTGTAAGGCAATTTAGCAATCTAATCCCGTAGTCATCTTGCCAATAGACTGGTAAAGGTAATACAGCATGCCTGAGGTACTTTCTTTGTTTTGGCTAGCTCGCTCTAAAATCATCTAAGCTGTGATGTTGGAGGAGTAATGAGAAACATCCTGAACTCTTCTGTTTAAGCTGCGTCGGTCCCATTGTTAATGAGTGTTTTCCCTGCACCCCTAGGATAAATACCCCTGCTTCTGCTAAAGAGTCCATAACTAATAAGTGTGTCCATTAGTGTCTGTAAATAACGAGATTTTCTTTTCCCCAACCGCAGGTTTTGTGGTCTTCGCAACGCTCGTTGTCATTGTGTCTTTAATTCTAATTTGTGTGGTGGGACCTCGCCGTGGACAGACCAACATTCTCGTGTACATAACAATTTGCTCTGTAATTGGAGCCTTATCAGTCTCCTGTGTAAAAGGTCTGGGCATCGCTATAAAGGAACTTTTTGCAGGAAAACCAGTGCTGAAACATCCCTTGTCTTGGATTCTGCTGCTAAGCCTTACTGTCTGTGTGAGCACGCAGATCAACTATTTAAACAGGGCTCTGGATATATTCAACACTTCAATAGTGACTCCAATATATTATGTAATCTTTACGACATCCGTTTTAACTTGTTCTGCCATCCTTTTCAAGGAGTGGCAGCACATGGCGGCTGATGACATTATCGGCACCTTCAGTGGCTTCCTGACTATTATTGTGGGGATCTTTTTATTGCATGCCTTCAAAGATGTTAACTTCACCCTAGCAAACCTGCCCCTCTCTCTGCGGAAGGATGACAGAGCAGCAAATGGCACTTTGCTGAGCACATATGACAGCTTTAACGATGATGAGGAAAGTTCTCCCTGCCTAGGTGAAATGCAATCCACTGAGAGTCTCTCAGCCAGGAGGAATGGAAGTCTGTCAGCCTTCTGAAAACATCTACGTGTTACTTAAGAAAAGAACAATTCTGTAACCCTGGATTTTTTTTTTTTCTGCTGTGAAATGTCTGAGCTTGTCTGGAAATTCATGTACTTTTTAACAGTATGTGTAGACAATCGTTGATTTTTGAGTTCGATTAGTTTGGATAAAGAACACTGAAATGGTTTTTATTTGCCTTATTTTTACTTTAAAAAGTACTAAAATGACCTCAGACCACAAATGGTTGTGTTGCTTAAGTTATGTGTAAATACTTTCATTTCATTCTTCTGTTTTCAAGATGTATTGCACTAATTACAATTTTATCAAAAATAAATGGCTTTATTTCTGCATTGGTGGTAAAAAGGTTGCAGCAAACCTGGATCCTTTGTAACTTGTGCCCTGACTGACCATGGAGTTACTGTAACCATACTGAAACAGGAGCTGCAGCAACTACTGTTGTCCTAGTTTGTAAAAGAGAAAAGGGAAAGCTACAACCAAGCACAACTGATCCTTTGAAAATACGGGTTCGGTAAAGCTGTATGCAAAACTTGCTGGATTTGCTTCAAAACACCCCAACTTTACCAAATCAGAGTAACTGGCTGGCAGAAACAAGATGGCAGGAGCTTCTGTTCTTTTTGGACAGGTGAAGTGGTAGCTCCTGCCATGACAATTTATGCAGAAGGAGGGATCTGAGTCATTGCTGGTAGCCAAAGCAGCTGTTCCCTCTTCTGTAAAAGAGGTCAGGTTCTGTCTGTGCTGCACCATGCTGCCCTGGCTCTGCAGACCTGTCCTCTGTTCCTGATGTTACAGCTTGAACTCACAGAATTGTTATTTTGTTTGCAGCAACACAGGCTCTGGCTGTGACACTGAGTTTTTCAAAAAGAGCCAAAAAATTGAAACATTAATGTCATTGCTTACAAAAAAAAAGGGGTGAGGCAGGTAGGTGATAATTTAATTTTGTAAAGGCAGAAAATAAAAATTAGGGAAGAAAGTTTTATAAGAACATTTCTACTGTGCATGTGAAAGTTGGAAATACTTGGGACAGAGATTAATAGTTACTGCTGGATGTTGTCAGGTTTATTGCTTAGTGTTTAAGAGAAATTTTTTCCTAGGACAGAAAAAAACCCAAGTTACTACCTGTGAAACAAAATTCTGCTGCCTTCCTTTGGTATGTGTCATAACCTACAGGAGGGGCAAAGGTGTCAAATGAGAAAAAGGTTCTTTAAATTCGGGCTGAAGATCAGGATTTGAGCTTCTCTGCAATCGAAAGGGAGATCATGTCAGCAGGGCCCACTCAGGGGAAAAGGTCCCTCCAGCACTCAGGCAAAAACCAGCACAGAAGCAGGGAGTGGCAGGGAAGACATCAAACAGCTGAGGAATTCCTGAACTTGGGGCTGCCTGTTCTAGCACCAAAGCACCAGCCTGCCCCAGGAGCAGGTTATCATCTCTCACAGCACAGTCTGCTCCTTTCTGTGCTCATGGGCACTTGGGCCTCCAGACCTGGTTTTTGACAGGAACTAATTAAAAATGAAAAAGTTACACCTTTCGTGCACCTTGCTGCATTTTTCCTTTTAGGCAGGAAAGGTTATACCAGGCAAAGAACGTTTAGCTCCTATCAAGTGTGTAATCCTGTTGGAAAAAAAAATTAATCTACCTATCTAAAAATGGGAAATAAACATCTCCTAGGACTAATGTCTGAACTGTCTTAAACTTTTTTCCCCTCAGTGATCATAAAGTATTTATTATTTAAGCTAGTAGTTTAAAGATATTAAGAGACCAATTCTCTTATTGCTGAAAGTTAACTGGTAAGAATTAGAAATTATTCACATCATGATTAGTTATTTTTAAACAGTTCTTAAACAAAAAATCAGGCTTTATTAATTGACCATTTCTGCACCAGTGCTGAGCCAAAGCCTCAGGCGTGTGAGACGTCCCTAAACCAATGATGATGTCAACAAATTAGGAAAGTTGTTCATTTGTTTAACTGAAGCCGGAAGCACAGGGAAGAATCTAGCTGACCAAGAGTCTTCTGCTATCTAAAAGAATGTTTCTTAAAGAAAATCATCTGTTTAAACACTTTGTAAAAGAAATCCTGCAACAAGCTGATGTAACAAAGCACAAGTGAGTCTGACTTCTGTCTCCCATGCACCGGGCAGCCTTGTGTGCACTCTCACCATGACAGACACCACTCCAGAATGACAGCTCTCAAGCACAGATGTCCTAGGAAAACCTGTTATGGTGGAAACTTGCTGATAGATTGCCTGGAAAATCTCCATGCTGTTTTGCTGAGTAAATTTCAGTTAATTTCTTTTCTCAAAATCGAGTTCTCTGCCACTCCAATAGCTACGTATGTATTCCTCACCTCCTGTGTACCTCTTCTACCCACTGGTGGAGTCAATTTCGTGGCTGTGAAGCCTCTGGAAAGACCTGAGCAGGAGAAAAGATGTGCTGTAACCTAACCAGGAACTAGTAAGAGGGAAGGGAGAAAAACAGGTTCTCAAAGGGATGCATTCTTGGTTTCACACTATAGGTTAGAAACACTAACCAAGTAACATCTCCATAAATCCATATCCTGGGTAAAACATGTCATTATCTGTCTGTGTCTGTTCTGGCCATCTTAACATCTTGGTTAGGGCTGATCCCAAAGCCAGCTGACAAACTGATAGGATCCTGGAGTAAGCAAGCAGGAGTTACTACTTTTGGCTGAATGGTTTGCTTTAAAATTCAACTTTCATAGTTGCAAAGTTTTACAATTTTACTGACTGATGCAGTGTTTGCATAATGCAGCAAGTGTAATTGAACAAATACTTTCCATAATAAATCATGATTAACATCATTAGAGTTTATGTACTGGGATAGATTACACCCGATCACTGTAGTCAAGATTCTCATAAACAAGAATTCCTCATCACTTGTAAATGTGTTTGGGCACACAGGTATGTACTGCCAACCAAAATATAAACTGTGTTAGAAGCTCTCCTTAGGAAAAAGTAAACAGTCCCCATTCTAATCAATCAAACTTCCACCTTTCAAAAAGATCAGAATCCTATCAGTCACCTCCATGTTAAATAACTTTGAAACAAACACTCTTAATAGCCTTCATTTCCATAATTACTGATCTCTGAGAATAGTTTTGCAAAGAGGAAGAATAATCAACTGACTAGAAAATTATTCACAAAGCACCAGCAGAGTTTGTTTTGTTTTGTTGTTTTTATCTTTTTTTTTTTAATAAAGGCAAATTAAGCAATTAAGGCTCTAATACAAACAATTATGCATTGATTTCTACAAATTTTTTTCTACAGAACCCAGTTTTTTATCCTCCACAGCCATTATTACGATAGCTTCAGGGGAAAATTATACCAGTCCAGTCTAAAATGGCCACCTCAGGACAGGAATGCAAAGAGATTTCAAAAATCTTACAGGTTTTTAATCAAAGTGTATAAAATTTTAGTCTAGAAAAATAAGTATGGATTGTATACAGTTACTGTGCTTGGAGACTGGAGAGAACAGCGTGCCACTCAAACGGCACAGGCATACTGAAAAACGCAGATGAGAGTATTCTTTAAAACTGTTGGTGTGGGCTTTGTTTCTTGCTTTTTTTCCCTCACACTTTTAGCCTAAATAGGTGCAAAAAGTATTGTTAGGTGAGAATCTAGTTGCTGGCAAGGGACTGATGAATCGGTGGCTGGAAGCAGCGCACGTGTTCCACGGGTGTGCTCTCTCCGTCGCCGGACTTCAAATACTTGTCCAAAATAGCAATTATTTCATCATTCAGAATCTGGAACTTGCGAATTCTCTCAACCATCTTCTTCAAAGGCTGCAAACATCAAAAAAACAGACACAGGAATTAGCTTTAGCCAGAATAGCAGCAAATGCTGTTACCTCACCTCTCCCAGCAATGTTACAAATGTTTCCCTTGCACTGCTAAGCCAATGGAAATCCAAGGTGCATTTTGGTTTTTGACAGTGCTGCTTTGGGTACAAAGAAGCTCAATTTACAGCAGCCTTGTCATTATCGGAATGAACATGTATGAGATGGAAGGCTTTAAGAAAATCTCATATATTTGTGACATGGGAATTCTGCTTGACCAGTCTTCAAACTCCAGCCTTAACGCCTTAATCTTTTGTTTCTGAAAATCCTGGTGCCCTCATTTTCGGCAATTCATTCTAAAAAAAAGGATTGCCACATCTACGCTGCATCTGAGCACAAACAGCTCTGAGTTGTTGTTGTCTTTATTACTACAGCGAATACAGATGTTTTCAACTCACCACATTCTTGATAACCTCGTCTTTGCCATCGTGCTTTTGGACTTTCAACAGGTGGTAGCAGAAATCCAAGACATCGAAGCGGCGCTGCTGTCCCAGGAGCACGATGATCATACAGCCGGCCCAGTGCAAGCCGTCCCCAAAGCACTGCCTGGAACGGGAAACACAGCACAGAGCAGGTTTCAGCTACATCTTCAAAACACAGTAAACACTCGGTAAACAGCCACTACACTAAACAGTAAATACGTTAGACATTTATCTAGAAAGCAAAAGCTCTTTGGAGATATCACAAGCAATTCAAATGGATGCTTAACAAAAAACCAGAACTCCCCTCCTCCTCCAATTTTACATAACAGTTACTCCAAAAACATTTACTCCCCATTAGACTCCTGTGGCATTACATTTCATTTTCAGTGGAAACAATGCTTTCAAAGAAAACAAAGCGGGAATTCAACACCACTCTGCTCCTTTAGGCTGCAGGCATGAAAGGAAGCAAATGTCCTATGCTGTTTTCTAATTGCTCAGTAACAAGCATGTTACAGCTCAACAATTTTTCAAGATAAGGATATTCTCAAAACCAACAAAACCAAGAACAAACGACAGTTCCTGGTTAACTCATGTTAATCATGTTAAATTCCAAGGGCTCATTCTTGCTCTTACTCAGACAAGAAATACTTGTTAAAGATAGATGCACAAGTCTGGATGTCCGTAGGGGTATGACCCCTATTGACAGACACGTGCTAGGGCCTGTTTGTCACGGGATCGTTCATTATACACTGGCAATACTTAAAATAGAGGGTTATTTTCACTACAGATACAATAGTATCTGTGTTCGTGGACTGTGAGCCCCTCCCGGTGATGGCAGCACTTCTCCCTGGTTTTGCACTACGCTCTTGCAGACAGGCACTCAAACGCCTCCGTTGCAGCCCCGGTGCCTCGACAGGACAAGCCAAGCACTGTTGCCCACAGGGGACTGCGGGCAGCTGGCAGCACGTACTCCACAGTGAACTCGTGTGTTCCCACGGGGATGCAGTAGACGAACTGCATGGCGCTCCAGAGGCGATGGAATTCCACACACTCGTCCACGTGCATCACGCCGTTGCTGGGCAGGGGTCCGCGCCAGATGGGATCGTCCAGGAAGGAGCGGATCCTGGTCAGGATGACCTCAAACATGGACAGGCCGCAGCAGAGGCGTTCTTTGGTCAGCAGGTCCCCTTCCCTCGCGATCGCTATTTGCTACAGTGGAGAGAAAGAAAGTGCAAAATCCCGATAAAAGCCACTTCACAGCAAAATTTTATTTTAAAAAATGAATACAACACATTTTTCAGTTTCACATGGTTTATTCTAGGTGGAATGTCTTCTGATACAAAGTGAGGTCAGAGACTGCTAACCTGAGAATCAGATCAGTGGAAAAACATTCAGAGAAAATTGTAAAAGCCTTTTCAAGCAGACAAGGCTTAAAGTGAGCAACACTAACTACAGTAACGCTACTCCTGGATTTATCTCGGGGCAGTTTAAATAATTCTTTGTCTGAATGGAGGCAGAAAGCACAACCAAGAGTTCAGTGCTCTGCTGTAGCTCCTGCCTGCACTCTCCTGCACACCTCCCTCAGCTGCAGCTGTTAACAGATGAGAAAGCTCCAAAGAGGAGCACCAACAGGCTCAGACAAAATCCACAGGAGGCAATGCTGTTTGTGCTTGTCCCAGCTGGTGCCATCACACAGACAGCTCTCTCCTAGTGCAGCAGCACCTACCGAACTGCAGCACCTACGATGACAAAAGCAGTCTGAACTCTGCTTCAGGGCATTCTGCTCTTGCTTTCTACTATTCACATCTCAACCACCAGTAAACTGCTAAGGTTAGCAGGGGATTAATGCACCCTCACGCTGGGAGAAGGGCAATAGTGCTGAAGCTGCAAAGGCAATTCAAGAATGTTCTCTTTGGTCATTGTTTCCAGGAGAGCTCAACTCAAATGACAGCTCATTTTCCAAGAGTTTCTAAGTGGTTGAAAGAGTGACAAAACATTTTAAAAATATATATACATGTGCACAAGAAAACTGATTGCTTTTGGTGGAATTTGCAGGAGGAGCTCCCAGGCTGGACCTTACACTGGGAGGCTATCCCATGGTAAACATACACACCAATTAGCATTTTCCCCCAAATGTGTCACTTCTGCCCCAGTCTCAATGTTTTAAACTTCTAAGCTTTAACAGCTTTACCAATGGCTTTAAATAAAAATCCTGTTGTGTGAACAAGCTGGATGTGCAGGTTGAAGTTCTGACAGAGCTATCAGGACAGGCTTTCTGTTGCTCAGAAATTTCTTGAATTGCCTCTGACACAAATGAGAGCGATTACCTGGGGTGTGCCAAGTCTTTCAATGAGAGGAACCAAATGTAGTGAAGCATATTTTGATTCCAGTCTCTTCATTTTAGCATCAAGTCTTTCACCCTCTGAAAGAAAAGGAAAAAAAAAAGTGAAGAGAGCAATCATAAATTGCAGTTAACCAAGAGAATTCTTATTTTAACGCAATCTTTATCCAGTGAGGAAGAAAATTGTGTTATTTTATAGGCAATTTAAGTACTAAATAGCTGGTTAATTAACTAAATTCAAGGAAGAATATAAGGCTCTGTTATGCTGCTGCTGCTAAGATATTTGACCCCCACTTGTACTAAGACAACTAAGTTGTCTTTATGCATAAAATGTTTGTCTCTAGAAGGTGAGGTAAAATGCGGATGGAACCTTGTGTACAGCAAGGCTAAAAAGCAGCTGGCACTCCCTCAACACTGGCAAGTAGGAAATGTCCTCTGGCAAAGGGGAGAATACCATTTACAACGGTCTGGTCAGTTTTATGTAGAGATGCAAGTAGCTACTGTGAGCCTGGAAATATTCTCAGAGTTTTGTAGCCAATGGGATTTCTCCAAGCAGAACAAATCAGCTGCTCCAGCAGTGAGAAATGGAAAAGAAAGGAGACAGAAGAGAAGCACAGAAAGAAGACAGGGCAAGGGGGAGGGCGGACAGCTCACTTTCTGATAATGAAAGATGAGGAGAACAGACACCATAGGAAGCAATCCTGCAAATACTCACTACTGCGTACTCAGCTTAGTGAAAAGGATGTGAAAAATCTACAGGGACCACTTGTATTTACTTACTTGCTGACAGACTCCCTACACCCTGTGTGATCAAACCTACCCCATTTAACTGACAAGTCTATAAGCTAAACAGCAGCTTCAAAAATCCTCTCACCATATCCACAAAGCAGGCTAATACTGCCCTGGGCATCCATCCTGCTTTTCCCTGTCACGGCATTCCTCCTCTTCCCCTTGTAATTTGCACAGAGCATCCCCAGGAAACATTTGTTTTTTCAGCCCGGCAAACAGGCCTGGATCTGATAACTCTGCCCTGTAATTACCAGCACTGTGGCAAAGGGTGGCTGGAGGTGGTTACTGAAACTGCAGCAGCAGGCAGGGGAAGGGGAAAGCATTACCCAAGGAAGGTATTTTCACTTTGCCGATACCTTTGACGTGAACCCTGGGCAGGATGTTTTGGAATGGCGCTGCGTGCAACAGGTCACACACTTCCTCTAGAGACTGGGACAAAAAGAAAATGAGAGGCATTTAGGACAGAAGCATCAATCCCCAGACCGCACCAGACCCCCACAACCGGATTCCAAATGCAGGCCGATGCCACTGCAGAAACACCAGAGGGCAGCCGGCCTCTGTCATCGCTGCAGGGAGCAGCTCCGAGCCCTGCCTCTCCGCATGGATCACTCCCAAAGACCACTTCATTTCACCAGGTTACTCTGAACTCACAAATAAACGCCAGCAACTCCCCTCCCACCCTCAGCTGGCAGTTCATAAAGGACAGGGTATTTATTAAATAAACGAATGCAGAATGAGTAATTTCGGTGGGAAAGCGGCAGACGGTTCCTGCACAGACAAACAGGGGAAGAGGATGACTCACTGCGTGGTTATTTTTACCAGAGCCACAACCCATTATTCTAATGGGAGCTTATCGTGGTGGGAGCATCTCCCTGCCAGGCAGGCTGAGACATATGACAGCAGCAGAGAACCATGTTTTAGGAAGTATTTTACATCTTTAGGGACAGGGGAAAGGAAGACAGATGTCTCCTGTTTCTTTGCTCCTGTGCGTACGCACAGAGAAAATGCAGTGATGACCAGAAGCAGATGCATGGCTTTGCTAAGACCCTCTCCTCATTTTTGAAGCAGAGGCCCTACTAATTTGTAATCCTTCAATACTAATATTAGAAAAGTTTGTCTTCCTCCATACTTTTAGCAAGGCGAGGGTGCTGGGGCTCATGTGCCTTTTCCAGGTCTAATTCCTTGATGTCAACCAGGGAAATGCATGTGTTAG
The DNA here is from genome assembly GCA_013398855.1 of Mohoua ochrocephala. Lineage (NCBI taxonomy): Eukaryota > Metazoa > Chordata > Aves > Passeriformes > Acanthizidae > Mohoua > Mohoua ochrocephala. Next base: position 312,801 of record VZTA01002816.1, read on the forward strand.
GCAGTCAGGATGAACAAGACACACCCACTATCACAGATATACTCAGAATTACACTTTGCACCGTGCTAAAGTCTAGATTAGTTACGATGGATGGCCACAATGGAAAAATACTGAAATGCATGACAGGACACTGGGGCCTGACTGAGGACAAGAACAAGAGGAGAGGCAGCGAACACAGGTGTATGCCTGGAAAGGGTAACCTCAGCGGTGTCCCAAAGAGAGTACCTCCATGCTGGAGTCACTCTGGTACTCCCTCAATCCTCCCAGGAGGGAGTGAGGGCCCTCACCTGCCTGGCCTTTCTCCACGTACCCACTCAGCCTGAATCCAAAGTAAGCCAGCTTCTCGTTCTGTTTCAGCTGTGCCATTATTGACTACAGGCTTGCTGCTTGTCCCCCAGCCCTCCAATAACTCTCCCCCCGTGAGGGAGGGATCCTCTAACACCATGAGCAGGAACTCTGAGGAACAGCATGTCTTCGTTACCTTATCTAACACCGACAGCTTTAATACACCCTAGAGAAGGAGTCTTCCGTGAAGGTTTATTTTTGTCTAACAGCAGGCCCCCAGCCAGCTTGCTGAGGAAATGACGTGGCTGGTTTGCAGTCAGCAAAGATCTCTGCGTGCTGCCCAACCTCAGCAGCGCCGTGAGCCTGCGCAGCCTGGGCAGGGTGCCTGCACGCACAGCAGGAAGAGACTCCCACCCAAGACTCAACAGCACCACGCAGGTAAAGGAAGGGAAGCCAGCACACCTGTTGCTGTTCTGTTCCATTACCAATGCCCACCTTTCCTCTGTGAGCACTCAAAAGCATTGAAAACAAAGAAATTACAGGTCTGGCCATCTTGTTTGAACAGCAAATAGTAACAACATGGAAGAAGGGTGGGAAAAGAAAACTGGAGGCAGGGATAAAGATCGATTGTAGCACTGTGCCCTCAGCAGTGGGCAGGTTTGCACAGTGTAAGGTAGACTCCAGATACATCAGAAGCAGCTGAAAGACTGACACGTTTCAAAGTTTCATTCAAGCTAGGACAGATGGGTGAATTTCTGCACCACTGTCAGCCATCCAAGCAGCAAGGAGGATGTCCAAGGATGTCCACGGTAACTTTGTGATGTTTCACATCTTAACAGGAATGACATGCAGGAAAGGAATACAGCAGGACCAGATGCACAACTCACTGGCATAAAGAGTGGCCACACTGTGACTGGCTGCAGGAGTGCCAGATGTGATTATAATTTATGGTGAAGATCGCAGTGTCAGATCCTCAGGTACCACACAACAGGCAACATCTCTCACCCAGCAAAGTCAGGCATCACTGTATCTAACAGACATGAAAGCCCCTGCAAGACTGAAAGAGATGAGTGCAGGGAACTGTTTCTACCCATCTGCCCATCAGTAACAGCAAACTCACAGATTTCAACCTTGTTATTGATGACGTTAGTAGCAAAAATATGAGAGTACATTTTGAGAGACAGATGGATTTTAAAGAAGCACAGCAGGCACCTACCAGACTCTGTTCAATGAGGAGGCAAAACAGGACAGCATTTCCCACTTCCCGTAAATTCTGGAAGCAGACAGTCTTCAGTTCTGCATATTCAACAATGTCCTTCAACTGATGGTGAAAAAACTCCAAGATACCTGAAATCAGAAGAGAAGTGAAAAAAAAAAAGTCTCAGGAGCCAGAACAAAATCTAGTGATGACCACACAGGCACACTGTTACCTCGGGAAAGCAGACAAAAGATACTGGCCATGTGAATAAGAGTCATAGAGATCAGGATTAATTTTAATTTCTGCTTCAAAAGCCCTCTGACTTCCTAACCAATTTGTTTACTCAAAGGTTACACAAATGTGCATCCATGCACTGTTTGAGAATACCAAAACTGAGGGTGCAGGTTTAGAGTTCCCTCTCCGTGTATCAGCACATGAGATTTTATCTCCAGACATGCAGCCTAGAGGAAACTGAAAGGAGCAGCATTTAAATGCATTAAAACTCAGAGGTTATGACGTGTTAAGACACACTTTTTAACTGGATAAATCATGCAAAGTGCAGTGCCTAACTTCTCACTCCTGGAAAAGGGAGCCAGTATAAGAGGTAAGAAAAAATATCCAGGGGCAGGAAGAGAGACGAGAGCTCTCATTCATCTGCTGTAAGTCCCATTGCAGCCACCGTTCCCCAACCTGCTGCACCACTCGACCCATCTCAATCCACAGCTGTTATTTTCATGGATGACACAGCCAGCAAGGAGCAGAGAGGTAAGATACAGGGAGGAAGGGTAGTATCAGGCTAAGACTCTGACAGTGCCACGGGGCCAGAGGTGATGATCTGCGACCTCTCAAAGCAAATACAGAGATCACAAGTCAAGCTCTGTTGGCAAGGGTACACCAGATCCTGCTGACAAGCACAACTAGAATACACTTTCTGTCAAAGTTTTGCCAAAAGCTGTTAAAAACCAGCTAAAATTACGATTTTCAAACCCACATAGTTTACATAAATATACGTCTTTTCCATCAAACTTCTCCTAAACAACAGTGATGCGTAATATGCTGGTGGACTTCCAGCTCCTTGCCCTCCAGCCTCAGAAAGGCTGTGCAGTCCCTTGGTCAGAGAGAAGCCCGGGGAACCACAGGCCCAGCAGCTTCTGCAGAGACCCAGTCTGGTCGCCTTTCAGAGGTTAAAGCCACGTGCAGGATGGGAGAGGAAGAGGGGAGAACTACAGCAGGTCAGACAGCTCTTCACTTTTTACAAGTTAATTTTTAGCAGCATTTCTCCATCTTTCTGCACAAGCCTGGCCCTTCTAAAAAGTCACCAAAACACTTGACTGAGAAGAAAATGCATCATAAAAAGCTTTCAAATTGTATGCTGCACATGGCAGTTCATTTCCATTACACTGCATTAAGCCAGATAAATCTCCACCCAACTGCATCTAAAGCAGTTGAGAGAAGACAAGGAAAGAGAACACAGATGCCCTTCAGAACCACGAGTTCCTCTGACACAACTAATGAACACTTCCCATGCAGGAGATCATACTTGGCTCTCTATCCCGTGAGGCAATGGCTGGAGAGAGCACACAAATATGAAATACAGCCTGCAGCGTATCTCTTCCAAGGAAATCCCTCAAATTCAGCAGAGGAACTCGAAAGCATACAATGAAGGAAAGAATTACGTAGGTAACCCACACACTTCTACAGAAAGCCTCACATCATTAAAATTAGTAACACAAAACATCAGTAAAGTGCATGATGAGGGGATGCAGGGCTGGCTCTGTTCCATCTCAAAGAACTGTTTGTCAATAGAAAATTAACAGTAAATGAGTGTTCCCACATGCATTCAGTGGAGGCGAATTTCAGACCTAACTTTAGTACTTTGGTGACTTGAGAGAAAAACAGAACTGAAAAACTGATGGAGAAGGGTTAGACACAGCAAGTGCTTGCTGGGCTTAATTTATTCCAAGGTAACACATTTACAACTAGCTAAAAAGCAAACAGTGCCAGCACATCACCAATTCCCTCCTCCCCACAACACAGGGACTGCGGAATGGAAAAGCTGTAGGAAAGGCTGTCAGTGTTCATTGAACGCTGCAGGATACAGACCAGTCACAATCCCCAGGTGTGTGAGGAGCAGCGAACACTTGCGTTTGTCATTTAAACACACCCGCCCGCCATGGCAATGGGATGCTGCAGTGCTGAATACCGGGACTCCCATTTTAAAGATGGGACTGAAAAGGTTGAAAACTTTTCCCCAAAAAGTTTTTGACGCTAGGAAGAAAATGCCAAGTTAGGGAACTGAAATCAGCTTTATCACAAACCTAGTGTTTTAGTTACACACCCCAGTATTTCTTTTGTGTTTCTCGATGGAAAGATTTCCATGACTAGAAAGAAAGGTCTTCTAAGGACGAACTGCTAGAAGTCAAATACTTTCCTCATTCCAAGACTTTCTGCGAACAAAAGTCTATTGTGTTATCCTGGACTTAAGCCTGTGCCACAGAGGAAATCAAACTAGAACATCTACCAATGTTTCTGGTCTTAGTATCTGTGCCACACACACAGAGATTGATGGTGAACCAACAGAAGGGCTGGAAGACTCCCTGAAACACAATGAGGAACTGTAGACTTCTCCACAGGGTCACCATGGAGAGAAAGCAATCCTTCTGAGCAAACAGGATATCAGTGACAGGCACGGCCACGGGCGTGCTCCTCCCTTTAGCTTGTATGGTGGCTGTGGAGCAGCTCGGTGAGAAACAGAAGCTGAGCAAGCAAGGAAGGTTCTGCTGCTGCATCATGGAAACAACCATTGGTCATGACAGGGATGGAAAAGAGTAGGGTTTTCAGACTCTACCCAGCCTGTGGATTTTGTGGGGAGTTTCATGGGCAGAGAAATCCTGAGAATAACCCATGTCACCTAAAGCAAATACAAAGGAGCACGATGGCATAGAGAGAAACCAGGAGCAGCACAGAGAACTGTGACCAGAAAAAAGAAACTCATACTGAAAGTGCGACTGAAACCAAAGTGAGACATTAAGTCCACCCAAAAGCAGCAGGATAGTAGAAGTCAAAAAGGCTTGAGGCTCATACCATAAAAATTACATATTGTCTTTTACAGTCACTCCAGGTGGCAGAGCTCCTCTCGAAGTCCTTAACAAAGTTCCCTATTTCTTCACTCAAAGCCCCAGTCTCCATAGACAGATATATAAATATGCACGCCCCCACGCATTCATGAACAAATTGTGATATTATTTTGAAAATCTGACAGCCAGTATTTAGCATGCAAGTGTTCCAAATGCTGCCATTATCAGGGCACTTCTTCCCTTTAGACCAAGAGCTTGATTTACCAGCAGAACAGAAGAAAGTTTACAGAGCTACACAGGCTATTTCTGATGAAAGACCAATCTGTTCCCCAGTGGAGTCCTGTGGCAGAAATGCATCATCGTGCTTTCATTAATGTTTGAGCAATGCCATTCCAAATTACTCTTCTGTGCACAGTACACAGAAGTGTATTTTTATGAAAGACTACGCAGGTCTACTAAAGCCCTGGAAAAAGAACAAGTGTCTTGGGAAAGTTAATTTCACTTAATTGCCTGCAACCTTCCTTCTTCCTCTAATTCTGTTTGTGGGTGGAATTCGTAAGTTACTGAATTAGTTATATATACGCAGAATTTTGCAAGGTAAATGAATCAAGGTTTTTTGCTCCTCCTCTCCAAGAAGGCAGTTTTAATTAAATCCCTCTATTCTTACAGATGGGACAACATTAGGTGTCATAATAATTGATTATATAATCCCAGTTTCTGATTTACACAGATCTCAACAGAAGCAAAGACTGTTGATATAGAATAGATCCAGTAAAGTACAGAAGATTAGTGAAGGATTAGGTTTCCTCTCTGCCTCCAAAATCCTATCTCAACAGCACTCAAACAGCAGATGCCAAGTTTCAGCTGTGTAGTCTGTACACTGATTAATTTCGGAAGTCAGAGCAAATCAACACATGCAACTCAAAGCTGGTTGGATCCCTTCACTTTGGTCACCTTTCATTTCTCAATTCACACCTACAGACCGAAATCAAACATGTTCCAGAGCTTGTAACAATTCTAGTACCTAAAAGATTAGGACAAAAATGACCTATTAATTCTAGAACTGAATTTCTGACTACAAACAAACTGAGTCTTGATTATAAGTCTCGGTCTAGTTGTGTTTTGGGTTATTTTCTGCAAAGAACTGACTTGACTATTGTCAAATAAAATATACTAATCTGCAATAGCAAAGCTGCTCCCAAGAAACTGGGTGCTATAATGACCTTTAGTTTATGTTCACTTTCATAGAGACCTTCAAATGCTGTATCCAAATACTTCTTTGGCTTACAAGAGACATTGTTAACTCTGCATGTCAACAGTGCTGCCATTCATTCCCTTCAGTGGAAATATTCATCAGGTTTAAGCATATACATGTATCCAGGAATTATGACCATGGAGCCTGTGCACTGTGTTTATTTTGCTAGAAAGAAATATTCCATTGTTCTGCATAGCCAATGAATTTTTAATGCCCTTTTAAAATCATCAAGGTGATCTGAGTTTCCCCCTAAATTCTTTCAAATAGTCTCAGATGCCCCCCAAATCTTTCTCCAATGGACAGGTTTCAGGAAGACCTATGAATACATTTCCTTCATCCAGTGTGGACTTAAGCCATTGTGCCCTCACTTAAATTATTCTCCTCCTTCTCTGAGTTCAATCAAAACCCTGGGATAACATGCAGAATTACAAACCCTTCTGCTACACCCCAAGTGACGCTTCCCTTGCAGCCTCCAGCCACTGCTGCCCTTCCCCACACTTCCCAGCCCGGGCTTGCTCCAGTTCCTCTTAGACTCTGACCTGAAATAGTACAGAAAAAGAAGGGGTGGAGGACTCTTTTTTTGCCATGTTGCTGTGCAGAAACAGCTCACAAGGTGTTGCCAGCAGCACAATCAGCCGAGGGAGAGATGGGAACACGGCAGCCGACGGCACGGGGCCTTGCGGGGCTTCCCCAAACTGCCATGCCAACATGTGGCATTTCAAGAGATCGTGGCCTGGGATAACAAGTGCTTTGTCCTGCACCAGCTTTGAGTGTTCTGTTTCTTTGGTTTGGTTTGGTTGTTTTTTTCTTTAAAGAAGAAACATGGAAATGCTATACTTGGGAAAAAAATACACAATTTGGCTACTTTCTTTGGCTACTTTATATCATGCTAAGGTCATTGACAAAAAAAATTCTTTTGGAGGAATGGTATACCAGTGTCAAAAGCCTCATCTCACAGCAGAGCTGACAAACTACTTTCCTCATGGTATTCAATGACACTTCAGAGTGGCAGGATACCCATTCATCAAAAGCAGGAATGCCATGTCCAAATACTCAAAAAAGAGAAGAAGAAAATGTTACCTCCAAGATGAAATTTCAAGCTTAAACTCTTACAAGGCAAATATTCCTTTAAGATCTTTAGCAACTTTAAAAGGTCCCTTTAAAAATCCTTATGCTTAATGTATTTTTAGACAAATATTTTTATGACTACAAGATGAACAAGTTCCCCACTGCTTTAGACTGTTCCTATGGAAACAAACCCATTGGCAAAGAGGAGTCCTGAACAACTCTGATGCCACTGTCTGTACCCTGCTCCTTTTAGCAGCAATAAATCACCATTTAGAAACTCCCAAGTCTAGAGGGGGTGATTATGGAGGGGCCAAGGAATTGCAATCAGCAGAGTCCAAACAAAACTCTCCAAATGAAAAGTCTGAAGTGTATGAAAGAGCTTGAGGCTTACTTACTGAGCGGGCTTAAATCGCTTTGCACGTGGAGAATGGACTCAGGAAATTAATTCTGAATTAATAAATGCATGTTACCTCAAGATAGATGAGAACCTACATATTGGAATCACAGTTTTGGTCTGTATACGTGGGTTGTGCCAGTTATAAAGAAGTTATGAAATGATTTGTTATGAAAGAACAGAAGCCACACACAGACATAGCCCACAGCACTCAGGCTTACTACTACAACTAATAACTTCTGAGGAAGCTTCTGGAGGCAGAGGAGGGAAGAGACAACAGTTGGTGTGTATTGGCTTGCATTTTCTGTGACAAGACACATAAACAAGGTGTGGCAAAGACTGCTAAAGAGAATTCAGCACAGAAAGGAGAGGACAGTGACTCAAAGGAAGCACGCTTTGAGACCGCCCTTCTATGGTCTGGCAGTTCCTGTCCAGATGAAGGCCAAAATCTACAGCACATCCTCATCACAGAGAACATTTTCCTTCATCAGCCAGTGCTGCTCCAAGGGCAGACAGCTCCATGATGGGGAGGTGTCAGAGAACACAGGGCAGTTTTTCTGTGATGTGAGAGAGGGATGGAGGTGTCCTGATCTCCCACAAGCCTTTTCTGCCTGGCAACTTGGAAAAGAAAGGAAGAGACAGCATGACAGTGCTATAAAGGCTGTCTCTGCCATTTTTTGGAAGAGACTCTCCAGGGGGTTATTATGCATCCACTGCTAGAAATAGTTCAGAACAGGAAAACCAGATGTGTTAAGACAAAACCTGACAGGAACAGGGGCAGCAAAGGAGCAGAGAATCATGTGGGGTTTTGAGATCCAGTCCAATTCTACAACTAGGTATGATATTCCATTGCAAAACGAAGAGTTGCTGTGATCTCTTGGTACAGTAGGCATCCAAACATATGGTATTTCTTTTGGAAGAGTAAATATGAGGTCAAAATAGTTTGTTACCATTGCACCAGTAAAGTTCTGCCTTTCCTATAAGGATGGATTAGCCTTAAGAGAAAGGTTTCTCCTAAAATCCCTGGGCATCTCCTGCCAAATATTTCGCCCTTACAGGTGAGGATTTCTGGCAAGCTTCCTGATGTCACGTGTAGCATCACAGATCCTGGTGATGCACTATCTATATTTGAGAATACCTACTGCTTTTGCGGTCAGACCTTAATGAATGGCTAAAAGCCTCAGATAGATTATTTTTATACTCCTAACTACCATGATTCATCCATTTTTATGCTCCAGGGAGAAAAACAGGAAGGAAGCACTTAGTAAGACCTCGATTTCGTTTAACATTGGTAATGAACGTCAAGCAAGCTGTGGGAAGCAGAAAAAACCCAACCTCATTCCAGTTGGAGTGGCATTTAATAAAACCAAGTGACTCTGGAAAAATAAACTCAGGAGGTGGGTGGCACATGGAAGGACTAATTTGTGTTAATTAGAAGTTGTGGAGGAGGAATATTTTGAAGGGGGAAGCAGATTCAGAATTTCAGTGAACAATGTGATAAATACTAATTAGCCAATTATTTCTCTATAGTGGCAAGCAGCCTTCAACGCCATTTCTTCTTCTGCAACTGTCACACCTCCTGTTGAGAGGCTAAGATGCACCCCACACAAGCCTCAGACATAACTCTTCTGGCAGGACCAGTTTGCCTCCCAGCAGTAAAACTCCTTTTATCTTGCATTTGGTGAGGGCAAAGGAAAAGGGAATAGAGGCAGTTCCAGAGAACTGGGTTATCTAAATGAGACATTTGAACAGAAAAAATGGGAGAGGTTAATTTGCTGAGGGAAAAGCTCAACATGCTTATGAGAAAGACTAGAAACAGAAACTATTGTGGACATCCTAGCTCAAGATCAACAATGTCATAAGTCTGTCTCTATACAGGTTGCCATCCTTTTGCCCTACATACAGAAGTCTTAAAACTTTATTAAGTGCTTTCAGAAAGCACAGCATTCAACGATTCTTGTTATGGGGGAAAAAAAAACCAGAACAAAACACCAAAGCCAGACTAAAAACTGATTATCAGGAGAAAAAGGAGGGAGGGAAAGACAGAGATACACAAGATTCAGAAGATAGTGGCTGCTAAGGGTAACATCAAACACAAACTAACCTGGAGAACCATACTCATGTCTTGGTAACCTACAGATCTTAGGCATCACTTCCATTAGGGTCTTGACATACTGAAGAATGGTCCCTTGTAACTAAGAGAAAACAGATGTACGTAAACATGTCAGTGTTGCTGAACTAAGAAACTTTACAACAAATTGCATTCAAACTATACAAGAACTGAAGCGGCTCTAAAAATCTTGAATTTAATTCTGCCAGACATCATCCTTAAAAAGGCAACTTCTTCAAATTAAAAGAATTCACACGGCATAGCCACCTTTGCTACAAGAAGAGTGGCACAACAGCTAAGGCCAGGAAGATAAAAAAGAAGAAAACATGTTTTTCTCTTACAGACTCTTTACTGCCTACCTAACTTTTAGGGTTTTGGTTTAAAAGTTGCATTTGAATGCTTTCAAAACCATTCAAAAATGCGTTCAAAAGCAACATGAAAAAACCCTTATGACTAGGTATGGCTGTTACAGCCCAAACTGGTTCTTCTGGACATACCAGTTGAGACAGTCCCAGCCTCCAGTCAGCCTGTCTTCCTACCACTAGATACCTCTCTCTTTTCTGTCCCCCTACACCTGAGCATCTGCATCAGGCACTGGCAGGATACCCTCCCCCAGGCCTTTTAACCTTCTTTTTAAATGACCAAGTGTTCAATGTCACCTTTAATGAATTGAGACAATTTACCACTAAGTTATAAAGAAAACCAATCTCATAAAACACAACAAACCAATGCTTGACACTCAAACCCTGAAAAATACATGTGCTTTCCTCTTTCCCTGAAGATTAAACTATAGCACCTTTTCAAGCAGGATTCATCCTTTCTAGAACACCAGAAATGTACTTAGAACATTGTGGGAATTACTGTAAACAAACTGCCAAATGTGTCAAGTGCCTGCAGTAAGATTATGAATACCACAGCTTTCCCTGGTACAGTTGGATTATTTTGGCAGCATGCTCCTATAAGCAACGGGGAGTAAAATATAATTTCTTTGGCTTAAATTAACTGCAGTGCACTATGGCTGTATATATAGATTCTAACAGCATAGCAAACAGCCAGCGCCTCAACCTCCTCCCAGTTCCAAAAAAAGGCCCTTTCCAATACAGGCTAACCAGGCTGTGTGGATAATGTCTTCAAAACTGGCCTGAGCAGCATTGCTTAAGCACAGAGGTTAAACTCTCCTGTTGTTAAGAGAAGTCATCTATCAGCAATGTCATTAATGAGAGCCCTGAAGTCAGGTGCCAGGCAGAAAGCACACTGCAGGGGTTCTCAAAAAATATCAAGGAAGTGAATGTACAGTATGGTCTTTAAGTTGAAATCAACTAATTGGAAACATTCATACTTTTCCAGAGCCTACCTAGGCCCTAACAGCTCAGGTCACCACAAATTAAATTAATCTGCAATGAAGAATCCAAAGTTTTCAAAACACTACTCAGGGCACCAAGGCACATCTTCTACTGCTCACACAAGACACTGAGTACTGTCAAGCACAGTTATACTGAACTTCAGTGGAAGTTATTTTAATTATTTTTATCCAGGATCTCACTTTCACTTTGTTTTTCCTCAGACGTTTCCTATCAGAAACCATCTAGACTAGCAGAAAAATAGAGACAATTAGCATACCAGGCTCTTGACAACTTTCAGCAACTCCTCCATCACCACAGCAATGCCCTGATATCCAAGAAGTCTACAGATGACTTTAAAGTGAGGGGGACCAACAAAATTCCTGTAGTTGCTGTAAATGCTGGAATATGCCAAATTCAATGCCTAAAACAAGAAAACAGATATGATTAATGAAAATTTTGTCTGCCTGTATGTCAATAATAATGTAGTTTAAACAGCATTTTAAAGCACATTAAAACTGAAATAATAACTTTGTATCTCACTGTCTCTGAAAGAACTTTGTATTTAAAGTTTCTCTTTTGTAAGGCAGGAACTTCAACCAAAATCTATTAGCAAGACAAATTTGTGAACACTTTTTTTTCAACCAGACATGTTCCATTTATCATTTATAAAGCCACCTTCTCTTTCGTACTGTTCTATTTACACAAGCATAAAAGTAGAGAATGTCATGTCCAGATCCCTGAATTTAAAGCACAGCTTCTATTCCTATATCTTCCATTTGATGCACAAAACATCTTGAAAGAAATTACTTCAATTTTCTGTTCATAACAGGTGTTTTACGTCTCTGAGTACTCAACTACACAAAAAAAAAAAAAGCCTTCTGCAGTTACTGCTCTCTGCAACTAATTAATAAGGTTCTTTCTTTTTCAAACCCCTTTGCCGTACACAAGATCAAAGCAAATCTAAGTCTCATGGAAATTCTTCAAGACTTGTATAAATGGGACCAGGTGCTTTGCCACAGTCATGTTTATTTCTAGGGAAGTGAACACAGCTGTACAGACTGATGCGATGCGGGGATTTAGGAACTGTTTGCAGAAGCTGCAGATTAGAGATGAGTTGGCTAACTTAGCATCCATTTCTGCAAGTGGGTTGTTCTCCTAATACCCTGAAATTTAATTTTGGTGGGAATCTTGGCCACCTTTGTTACAGAAGGGACCGTTGTGTTTCCTTTAGTTGTGCAGTTTCATCCTCTCTAATACACACGTGAAAACCAGCATACTGTTAAACTTTCAACTGCACACACAGCTGTAACAGAAAATTTTCCAGGAAGAACATTCCCTTCAATGCAGATCCTGCCCTAATTACCCATGCAAGTCAACACCACATACTGTAATACATGGCATTAAGCTAGTAGGAATTTAAGTCAGAAAACTCTACCAAGCTCTTGGAGGATTTTATTCTCATAAAAAGACTTAAAAATCATCTTTAATCAATCAGGATAGAAAATGCACATTTTTACTTATGTTGTATATCTCTATATAAACACCAGTTTCCAACTGAGGCCTTAGAAATTGCAAAAAATTGTATTCTAGATGCAAACTAAAACAGACATTTGGATAACTATTAGAATCCTAGTACATAACACAGTCCTGCTGTTACATCAGAGCTGGCTAAAAGGCCAAACTCCAAATGTGTCCCACCAGGGGACAGCCTCAAGCTGTATCTCTCTGGTACAACCTGTGCATTTCCATAGCTCTCCGCATACAAAAGTGGGGTCTGGGGCAAAGACAGCAGAGAGAACTGGTAAAACCTTAGGAACATTTGTGCAGATGAATGTCCTGATACACTAAGGGTTTATACAGTTGCCCGTAAAAGATGAGATTTCCTTTTTTGTTTTTGATGTTTCCAATTAGGTAGGTCTCCTACAACAAACATGTCAGAACTATCTATTTTGACTACAGCACACGGAGAATTTTACTTTAGTAGGTTAAAGCCTTGATCTTAAAGGGAGGGAACCTCTCTTCACACAGCAGGAATTTGTCATAGAAAAGCAAGCCCTAAAAACACGATTTCAGTATTTAAAATACTTGCCAATACATAACAATAAGAAGCCAGACAATCTGAAAATACATCTTTCATGTAAACCTCATGTTTAGGGGAAGTACCTAAAATTTACAGTCCACCTGTAAACGTGGGATTAGTGGATCTTCCTAAACTGTGACAAGGGATTTAGAAAACACCATTACACACCAACACCACTTCCCCCCCAATGAGGCACAAAAGCATAAAATCCTTAGGGAAGAAGCCACTAACAAGAGGGGGTTGGGGTGGAAAAGGAGGGAAGGGAAGTTGCTGTTCATTATTTTTTAAGCTATACTTGCTCCCTCCCCTACTTAAATTTAAAAAAAAAAAAAGAAAGAGTTGTTAGTTGCTGATGTCATCAAAGTGCTAACATTAATCACTCACAGCATCACTGGTCCACACACAAGAGTATATAACAGGGATGCTCAGGCAGCATACTGCCAAGGGGAGGCAAGCAAGAGAGGGGGAAAAAGACATTATTTTTTTTCTCCTGTGTGGTCTTTGAAAAGCAAGGCAACAGCATCTTTAGACAAGATGTGCTCTTGCATGAATTTAAGTGGAAGAGACAAAGAAACCATGCCACCAGCAGCATCGGAGAAAAAAACTGAAATCACCAGGCAATGAGAATTCAGTCCAGAGAATCTGAGGAGAAGAAAAAGCAAACTGGCAAACAGAGATCAGTCAGGAAATAATTCATGTAGAAAAGGATACAAAAAAATTGGTGTTTGTAACATTTTCACAGCAGCATCGCCGTAAAGAAATTCTGTTCTGGAATTTCCGTCAGGGAGTGACGGTAAGTACTGACTTTATGATCCATAAAACATCAGATGGCTTTTCCAAACATTTACTTGTCAGTAATTGTGTGTTTTCTAATGACTGGTGTTTTGTAACAATAGAAATGCATTACTGTTATTTAATTATAGTTCAAACATTCTACTTACAGAATGCTATGAGGATTAAACTGTTGAAACTATTGTTTCTAGGCTGTGTGAGGAAATGTTCTATTAAAAAAAATTATAATTTTAAGTAATAGGGATCTACCAGCTAAAGAGAAGGTAAAAGAGCAAGTAAAAGCTCGGATCTCACTAATGCACCCTATTTTAATATCTGCAGTAGTTGGGTAGATGCCAAAATGTATCTGTTTGATAAGTTTATCTGATAGCAAACTCGGTTCCTTTATATTGTTGCTGTATTAAAAAGGGTGCACCTACCACAGAATCAGAAGAGCAGCACCTACCCAGATCAGTCATACCCATGGGTTTACATTGTCATGAAAATAAACATACATCTTTTTCTTCCCACTTCCCAGTAAGTATAATCCAAAAGCCTTGAGCAACAATTTTCATACATAAACAGGCATAGAATTCTTGCTATTAATGTAATGTCACTATCTAAATCCCATTAAAATAATATGCATTTTCCCAGTCTCCTATCTAGTACAAAATACAGGTATTACAGAATAATTTCAGAATATGTTATGAGCAAATCTCACAAGCTTTCTTCCTCAGGAGAATTTTCAATAACTAATTGTTATTTAGCCAGGAAATGTAACATTTTAAACCTGATCTTAAAAAAAAAATATTAAATTTAATTTTCATAACAAAGTCATAAACAACGAAATACAGTGTTAATCGTTAAGGGCATTTACAGTCATTTTAAAAAGTGAGAAACTTTCAGAGTAGGAAAAAACTTCCACGAGTGCCACTGGAAACTGACGACCAAACTAAGGAATCAGATTAAATTGCTGCGGTAAGCTCTTTTTCAAAAGTTACCATCACAACAGTAAAAGCATAAAACCCAAGCCAAACAAATGCCCACTGGTTGTTATTATATATTCTCCAACAGATGTGTTTAGAAAATTGCAGAAAAGAGATGTTTTCCTTTCACTATTTACAATGGTAACACATACTGAGAATCTCAAAGTACTGGCAGATTTTCTAATTGGAATTGAGGACGAGGAGGAGTATAAATTCAGGGCAGACAGACTATGGGATTACATAAAATGACTTAGACCAGAAAAGAGCATTAGCAATTTTTAAAAATCCCCACTGTTTATCCAAAAGGTAGGCTACAGTGAAAGCTGCATGTCACTGAGCTTGAGAAAGCTTTTCCAAGAGGCTGACTAGCATCGAGACTAAATATTGTGAAACTGATACCACCAATGTGCAGCGCTCACAGCCGCTGCCGCAGTGTAGCTGCAGAGGCCACAGATGTGCAACTTGACAGCAAAACGTGAACAGTACCACAGAATCACAGAACAGGCTGGCTTGGAAGGGACCTTAAAGATCACCGAGTTCCAACACAGGCAGGGACACCTCCCACAGCTTCTCTGGGCAACCCATTCCAGTGCCTCGCTGCCCTCACAGTAAAGAATTTCTTCCTAATATCTAATTTAAATATACCCTCTTTAAGCCTAAAGTCACTCCTCCTTGTCCTATCACTATCTGCCCGTGTAAAAAGTCCCTCTCCAGCTGTGTTGTCAGCCCCCTCTAGATACCAGAAGGTGCTGTAAGATCTCTCTGGAGCCTTCTCTTCTCCAGGCTGAACAGCTCCCAACTCTCTCAGCCTGTCTTCACAGGGGAGGTGTTCCTATGTGTACTTGTGAATAAGAAACTAACATAAGATATTGGAGACAGAATAATATCTGGTCATGTTTCCACATAGTCTTTTGCTTTTCAACTGACTGTTACTGGCAAGAAATAAAGACTTGTGGATGGGTAGAGGCATTTATCCCTCAATATCCACTCCTGGCAACCCCTCTTGCCACTTAACATAAAAAGCAAGATACACAGACTAGAGAAAAAAAACAACTGCTGCATTTTTTTACAGTCACCTGGGAAAAAAATGTGAAAGGAGGTGATTTCCCAATTGCAAATTCTGCAAAAATTCACCATCTCTCAAGATATACCTGGTCACTTGTACTGGCAGCAGCTCTGGTTGAATTTCTCTAAGTTTATGTTTATCCTTTCACTTGGAAGAGAAATACGCATTTTAAAACACCCCAAACTTTATGAACTTTCATTCCCGTTTTTACGCTGCAGTACCAAAGATGAGAGCATACTTTCCTAACAAACTCCATTCCTACATTACAGAGCACCACGACTAAAACACAAACAACATCCTCAGTGCTGCAGCTTCTCAGTTACCTCCAAAGAACATCTTCCCTTTCCGCAGGGAGATTAGCATCAAGAGAGGAAAAAAACTCCCAAGCAACATCCTGATGGGAATAACCGTCCAAAACATCACAGGAAACACAGCAATGGTAATTTGGCCAAAAATGGCCGGTTGCGTGGACAGCTTTTACAGCATCATGTACCACCCTAACTGGAACAGCATGCTATCCAGCTACTCCAGAAAGAGCTTCCAGAAGGAAGAGAGGGTGCCCACCACTCGCTCCTCCTTTGTTGTTGAAAACCTGACTCCCCTCACGACATACATCATGTGCGTGACCTGCCAGTCCGCAAACCCCTCCAGCGACCAGTGCAGAGTTTTTAACACGCTGGAACGAGACCCAGCATCTGCGAGCAACACCAAGAAAGAGCTGGCACTGGGCATCTGGCTCACCAGCAGCGTCCTGCTCCTCATCATCGCTGCAGTCCTGCTCTACGGCTGCCTGCACCTCCTGTGCCGCAGGAGACGCGAGCGTTTGCAGGAGCAGAACAGGACCTCCAAACAAGAGCACGGGGAGCCATGGACCAAAAGCGTGGCATACACCTCGGAGGAGTTCAGCAGGCAGAGCCAGCAGACACAGGACGCTGAGGAAAAGCATCCAGGTGGCATCCAGCTGGCCACCATCATAGAGAATCCCTCAGTGTGCAATGAGCCCATCATGCCATCTTCTAGAAGTCGGGAACGAGTCCCAATAACAGGACAGTGCTCTGCTATAAACTAGAAACCTTTTGTCCGGGAGAAGGTTTTTGCTATGTAGGGTACCCCAACTACTTCAAACACATCACGGGCACTGCTGGTGCTCACAACAGGGAGCTCTGACTGCTCACCGTAGCACTCCTGGCTGTACCTCTGATCTCACACCCCTTTCCAACAGCCTATATGCAAAGGTTCCCATGCCCAAGAAGTGAGCGCTTCAGCCACCCCCCATTATTTAAAAATGAAGCATGTAGCAAGTATTTGGTTTACATTTCAAGGGGATTTTTTGGTTGCTTTTCTTTAGTCTAAAAAAGCAAACAAATATGAAAAGTAATCAGAAGGGACCAAGAGAATTTTTGTTAACATTTTATTCATTTAGCATGAATAAAAGTGAGTAGAAGTTTTCAGATGGCAACCCAGACTGCTACACTACAGGCAGCTAGAACATACACACAGAGTGCAGTGGTTTGCCAGTGAGAGTTCTACCCTGACAATCCCAACTGCTTCCCAAACCACACACTACAAGCAGCACTACACTCAGACTATACACTTCACTGCCTATGGTGTTGTCCATCCCTCCCATCTGCACTGAGGTCAGTTTCAAAATGTACGCTAAACTCACGAGGATTTTAATGGTATCCTCTCATCTGTTTTATTTTCCCTCTGTCGAAATACATGCAAGATACCGACTTTGTGAGGACGCTTCTAACTAAGGAAAGATCCTGGGTTATCACATTTTGCACTCTTCTGCTCCCACCATGAGCTACCTGCTGCACCACGGGCCAGTGACTCCCAGAAGAAATGGAATTCAGAGACACAGCTCCTGGCCCTTCCTCTTCTCCTTCCCTTTCACTTTTAACGATAACACGCATTAATCAGCTGCAAATTTCTTTCCAATTGCACAGTACATTCTGTGTAATGAAGGGGGAAAAAAATAGTAAAAACATGCCAAAATGCATTTTATTTTTGTAACAAGGAAACCTGCTGAGCATCTCACTCTGCCTTGAGCTTCATGGCAAAGTGCCAAGGTCCTTCGGACAGAAATCTGTTCACCCTCACAACGTGACAAGTGTTGTCTGATTTACGTGTATAAGTCAACCTGGTTTAAACCTCTTAAGTGCATCTGTGTTCCATAAAAACATAATAAATCTTAGTATTGCTGTATTTTATGCCTAAAGAACAAAGGTGCACCGTGACTGCAGGCACTGAATTGCTGTTGGTATGAATGTACGTGTGAAGTCAGCTCTCACTGACACAGCTCAGTGGGACCAGTGAAGGCTGGAGAACTGCTGCCTGGGCAGCTGCCATCCCTCTTCCCTCACCGGGCCCTGGAAGCTAAGGGTGGGGAGGGGGGCAATTTTGGCAAGAGAGCTGCCCAGGAATATTTCACAGCAGGTAGTGGATCTTTTCAGCTACTCTATTTTGACAACAATTCCCACGACTTGTGAAATGCATCGACTCTCCGAGTGTTAGGAAGAAGCTGGCATAAGTGTGATGAATCTTCTTTACTTTTTTTTTTTTTGAGTAGGATAAGCATGACACACAGAAACGTTTGCTGAACGGGGGCGAGTATGACTTTTAGAAAACACTTCAAAAAGGCATTTTTATTGTGTGAAGTTAGCAACAACGTGTCCTCCACCTGCTGCGGAGCATTTCCTCCAGCTGACACGTTCTCCTTTGTCTTGCACGTCAGTCTCAAATAAACTGTGAGAATAACAGTTCACTGCTAAACAGTGAACAAATGACGGCGTTACATGAAAGAGGCACCAAAAAACCCTCGTCAGAGCATGAAGCCAACACAACAGGTTTACTGCCAAAAAGGGGTGCCTGGGTAACGAGGACAGAAAAAATGCTTTAAAAATATCCTGTAATCAAATTAACAGTAACACTTCTCCGATTAGGTTTTCATCAAAAAAAGATGATTTTAATGTTAAAGGGATGAAGCCAAGAGACACACAGTCAATCTCTGCCAACATCTTGGGCTCTTGGAAAACTGTTTACTTCTCTGCACGTCCATTTCTTTATGAGGGTTTTAAGGCAGTCCAATACATATATTTACACACATTCATGTTGTATACACACGTACATTCCATACTGAGAACAAGGAGCAGTTCAGTCTTAAAGCAGTTTCGAGGCAATTCATTCACCTACTGCATTTTGTTATTTGTACACAAACACATATATCCAAAAGACGCGTCCACATTCGACTGAGAAGGCAAAGAGCTACCATGGAAGTGCTCCCCAAGGGATTTACCTTCTCTAAATATAAAACCATTCCACCCACAGAGTTTAGTGTGCACTACTAAGATAAACATTTATATCATCTCACAAGCAATGGACCATCTCGCACCTGCTGCAAATGAGCAACTCATGCAGAGCGTCATCTGTTTTCTGCTACAGTTTTGAAAAACTCATGTCATCACATGCTCACAGAGCTACATGATTCTTTGTTTCTTGCTGAGAAAGTTTTATTACAGATTAATTCAGGTTCATTCTGGCAATTCTGTATTAGATTTGGTAATTCACCACTCAATTTTAACAGTCATCTAGTACAGGGCAAACATTCTAAGCGATTACCAAACTGATAACAAGTTGCAACATAGTGCAAACTGATTTTAATCTGTGCACCAGCAATAGATAAAAACCATTATATTCACAGCGAGAAGTACCTTTCGAACACGTCTTTTTCACAAAACAAATGAGTTAGCATCTCCAAAATGCAGGAGACATAAAAACATGACAATATTTGGAAAATGTTGTATAAGACAGAAAGCAAGCTCTTCAATTCTGGTCTATACAACCTCTATAAAAACAGGTATTTCATTAACATGCAAAGTTAGTTCAAGTCCCCAGAAAAGATACTTCCTTATATGTACATTATAAATAGCATCCACCCCATGTTGCTGAATTTCAACCTGCTAACATTAATTTCATTAATCCTACACATACTTTACCTGAGTAAAGAGATTTCAATGACCATGCTCAACAAGCTTTTAGAAAAATCCAGCTCACTTAAAAGGCTAACGCACTTTTGCAGGCTGGCTCCTTCCCACCTGACAGCTCTGCTTCCAAATCAATCAGAAGAAATAAGTTGTATCCGTGGGTTTTTGTTTTGCTAATTACACGAAGATACCACTCAGAAAACTTTAGGTGCTAAAGAGAATGTTACTACAACTTTCTATGCTAAGTATCAAGACAAATTAATATAGACCAGATGCTCGGATTCATTTAGAAATATCTGCGAATACGTGAATGTTTTGAGATACAAACAAAAAATTTCCTGAGTTACTATTAAGCAAGGCACAGTGCTCATGCAGAACTTCTGCACAGACAGGGTTTAGCCATTACAGTGCAATACACGTGTGAATCCATATATGCACAAGAAATCAAAATACTCTTGCCTTGACCTAAATAAACACCATGGATTGCTAAAAACCACCCCCCTAGAACCCCAAACCCAAAAATAACAAGAAATCCCAAACCAACCAGCAACAAAATAATCCAACAGGAAAGGTCACATTTCCTGGCTATAGGATCAATGCAAAGTGCTCACCAGAATATCTCAAATAGTTCAAGAACTCAAAAAAGACAAAATTTACGAAAAACAACACAGCTACTCCACATTTCATTATTACCCAGTCAGGAGGCAATTCAGCAACGTGACTGTTAAGGACACAAACGAGGATGTGCTCTGTAACAAGCCTGGCCATCTACTACACAGAATAACATCATGCAGTCATATCCCATGCTAGAATGTGCAGCCTCCATCATGTAAGAATTCCTATCTGTTACTGGCTATATAAAGTAAAAATGTTAAAAACTCCATTCAAATAGCCTCAATTTCGAAATACATTAGATTCAAGAATAAAAATATACTCTTGTTAAAATTTAAAGCTACAGAGAGTCATGAGTACTTTCTAATACAGGCCTAGCTAGTTATGAAATTTGCCCCAGAAACGCAAGGAAGACCCCCCCTTGATTGCTGCTGCTCATACAGAAAAATGATCAGGAATTCTGAAAATGTACAGCTCTCAGCGTGAAGATTACTAAACCCATTTTAATAATGTAACCTGACTGATAAAAAAAGTGTTCCCCAGTTAATCTTCTGTCACCCACCCCACTGTATCATCACTTAGATAAATTAAGTTAGCAATCTCTATGAAATTCAGTTGGGTTTTTGCTCTACACTGCATCTGGTCAATTCCTAAAATAGTAAGGAACACAATAACTCTAATGTAAGAAAATCCCTCTTTCCTATAATTTATTGTTCCTTGTTGGAGAACAATTATATAAAACACTATTCACAGGACCAGACAGTCAGCTGTTACATTCCTCAGTAAGACACGTGAACCCTTTTCCATCCCCTTTACATTTTAAAGGCATGAAAGTTTTACAAATGCAGCAGGTATTTTAGGACTGAAATTTGTAATTCCTGAGGTATCTCTTCAGCTCTCAAAACCTAGACTACACTGGGTTGAAATTGCACCATATAACTATGATATGATGCATAGAAAATAACAGTAAGACAAGGACTAATTATCTTCATGTTTAAGTAGGAGGTAGATATTAAAGTAGCCAGCCATAACACTTACAGCACACTTGCATAAATTAGATGTAAAAATGAGTTCATATTTTAAATAATAATAAATAATTTTTAAGCATTTTTATTGTCCATCCTCTACTTTAATCCTTATATTTTCATTTATCTTTTCCATACTTCAGCTTGCCACCCTGATACTCAAGACAACATTGTGAAATTTAGAGTGACAGCTTGTTACATAGTCTCAAATGATTTGCTGAAGATAGCACTGCTGTTTTTTACTGCTGTCGGAAGCAGATCAGTATTTCTGACTAGCTATTAAAAATGCACATATATGTTAATGCACTATGCCTTTAACTGTCATTGAGACTCAGGTAATAATTGTGAAGAACAAGAAAATAAATCTGCAGTGATCAGGGAGAACAAATCTATCACACACGAGCACAGCATTGGTCCTGTGAGCAAAGGCTAACTTTGCTCACTTGGGTAGCCCACAGCTGTTCTCTTGTGCCAAATGCTCTTCCAGCTTGTCACCCACATAAGCTCCTTTCCAACCTCAGTACTGGGGATTGCCACAGGGACAGAGTATGTGAGCGCACATCGTGTACACTTCTACTGAAAATTTGCATAAACCTTCCAAGCCCTCCTAACTGCAAAGTAAGAAACATGATGCTAATACAGAAGATGAGATGGCCAGGACACCAAGTTCATCACAATGAGTTTGAACTCATTGGTGATAGATGCCAAAGAAACACCACATATTTTTTAAAAATAATTGAAGTAGTTTGGTATCTGATAGTTTAAAATGGTCAGAATCTATATTCCTTTTAAATCAGATAACACCTGAAGCAGTTTTTCCTATCCATTCCCTTTTTTTCTGTCATCACAGCCTTCATCACTGCAACAAGGGAGAGCGGCACCCAAGACGGGCTCTTGCTCTCACTTCACCAGATGAGTAATTAATCTTTGAGTCTGCTCTGCCACTATAAGCAACTGAACAAAACAAGGTGGGTGAGAGAAGGGCTTATTTTTAGCTTTGTCAGATAAGATTAACCATCAGACTAATCAATTGCACTTTGGGTGAAACATATGGTGAGCTTCACAGCAAAGTCTTCAAGTGTATGTTCAATTTAAAATACACACAAAATGTATTTCAGTTCATTTCTAATAACTTTCATATACCGTAGTTTCTATAATTAAAAAAAGATACCCTCAAACATTAGCAAACCGTAAAGATAAAGGGAATTACATCCAACCTTTGATCCATAGAGATATTGTGGCTGTGCATTAGGCTGCTTATCGCGCTGAAACTCCTGAGAAAATGGTAGCACGGTCCGAACAAATCTATATAAAAAAACAAAACCAAGAATTCATTATTTACACTTAGGTTAGCAGGTGGGCACCTAATGCACCCTACCCTGCAGAAGACTGCTTTTGTCTGCATATACAATCAAAGCCAGGCCAGTAGCCTTTCAGCCCTAGTAGAAACTGGAGAAGCACACAGCCTGAATTGCCCAAAAGCACGGACACAAATTATACTGCAGTCCAACAATTACTGTTCTTCCCATGGTGTGCAGGGTCCCAAAATATTCCTCACCTCTACTCTAGCCCAGGCCAGCAAATAGGGAAGTAACTAAGAAAGTAGCAATAGCCTCTCCCAGGGAGTAAGGAAACTCCTTGTGCTTGCAAAATTAAGTTCTTGAGGAAGAAGAACGCCTTCAAAGAAGAACATGACATTTCTGTTTAATGTTTTGGAGCTTTTTCCCTCAAAATTCACATCAGGAAAAATATGTTAGATGGTCACCTTTAAAAAAGGTCATGAGGAAGGGTATAATCCTCGGAGCAAAATCAATGTTTCAAACATTTGATCATACTTCAGCGTGAGCACGTACCAATACAAATCACGCTTAGCCTTACCTTCGTACACTGTTAAGAGGACGGCAAGAGAACTACAAAGATATGGAGCATGCCAAAGACAGGATCAGCCATCTCACTCACAACTCAGGGCATCAGAGTCTGAAGGACCATTCCAAGTCCTCCTGTGAACAGGCAGCACAAATCCTCCCCCTTGATGCTCCCTGTTAACCGCGTAATGGCAGCACCGCGGTTTTAGTGCAGGAAGACGTTCATCAATACCTCCTACAATCCTGATTCTGCTTAACTTCATTAAGGAGAGGAAAATTATCAGGGGATGTGTGTTTACGAGTTGGATGGCCACTTTATTTTTTACCTTGATTAAAAAGTATTTCTTGGTAAATAGTGCAACCCCGTATATGCACAGCAAAGAGGGAAAATAGCTATTTAAGAAGTGTACCTCAAATGATTGTACAATATCAGGCTGGTCTGAGTGATAACTGAGCAAAATAAATGCATCTAGGAAAATGTTTCAGGAAAGAGAACTTGCCTTACATTATAATATCATAAGATACAAGCGTATCTTGATCTTTTTTTGTTTAAAGTATTTACATTTAATCAGCACACAAAGTTAATTATTCATTATTAATTCTTCCTAGAAAGAACACAGACATTCTATTTTTAATATATCCACCTTCTAGCTAAAAACTAAACCAGCCATGCTAACCAAAAATCGTTTCGCCCAGACAGGTATAAATTGCACCATGTTGCTTACAGTTATTTCCACGGTGTTTTATTTCTGAATCATTCTTGTAAGAATCCGTAACTTCAGGACAATGTTTTCTGCATTTTTAACCTTCTCAAAAACAGGTACAGCTACTTGTTCATACATAGCTTAGCCCATCTTCCCAAAAATACTCCTACTTGCTGTAGTCCAGAAAGAGTTTGCATTTAGAGCTTTTGAGGAAAAGTACATTATTTATATGTATTATTTTTGATACTATATATATTATTTAAATCTCCTTATAGTTATATTTCCTCAGTTTACAAGTTTCTCCCCTTCTCTCTCACTTACATAGAAACTGAAAACTCTCCTTTGAGAGAGATTACTTGAATCTGTATCCTGCAGATACTTCATTAATGAGTTTACCAGAGATGATGTAAACATTTGATGGAATTCAAAGTAATCTGCAACATACGACAGTCCCAGAGATTACTCTATTCCCCCTTTTTTCTCTTCCAATCCCATTCCTTTTCAAACTGACATAAATTTTCAAGCCCTAAGAGAATCTCTGAAATGAAATCGTAAGAGATACCATGTCATTTGAGATAAGACTGAGTTTTCATGTGCAGATATTTGGCAAGGGCAGATTTGTTACCACTAAATTAGAACGCTCACAAGGAAAGGAGCGTTTCAAAATGTATGTGGGTGCATCCCATGACTCTGGAAGCTGTAAATGTAATTCTTAGACTTTTCAAAAAGGTATCGTGTGTATTATATCTCAAGTATAATGTAATTAGTGTCTGGGAGCAAACCAGTCAGTGCAAGTAAATGCTCAAGTAACTCTCGTGTGTTTCCCAGTGTTCCTCTGCATTCTTGGGGGTTTCTCCATCTCTAATGCTTCAGAGTAGTAGCAAAATAGCATCAAAGTTTTCTTAAAGACTTGAAGCAAGCACACTTGCTTATCCTTTCTTGCATGAAAGAGGTCAAGACAGGAAGAAAAAGAGTAAAGAAGTAGGAGCAAAAGGTAACAGTCACTTGTTAAGCTATGGAGAGGCAACGTCTAAGAATGAGGCTAGGGCAGCCCAAAGTGTGCATCATTCTAGAAGGTGTGCGACTAATCCCAACATATCATTCAGGTAAGTGTTAGAAATTTCTTCCCTCAGAACTAAGGGCTATGTGAAAACTTTACAGTTCAGCATCATCTACTGTTCTTCAAACTTTTTCAGTGTGCATGTGTGCATGTGTGTGTGTGTTTTCTTTCTGACATTCTGCTGGTTGGCTTCCTCCTGCTCCTCCTCCAAGTAAGAGAAACGTCTCTTTGAAGGACTGAAGCTCTTTGACTATCAAAGCTAAAGCTAAGGAAATTTTTGCTTTCCCCTGGATACTGACTGGATGCAGGTTTCAGCATACTCCAAGATAATCAGTTTCATTTTTAATCAGTGTTGATAATCTCAGAGCAATTTATCCATTTTAATCAGAACAGGTTGCCAAAGTAGATTAAGCAGATGAAAAGCCTTCTGGCTTACCAAAGCTTTGCAAGTGATTGCTAGAGGACATGAGCCCTCAAAGTAAGTCTTTTAGGGATCAAATCATTTCATGTTAGTTTTTCTGTGATACCTACCAGGAGCACTTCACAAACTAATCTGAATGATTCTATGATTTTTATTACTATAATCTATTTAAGGAGATAACTGAAAGAGACCACTTTGGTCAATGACCCTGCTGCCTTGCTACTGCAGACACCAGGTCAAACTAATCTCATTCATAAACTTTCTGAGCTCCATCTTAGAAGTAATAAGATATGACACTCTTCCCTCCCTGCTCCTACAGAAAGTATTCCTCTGCACTTCCTTGTCTAATTGGTACGAACACTTTTAACTCCCAGCATCCTCAAATTAGTTTGTCCTGTCTACCAGAACTAAGGGTAGCCCTACACCTCCTCTCAGTGAGCACTAGATCTGACTCACCCTTCTTAAACACAGATGTCAAGATGGAGAGAACAGAGGAAACGGCAGGGAAAATAGTGCATGAGAGAGTAACAGACCCGCCAATCCATTGCTGTCACTTCTCCCTTTTGGCAGAAAGACTTTGTTTGGTTGCTTGTTTTTTTAGGAGGGGAAAGGTAGTTGACTACAGTCACCCTGCTTTGCATGAGTCTATATCCCTGCACCATTTGGCTCTCTGTAGCAAAAACTAGATGGTTTTCACTGCTACTTCTCAGGTTTGCTCCAGCAGTAACTGAAAGGGCTGAAAATTTTTCTGAACAGTGACTGTCAGAGTATATGCAACACAAGAAGACACAGCTGTTCTCTTGTAAAAACCATCTCAAAAGCAGTATGAGAGAGAGAGTGAGCTCGCAAAAGGAAGGGGGAGAGGCAGTCAGGAAGAGTGAAAAATAAAAAGCTGGTCTTTTTGTTCCTTCTGTGATAAATCTGTATCCTTGGAAGAAACATGTCAGATTGCACTTGGAAGAGTGCATGAATTTATACTAGAGAACACAGATTTGGGTAATGTGTTACAGGAGATGGAGTTACTAGTTTGACTACTGTCTCCAAAAGCTTGTATCATTTGTGTCAAGAAAGCACAGAAAATCTTCAATTCAAATATATATAAGGCTGTCTCACACTTGCTCCTCTGTTAGTCCTTAATACAAAACAAGCTGTCAAGGAAGGAAAAGACCAGCTTAGAAACAGTAAAGAAAATAAGGCAGAAAAAGGGACACCACAGACAGTGGAAAAGGAACAAAGAACAAAAATGCGCAAGTTGTCTTTGTGTCATTTAAATCTTCTGGACAGCCCTAGACAACCTAAATTCACAAGGATAAAGCGGAATGAAAAAGTACAGATGCAGGCCTAAGTATGACAAATATTCCTGGTGTGGAAAGACTTGCAGCTTGAAAAGACAATCCCAGGCAGCACAGAAAAGACAACAAGTGGGAAATGGCTGTTTATGGCCACTTTCAGTAAAAGAACTGGTAGGCAATAGCTTGAGAGCATCTAAAAGAGATGCAGCACAAGCTTCACTGCAAACTCCTCACTGGAGCACATTACGAATGCCAAAGCCTCACACAGCTTTATAAAAGGGACAAGGCAAAACAATGGAGAAAAACTAACACCCCTTTAAAGGGCCACAAATACACTAACATGCCACCATTTCTGTTTTACAGAAACATCTAATCATTGCTAGAAGCTGGCATGTTTCCTGGGAGAATAATCATCTCAAGCCTCCCTTGTTTTCATATGCAGCCCCTTTTTACGGCTGTTGACAGCATCAGGACACTGGGCTAGAGACAACTTTGACCTCGCCTGCAGTTCATATGCTTGTGCATTATCCAAAGGTTTGTTTTCTTTCTTGCATCATGGTCAACAGGTGGATTAAAAACACCCCTGGATTTCACTGCTAAGGCCCATCTGCAGAGGTCCCCTCTCTCATCTCCCCATTCCTTCTCCACAAACTGTTGTCCCTGAGTCTGTGCAGCTGGCCAGCATTAATAAGACTACATTTCAGATAAATGGCAACTCCAATTATTAAATCGCTAAATCTTTTAATAGCAGCCTCACTGTTTAATCTCAGTACATTATCAGACATTAAAAAAAAATTCTTAAGTCCCAAATAATTAAACATGCAATGTGTTTCAGCACTTCTGCATGAAGAGCCTTAGCTTTTGAACTAAACCTTCAGGGCTTCTAAACAGTTGAACTCTTTTACAGATATATGAAATTATCACGGTCAAGCATTCTTGGGAAAAGAGCTTCAAAAGGTACTGAAAACCAGTTAATCTGACCAAAACACTAACTTTAAAAGAAGAACCCTCACACCAAGCTGTCAAATTAAAAGAAGACAAGCCACAGGTATGACACACTTTCTGGGAACTCTGCCTCCAGCCTCTCATACCACTAAGTAACCTCTCTGCTTTTCATCATGATTTTTTCCTCTTTCTTCCAGCCTTTCATTGCTACTTTTCTTCCCTTGTTTACACGTAACCTTCATGCAAGACATTACTTATCAAGAGTCAAGCATTAAACCAGCAGCTCTCACACAGCTCCTCACTGTGCACTCCTGTGTTTGCACTCAATAACCTGTACACTTGAATGCACAGAGAGCTCATCAATTTAAAGTTCATGCTAACAGCAAGGCAGTAACAGACATAATGAACATACTTAAGGACTATAAAAAGGCTAAAAACTTCCTGTTCCCTCTCTCACCAAAAATATCAAAGGGCATTGTACAACATGTGCAACACATACATTAATTCTCTCCACACTGCTGCTTTTGACTGAAACCAAAGCACTTCTGTGATGAAATCAGACACATGGTACACATACTGCCTAAGATCTGGCTCCCTTTAACATCTCTTAAATTAATTATCCTGAATTAATTACCCAACAAGCCGAGCCTAACTCAATTCTTGTGTACAGATTTTTAAAATAGACAAGCAACAGTGCTACAGGATCCTGCTAATGTCCTTTGGCACCTCACACTCACTTCCCAAGTTCTGTGGTCTGCAGTTCGTCAGTCCTTGTAGCCAGGATGAACACAGACTAAACTGTACAGGAGCTACTGGATGTCTTTCAATAAAGCTGACAGGTGAAGGAGCAGTGTTTCTTCAAGATCTCTCTTAATATTACACTTATATGATTCTTAATACAGCACACTGAATATTCCAATACTGATCTCCAGATACATCAACCACACAGTAGCTCCCTCAGAAATACATTTGACTTTCCTGTGCAAACAGATTCCTGTAACAGAAGTTTCTCGGGTAAAACTTAACCACAAAAAAAACACTCTTCTTTTTTTTTTTTTTCCCTTTGCAGACAGAATCTTGGATCTAAAATACAACATAACCATCACAGAACATGTCAGACAAGGAAAGCTCTCCAAGGAGACAGTGAAAGATGAGAACAGGCTTCCTCCTCTTCCTACAGCTCAATATTCACTATCACTTTACTGTCACTTCACGGGGCTTTAACCAAAACCTGAGTAAAGACTAAAAGTAACACAAATCCTAAAAACAGCACATGAGCAGGAAGCCCAGATATGCAAAATCTTGAACACTGTGCTTCCTCCCTCATTCAAACCTTAGATCCTACCTTCCCCTTTCTATTTCTATTACTCACTCTCCTTAAAGGCTGCAGCTGCAGTGAACACCGAACTCTTCCTTGCTCCAGGAAACAATTTTTTTCTTCACATTAACTCAGAATCAGGAATATAATTTTATTTCCGTCATCTCACAACTGAAGATCCTGTTTCAAAATACCTTCCTGATACGCACTTAGCAGTGTTTTGACACACTCTATTTTTCAGCATATCATAACTACGTCATCAAAATGTCAGAATTTGAATGCTGTGGTTCTATTTGCCTTCTATTGAAGACAAATAACAGGCTTTCATACCTTTAACAGCACTTGGTAAAATGACTCATGCTGCTTCATTTCAAGTAAAGCATTAGAAGTGGAAAACACAAAATGAATGAAGATGAACTTGTCAGCACTTGCTAGGAAGGAAGTTGCAGGAAAGTGGTAGAATAGCAGCTGCAAACAAAAAAGAGCTGCCTTGCTAACCTGTTAGTGGATCCATTGTAGCAGTAGTTTGGAAGGAAATCATAATTGAGTTCCCAAAAGACATGAAGAGTGATTCTGCCGTAGGGGGCTGAAACATTGTGGTTGGCTTCTCTGAACATGGCATCAAAGCTGTCCAAGGTCATATATCTACTCAGAAGCTTGTGAGTCATTTTGTTTACCTCTATCAAGCCATCCAGCTCCTACAAAAAACAAGAGGAAAGAAAGAGAACGATGCATTCAATGAAGTGGAGAAACTGAACAAAGTACATCAATAACCTTGACGGAAGAGAAGACTAGAAAGAAGTCAAAATGAACAACTGACTCTCTCCCAGCCTCTTACTTTAACAATAAGGGCTGGAAAGAATCAGTACTCTTGGGAGTGTTTCTTAAACCTTCTGAGACTTTAAGGGTATTCAAATGCAGATGGGTCTCAAACACAGATCTGTGCCAACACTTCCTCCACTGAGCAAAACTTAAAACTCCAACATTTAAATGGAGTCAGACACAGGCCAAAAGCACCTTTCTGCATTTCCTACTTTACAAGCAATCACAAAGTAATTTCTGCTCAGTAGAGTAACTGGTGAACTAACTATTGGAGTGGTAATGTTAAGAATAACATCACATTTACCACACATCCTTTTCATGGTCTACTCCAGTCAAGGATGTACTAAGATGCAATGACAGACCAGATCAGACATTTACAAATGTTGTGAAGGTATCCACAGAATCACTAGCTGCAGGCTACATAACTATATATGAGTACTGCATTTCATAATGTTTCTCCTCTTGACAAGAAATTCCTAGTATCCTTTCTGGCAACTTCTTTAAAAATAAAACAACTCCATACCTGACATCAGACACCGAAAACATCAAACACAGAGAACACAAACTCTACTTCCAAAAAACCCAAGCATTGCTTTTGAAGATTATTGTGCAATGACCTACTGAAGAAATACCCAGTGGCTTTTTCTAGCTGTGTATCCAACTACTGGTCATCTGCCCACAGACTGCTCTCTGATTTAAGTGCTCTTTATTTCAAAGGAGTTTTAAACCTGTGAGCAACAGCTACTTCAAGGAAAAAACCCCACTATGATTATTATTACAGAATTAAGTTCAATTTGAGGGGAAAAAATAGCTCAGTCTTGCAAATACGTTAATTTATTTAGCTTGAAAAACAGGAAAAAATTACAGATTATTTAATCTATAAGGATCAGTTTCTCACTGAGGAAACCAACCAGTTTTCAACAGAAAATATTTTGCATAAAACAAAAAAAAATCCACCACCAAAAAACCTAAACAAAACAAACCAAATAAAAAAAAAAGAGGAGCATGGTAAAGGGGCAACTCTTAGTTCTGTCACTTTCTTACTCAAAGAATGAGAACCTGTGACCTAAGAAACACATCATCGACAGTTTCTGTTCACTCAGCCACTAAGAGTGTACTGCACATAGCAAAGAAAAACTACATTTCAATAATTCAAAGTTATAAAACCAAGCGTTCAGAAGTCAAGAGGCTCTATGGCCTCAGTATTTGATTTCTCTTCAGTAAAGAACAAAATTAAACCAAGGTAGTTAACTGCATGCAAAAATGTCACTGGTAAAAAACTTATTACAGAAAGACCAACAGTAAACTCTTTTGCATAACTTTTAATTTATTTTTCATTCCAGCAGAACTGAACGTGCCTGATATTTTTCTTGCTGACTGCATATTTACTTGTCAAATTCACGCCGTCTGGAAATAAAATTTGGCTTTAGCATTTTAATCCGGAAACTAACTCAAAAGGACACCTCAATATTGCACAGATGCTCTTCCTCCATAGGCACAAGTCAGATCTCATTCCTCCACAAAAAAATTGTTTTTGTCATGCTACAAAACCAAGCTGCCTGAGTAAATAAACTAATTTTGATTCTACCAAGCACAAGGCTGTTTTTTTTGATCTGTAATTTATCTACAAGCATGGGGAGAAGTGGGCGCTTACAAAAATTTAAATCACAACAATGCTTGCTTTCCTTGTTTTCCCATGGCTCCAAGTACATGTCTTCTCTACACTCCACTCCCAAGGCCCTCAGTTGCAGTAGGTTTGGGCTTGTTTCCCCTCAACTGCTGTGCCAGCGATCTGGCAAAGCTGCAACACAACACTCACCACGATGGAAGTCAAATCCTCGCTCTCAAAGCGGCCGATGGCCAGTTCCATCGACCTGTACATGGCTGCCGAAATGCGCTGCGTGATCAGCCGGTTCAGGTCTATGGACCTGCCAAGAAGCTAAAGGAAAAACATGCTAATGAGGTTCTGAACTGACAGTCAGGTTACAAGACAAACTGTACAAGGACTATGACACTCCACAGATTAACAGACTCTCACTTTGTGAACTTGCATCCCAAACACACTGAAACAAAGCAGATGGACAAAATCTATAAATTCATGAGCAACTGCGGTACTACAATTTGCATCCCAATTCTCACAAAAAGAAGTAAAAGTACACATTGCATCTACATTTAAGTATTTATATCAGCATTTTATGCTTCCACGACACCGTGCCAACAACATACTGAACACTGGTGAAAGACATTACTAGGAAGACAACGCTACCACCCATGGCATTCCTATTTGGCTCGTGTTTTCTTAACTGCAACAGACATTTGCATTAAAACGGGATCTTTTAAGGTTTCTTTCTTAATTTACGCCTTCATATGACAAAAAAAAAGCAGATCTCAGATGTTCAGTTATGCTACTTAGATGACAGAACATAAAGCACAAAATGAGTTTTGTCTACCCACATGAATCAACACCACTGGAGAGCTGCCAAGCAACTCCAATCCAACATGGCAGGAGTTAACTCACTTGAACATGTCTCTGTTTCAGCAGTGTCTCGTAGCGGTTGGACTGCAGCAGCTGAATAGTTGCTCCCTGGTTCTTGCACTCTGAGCGCAGCCGTTTATCCAGAAGCAGGCTATGAAGAAAAGAAGAAAACACTTAAAGTATATTAAACAACAAAGCAGAGCAGAAACGTGTGAAGAAAAACTCTCCTAGTGGAAGGAATAGCTACCTGCCAGCCATTGCCTTGTAGTATGCGAATATTTGGTCTGCCAGCTTGTAGACAAATTGGTCAAAACACAGGTTTACCTTGGGGGGAAAATTATCATGCGTTTAGAGACACTTACAATTTAAAAAAAGAGAGCTTTTCTAAGACTTCCCACTGTTTATCAAACATAGTCAAGAAAGGTAATAGATCCAAAATTTCCCAGCACAAGAGAAGATGACATTCAATTTTCAGCATTAATGTGAGGCATTTTCGCACAGGTCTACAGGTTTCCTCACAACATATCACCCAACCAGTTACTCATCTTCTGGTTGGTCTTCTCAGTTTTTCTGTTATCTCCAGCTGCTCTGAATCTCTTACACAGAGATTATCCTTTAGCATGATCTTCACATTCAGTTACAGATTATTTTTCTCCAGTAGGTAAGGTTACTTTACCTCTGCCTCAATTTCATCATAGAGGAACTGCTTCTTAAATTTGGTAAGTGCATAATGAGCACTGTCATTATAAAGGTCCAAAGAATACAGAACATACCTGCAAGAAAAAGAATAAAAAAAAGAGAGTTACATGTGTATGAAAGTCATATTTCTTTAGGATGGTGCAGTCAAGGTGATGTAAGCCAGTCAATATTGTAATCCACATGTGGTTCATGAAAACAAGATCTTTTTTGGTTTATATAAAAAGGATCAGGATTTTTCCTTTAAGAAAATATTTGTTAGTTCAATAAAAGGTGTAGATGTGTTTGAAGTCTAAAACTTGCTTTATAAATGTAGCTTTCCATCAAAATGGAACTAGGCTTTTACCACTACACATTATGTTTGACTTCTTTGAAGAATAAGTAAGGAGAACTCAAGTAGCAAAATGCGTGGCTGGTGCAATCATACCTGTATGAAAGGTTTAGCATTTCAATTAACCACTTCAAAAAGAAAACTTAGAGAATCTGAAAATGGGCAAATAAAGGACAAAAATTTTATAGATGTTTAGAATACCTTCTCAAATGACTACTTGTTAAAACCAATTAAAGCAGCAACATTATAATAAGGAATGGCAATCATTAAGAATAATCGTTCAGTGGAAGAGCACAAGTGGGTCTTACTCCATCATTGATGCCTCTTTTGTCTCCAAAATATGATCCGTCAAAATCCAAGGCATGGACATCTCAATGGGAAACTGGATTCTTCTGCCCATGGTCAGCTCTAAGAAGAATTCCCTGAACCACAGCTGGGACAGATCACAGCACTGCTGCAGGGTTTCTTTCAGAATAAATGAGGGAGAATTACACTTCTTATAGAAACACATCAGGTACAATACAACTGTGATTCTGATGATGCAATGTGAAACAAAAAAAAGCAGGTGCAAGTCACTAGAGCTGTACATAGACCAAATAGTCTAAAGCAAATTCAAAATGTAAAGCCCATGACTTTTCCTAAGAGTTTTGAACTCCCCACTGGCCCCCAAAGTAGTGCCTTCTTATAGGAAAAAAAAAAAAAGTGTGGAAGTGGGCAAGACTATCAGTTAAACAGAAAAACTACATACAGCAGTAAAAAAGGACTTCTAGTTTAATTTCTCAGTTGGGGGCTGAGAAAGCCACACACTGGATTTGGAAGCAGCGAGGGAAGGAGACAAAATTGACTGGAACTACCAGTACCATCCCTCCCTACGGAGGACTGAATTGCTCCATACGTTCCTGTTGATTAGATGGGCAGGAAATGACAGACAGACACATGAAGTAGGGATTAAAACAACAAGTTTCTAAGGATGCTGTCAAGGGCACAGAGGTGTGCTTCCCACCTCTCCAGAAAACAC
This sequence comes from Mohoua ochrocephala, assembly GCA_013398855.1. Taxonomy (NCBI): domain Eukaryota; kingdom Metazoa; phylum Chordata; class Aves; order Passeriformes; family Acanthizidae; genus Mohoua; species Mohoua ochrocephala. The sequence goes on from VZTA01002816.1 coordinate 347,005, forward strand.
TCGGCACAATCCTTCTTTTCCAGAAGGCTTGAGAACTACAACAGGAATGAACTTTTTACACTAAGACCTTCTGAAGACGTTTTGCGGTGCTGTTCCCCAGTAGCACTAGGACTGACAGTAACAGGCTCCCCCTTCTCCAAGGGTAAAGGAGGCCAGCAGCAAAACAAAAATGAAAGACAACACAGCATGGTGATGACAAGGACTAGGTACACTCAATGTCAGTAGGTGAATTCTTTAGGACAGCATGTTTCCGATTACAATTAACTGAATAGCAAGAGTAGTGAAATGACATCAAATTTACCACAACAGAGAATTTGTTTCCTCTGTACTTAAAACAAAAACAAAAAAAAAATCTCCCAAAACACAAAAACTACTTCCTTTTAAAAATTTCAATGTGTAAAGGCTTATTTGTCCCTTGGTTATATAAGTACATACATAAAGAAAATAGAAAAAGGGAGGGAACAATATGAAATTTGACGCATTAGAAACAAACGTATAACAAGTCAAAATAAAAATCCCACCACAATACTAAGTACCATCTCAGAAAAAGTTTGGACAGACCAAGGCTTTTGATAAACCAACCAAAGGTTAAGTTGACTTAGGCAATCGGAAACATTTTCCAGGTCGTGTTAGAGGTGTTAGGACATGCTAAGCTGGACACTGATCATCTACATATCTTACCACTGAAATTTATCAAATGAGTGTAGAAGAAAGACTCGCGATGGAATTTTTCTATGTCCAATATGGTGGGCCCCTCAAGGCTACTTCTCAAGGTTTTCTTGGAACCACTTTTGTCAGCAATGAGGGACTCTAACATAGTTCTCACCATGTAAAGCTGTATCATTAAAGGAAACAATTACGGTGGAAAGGGGGGGGGAAAAAAGGAAAATACACATGGTACATTAGTTGAGCAACACTGAGAATTACTATCAGTAAGCGACTGCTCCACTTCAAACTGAAAACTGGCACTGTGTGGATAAAAGCCTTTGAGGCAAGAGGAACAGATGCAACACTAGCCTACACACCAGCACAAATGCCTACCCATGCCAAGGGGACCTCCACTGACACTCAGCAGCACACCACTTGCAGTGGAACAGTTCACATCACCACAAAAAGTAAAAGTAATAAGTAATGTCTTACCACCAAAGTTTAAAAGAGGCGGATAGATGTAGGACTGCCTCAGAAACTTGTGTGTCACATGCAATAGCTTTTCCAATCCCAGAGACTTGAGCTGCTTCAACAGCTCAGCAGAGTTTAAGGACTCTGTCATAGTGCGAACCATGAAGAGCTAAAAACCAACAGACAGGGGCAGGCAGGGGAAGAGAATCCGTTAATAAAAACACATGGGTAAATAAGGAACGGGAAAGAGAAGCAGAGAAAACATGTTAGTTTGTTAAAAATGAAAAGCCGCACAGAAAGCATGCAGAGGAGGTCATCCAGAAAGGTTGTTCAGAATAATCACTGCAGTCTGGGGCTCCCTCAAGCCAAGGGAAAGGTCCTGTTCATTTCAGAGGACGCTCAGAGAGCCATTAGCTTATCACATGATTTAGCAAAGATTTCCAGGTAGCACCAATTACCGATTCACACACAGCCATTTTAGAACCACAGGAAACTGAGGAAAACCTATCTAAAGTGGATACATTCGACCTCTTGCCCTCCTGTCAACCCAGACAGAGAAGTGTGCCAGCCCAAGAGCAGAAAAAGCAGATAGAACCACATACTCTAAACAGCCTGTTGCAAAGGTGAAGCAAAGCCCTTAAAGCACAGGAAAAGCAAACTGGTGGTGATATTTAACCTTTTCTTTCACCCCAGGAAATTAGAAATCAAAACAATTTTTCTGCAATTATCAAAACAAAATCTTCATTAAACCAATCTTATCACAAATTAAGCAACTTTTTATTACCCAAAATTATTAACCATCCATGCTCTCTTTCTCACAGATTTTAGGCATTAAAAGATTGTCTTCGCAAACCACAGTTGCCTTCAATTTTTCACCCAAAGTGCTCAGTACCTCCTTTTCTCAGATGAGCTATGAATATCAGACCATACACTCTCCAAACAAATCCACAAATGAAATAAAAAAGAGAACTATATGAAGGTAACAAGAATGAACACCTAGGTATGGGATTTTGATGACTACCACAGAAAACATTTGAAATATCTCGTTTTAGTGGCAGCAGCAGAAAAATTAAGATTTCTAGAGACCAGCTTTATCATTCATTACTGAACACTGTGAGGGATCTTGTCAGAAGTCATATACTTTCCCATATTTTAACAGGCATTCATTTATATTTTAAACATATTTTAAAACTACTAGACATCTACTAAATAGTGGAATTGAACAAAAAAATTTCACCAGCCATACCAGAGATAGAAGTCGGTCAAGAAATAATTCAGACAGTTCAAAAATATTACTTAAAAAACATTAGGAGCTCAATGAGAAAATATTTGTTTCCAGAAAATCAAATTAAAGAGATTGAACACTTGGAAAAATTATGCATCAGAGTAGAAAATTACAGCAATCCAGACAGAGGATCTTGGTTAAGTGCATATAATTTTGCAAATATAAATCAGAGTAGACTTTTAGCATTAAAAAAAGACCGCAGTAAAACCTGCCATTTTAAAATAGCTCAGGACAGAAAGAAAACACCTCATGCAATAATTGTCGACAGATATCACAACCACCAGACAGGAAAATACCTGAGTGCTGGAAGGTCCAACTGCACGTCTTGGGACTTTGATGTCAAAACCACTTTTGGGGTCCTTCTCTCCCCTTAGCGCCGGGTCATTGAATGGCTCGTGACCCGCTTCCCAGTCACACACTGTCTTCCTTATGGCCTGCAAAACACTGAACACAATTCCCACTACTTCAGGCTGCGGCGCATCCAGGTGCCCTGACAGAACACATGACTTCTTTTGAGCATACTTCCACAAGCACAGAAACTTTGCAACAGTATTCAGGAGCTCAGGGTAACTCCAACCAAGAAAAAAGAATTTCACCAAGGTCTTCAAGAATGACACATCCACAAAATAATCACTCCATGCTGTTTATCAGAAAGGGTAGTCTAGAGCCCTTAAAGACCATCTACCACCATCTACCAAGGGCAGGGACACCTCTCCCTACATCAGGTTGCTCAGGGCCCCATTCAACCTGACCTTGAACACTTCCAGGCATGGGGCATCCACAACTTCTCTGGGCAAACTGTTCCAGTGCTTCACTACCCTCCAAATAAAGGATTTCTTCCTAACACCTAATCTAAACCTGCCCTCCTCTTTCAGTAAAACCACTGCCCTTTGTCCTGTCACTGTCTGCCCATATAAAAAGTCCCACTCCCTCTAAGGTACTGGAAAGCTTTAATGAGGCCTCCCAGAGCCTTTTCTTCTCCAGACTGAACTACTCCCAGCTCTCCCAGCCTGTCTTCATTGGAAAGGTGGTTCAGCCCCCTGATCATCCTCATGGCCTCTGGACCCTTTCTAACAGGCCCACGTCTTTCTTGTGTTGAGGACCCCACAGCTGGATCAATCAAACCAAATTCATATTAATATGAATGTATGAATTCATATTCACTATGAATTCAATTAATATTCAATCAAACCAAAGCAGATTATTAACCAAATTAAAGAGAGACAATGGTGGCTTGAAATGAAAAAAGCAGAATTCTTGTTTTCAGAAGAAATTCAGATTCCAGAATTCAGCTGAAATTTATACAAACAGCTTCATACTTTTAGCTGCAAATATCGAACTGGAACTCAGATACTTGTCAGGAACACAGCCAGCCATATTCCTGTGGCATGCTGAATGATCAAGAAAATGTCTCATCCCAAATCTGAGCAGGTATGAAAGCAACATTCTTCTATTTCATTAAAATCCTGGGACAAAAAGACTCTCCCTGTAAACATTGCTAATGTGGAGCAATTTGTTTATTTTTAGCTTATGATGATATTTTTGTGGTAGTCAGAGCATTTAGCAATAGCCTAATTAGCTAAGGACTTTCACCTCTAAGAGCTTTGCAACGAAATGTGGGAGTAAACAAATGATAAACAAGTCAAGATTAAAAGCAAACAATTAGGGACAAAAAAGTAAGGTCAGGAAATGTCACCAATCAGTGTGGGCAGATGGAGCACTGGAAGAGAAGTGTAAGGCTAATAAGCCAAAGGCAGCAGAAGCTGAGAAATGAGACAGAATGCTAAGAGAGGCAGAGAGAAGAGAGAGTGGGATAAACGTGAGACACAAGGAAAGGAAGCACAGGAATCATAAAGGGGACAGTGAAACCTTTCTACAAAACACAAACGCTAATCTTGCTTTCAGCATTACTGTATTTATATTTTCTGAAAATAAAAATAAACAACAGGGAACACAAGACTTCCTGAAGTAGTCCTAAGAGGCTCAGGACAGCCTGGACTCCTACTGCAGCCATGCTGGCAGCCTTTCATTTTTAACTTCAGACTTCTTCAACCTCCAATTCGTATCCAACCAAGCTAACTACGAATGCCAGACAGACTGGGAGTACAGACTTAGAGAGGCAGAATTGAACATCTGTGCAATTCTGCAACAAATTTACTAAGGCCTGGGGGAAAGAATATAGAAAAAGATGAAAATAGTAATTCTACCTCTGAATGACATTTTTCTTCTTTTTAATGGCTTGTCTTAATGGCTCCCTAAGTGTGACCTGGGCAAAGTCCTGGAGAGCTGCATAAATAGTGTGACGAATGGCATGATTGAAAACACTTTCCATCCGTCCCATCAGCACCTGAAGACCTTTGATCATGGCAATCACCTGCAAATAAAAACCCCAGACAAATGCGTTTTTCTTGTTTTGTTTGTATATTTGTACAAAAAGCGCATTTTTAAATACAAAAAATGAGAAAAAGGATATGAACAAGTTACAAATGATAAAAGATAGTTTTGCCATGCTCCTCCCCTACACTGAATGGAGGAACACATGCTGTTTCAGAGTCAGCACAGGGTAGGCTGTCTTTTTGCACTGGGTATGCAAAATGCTTATAGAGAATGTTCTCTTTTGTATAGAATTAATCTTTGGAAAATCCCTATAGAAAAACATTTATCTTACCTCAACCAAAGCAAACTTCTCCTCACTAGTGTAATTGTATCTTGTTGCTCTTTCATACTCTTCTGCATTGTCAGGACAATCTTTATTAGAATATTTGTCAGTTGGGTGAACCAGCTTCCACGAGTACTGCAGTTCACAAGGCAGAAGAGGGAGAGAAAAAGATGGGGGGAACAAAAAGAAACAAAAATGCCTGAGAAACACAAAACACAGCTGGACACAAATAACACGCTTTGAGAAATGCCCCAGTGTTTTCATGAATATTTGAAAAATAGTATTTAGTACTATATTCAAATCTTGCGTCAATTCTGAAAATGCTATCTGGTGGAAATGCCAAACAATAATTTCCCTAAAAACTTTTCCTGAAAACCAGTGATTCTGTATTATTCCAAAGAAATGCAACTCAAACTCAGCAGGTATTGCACTTAAGGGTATTTTCCACTGAGCAAATGTTAGCATGGGCGAAAGTTTCTTCTCTGCTTCAAACATGAGAAACACAGAAGGACTTCAGAGCATAAGAAAAAAAAATCCATCAGACCCATACACAAAAAGAGGAGCTTTCTTCTTGGCGAAGCATTCACATTTAAATTTCAAAACACAACTGGAAAACTACAGGTTTGGGGTTTTCTTTTGGCGGGGAGGGGTGTTAATTTTTAATTTACTAGGCTGAAATGTGTGGAAATAGCTGTATTATCTGTGACAATATGATCTGCACAGCATGCACTTCTCTTAAATACTGCCTTTTCAGTCACTGCAAACACAGCTCAAAATGTCCCTGAGCAGTGTCAGGCTGGCCTAATAGCCATCAGGGTACAACAAGTGAAAAAGCCTAGTCCCATTTAAATACAATTTTCTCACAGTTTGAGTTCAGCACATAGTAAGATCTGGTTGACACCACCTTAGCATAAATGTTAGATTACAGAGCAATATAAATTTGCCCACTGTAATGGATTAACAGCACCAATTCACCTATGGCAAAGGGGAGCAAGCATCACACCCTGAAACCTGAGTGCTACAAAGAGGGCACTGGAGAAACGACTGAACAAAGACAAAGTACTTTGGGGGCATTAAACTGACAGGGTTAAGATGCACAACACATTTTGCAAGTTTTTATCTGAACATGATGCATGTAACTATGTTCATGGATACTCAGTGGAGACAGGTAAATAGTTAGGATACTCCATAACAGAATAAATTCTCAGTAGGACAGGGAGAAGGTGATCACAAACTTGAACTGAGATGAGAAGTATTTATGGGAATCCATACAAATTAGAAAGACAAAAGAAAAGCAGTGAGAATAGCCAGAAAAACCTGCTGTGATGCTCAGAGAAAGTTTGTCCTGGCATGAGTAGGATAGAAACAGAGCTAAGAATGAGAGACTTCCTTCAGAGATATAATAAAATAGGAAGATTTTCACTATGAAGAGACCCTGGATGCAGCAATTTGTGATGAAAAATTAATAAAATAAATGAAATAAAGGGAGCAAGTCTAGGAGCTGCAGAGGCAAGGAATAGATGATAGCAACCTCTCTTAAGATGAGAAAAGGAGAAAAAGATTTTCACCACTAAATACACTGTGGATTTAAATAGGAATAGCGTAATACAGTGAAAAGCATGACTCATCCACTGCCTTCTGAAAAAGGCAGTTAAAAATACAAATGACAGAAAACTGGTTCTCCAGCTATGCCCACCGTGACAGCACTGGAGTCAATAGTGCAAATTGCTTCATATCCCCTGAGACATCTGAGGCAGAAGAGGAGCAAGTCTGGCTTCTCTCATGCAGTAAGCCATGTTTCGACCCTTCCTAGAACATGTTTTGGTTCAGCTAAGGTGCACAGCTTTTATCCAAGTGTCTGCAGCATAAAAAGGACTCCTGCATCTCCTCGTCAATTTCTGCCTTAAGCAGCTTCTTATTGGAAAAAAAGCACAGTCACTTTTCTACCTGGCATCTGTTTTTAAAATAAAATATTACAATGTAGAGAAACAACTCAGCACGTTCTTTATTTCCCCCCCCCTCGTCTCCTCTCAAATTTTCCTTTTCCTGCATTTACTTTCCTTTTGACTGAAAGCCTAATCTAAAGCCAATGGCAGCCCTTCTATCCATTTTTGTGTGTTAAGACCACACATGCTTCAATTTACTCAGTGGTGATGTCTAAACACAGCCAGCTGGAGCTGTTCTATCACCTCCTCGGTGACTGCATGCCAGTAAGGATGCTTCTAACAATACAATTTTAAACAATGTTTAGAAGGAAATGATGAAGTCTTAGTCTACGAAATGTTCATATCAAGAGTGACATAAAAACATCTGGTGAAGGTTCACAGGTGACAGCCTACCCATTAAACAGAACAAGTTGAATGTACTGTGTGAGCTACAAGCTACTGGATCTTCAAAGCGGTAACATTACTCCTAGACTCTGAGAACTTCATGTGCCATCCTCTAAGAATGAGGTTTGAAGCAGAAGGAGAAAAGGAGTGAAGGGAGAGGGGAACTAAGGGAACAAGACTCTTGTGGGTCCCTTCCAACTCAGAATATTCTGTGATCCTGGGAAAACATGACATGCATTTTTCAGTCCAGTAAAGCAAAGCCATTTTATTCTCCCTAACTTCACCAAGCCACCTCTTTTTCATCTGGTTTTATTTCCCATGTTACCTACCACTTCCATGACATGGGCACTCCACTGGGACAGAAGCTGCAGGCCTTGGAGAGAGAGATCAAAGAGCTTCCGATATTCTGCATCTGTTTTTTGAGCTTCCTGTCGACCAGACCCAGTCACCACCTAGAATATTATTTTAAAAAAATAAAAATAAAAAAAAACCCCACACTCAAATCCACATCAGAACATGCTGTATTCAACATCCACAGCCAAAATACTACATAGATTGAAGCGCTAAAACAGCATTATATACCAACACCTGCATTAACATCAGCTTTTTCTTCTAGAGACTTATATAGTTAAACATCACAGATTTTGGTCAAGAGATGGAAATCACTGGTATCCCTAATGACCACAATATTGATGCAGATGAATTCAAGACATCAATTATAGATGATATACAGAGTTATATGTTCTCTTATATACTCTCTCTCTCTCTATATATATATGAGTGTGTGTATACATATGCATTTCTGTATTCTTTTACTAATCTCTTAACTTTTAGTTTTGTTTAAACTGTTACAAGCACCTGTTTGGAGTAAGGGCTAGACAACACATTCTAAATGAGACATACCGAAATTTCTAGGATAAATCTGAGACACATAGAGAGGAAGAGGCAGAAGGATGTTAAAGTTTATATGATGTGCCATTATTATGTTAAATTTAAATAGTGCAAATATAATGCAGAGAATGGGTACTAGACCTGCACTCATCTTTTCTTGACTCAGGTGGCCAAGCTTTGTCATTTACCTAGCCAGAGATCTACCTGCTTTTCAGATACTTAACAGTAACTGTTAATGAGTGATGTGAAATTTGCACACGTAGCTCTAACCCCACTCACCTCACTGTTGCTGTAACGAGCCAGTTCAGATATGAAACGCATATGGTCTTCTCTGATTTGGATCATCTGCTCACATATATTGTACTGGGGACTGCTGCTGGAAGATGTGCATGTCCATCTGTTTCAGAAGACAAAAAAACCCCCACCTAAGTCAGTTTTGACAATAAACAGCACAACTGACGCTGCAAAGAAAGATCCACAATGCATTACTCCTTTTTTTTTTTTAACACATTTTCCTTCTCTGTTGTTTGAGGCTTTTCCTCTCTTCACACCTCTACCTCTACCCCTGCACAAGCCATTAGTGATGAACTGCCCTTCTGAGTTCAAATAGCACTTCTTCCAAGTCTTAAGAAAGAACTGTAAAATTTTTCTTTTCTGTTTTGGGAGGTTTTCTTTTTGTTTTTTAAAGGCTGCTGCTATGAAATACAAACCAGCATCTCTCTTAGGAACAAGACCAAAAAGGATTGAAAGCTAGGGCAGAAGTACAGGCATAGGCCGTAAGATACATGTAGCCACCTGCAAATATTTTTTTGTTCGTTCTTGTTGAACTCTGAAGAGCGTACAGTATGCTCCCAGCTATAAAAAAAGGCATTATCAAATACTATTAACATGTTATCAAGAGGTACACAAAAAACATGCTACCAAGAATGTCAAGTTAAGCAGCCTCATATTTTTAGTAGCTCAGTAGGCCCATTGCTGTTGATTTTCTCTTAGCAATTACATGCAAGTTATGTGGTTTTTTCTGCAGGAATTAAAATGCAAAGCACAACATTCTAAATTCATATAGCTGCATGGAGGCAAGGTCTTGGAGGAGCACAGAAAGGTTCACTAAAACAAAGCAATAACCAAAAATCATGGAACCATTAATGCAACAACTGGCTGCACTTTCCAACTGTTTTGCTGTGCTGCACACCTAGCCAAAAAAAAAAAAAAAAATAGGAGGGAGACAAGCTAAGTTGCTGCTCCATATACAATGTACACATGCCTGTTTACCCATGCACTACTACTGCTCACCTTGCTCAGTAAAATCCTTCATTTCTTTTAAAGAAAGTTTCATATTTAAAGGAAAAAATAAAAATTAAATATTAAATTAGTGTAGGATAAAATTAATTTCTTCCAACCCAGGTGATAAGAAACGTCATAGATATAAGAATGAGCTCAGCAGCATAGAAAGGTTTTTAAACCATCTGTTTCTTTAGCTGTATCCATTACATGTATTACATTAATAGTGAAATATCCACAAAAAGATGACCAAGTGAAAATCCTGTTAATTACCACAGACCCCTGGACTAACAGGTGATTATGAAAATATACTCCAAGGGTCAGACTTTCCCCATCCCAGATGCTCCACTCAATTTCCTTCTCCTTCCTACCTGGATTTATTTTCCTCGTAATGGGCACTGGTCTTAATGTATCTTGCAAGTTCAATCTGCATGTCACCAAACAGTGGGACAACCTGCAACTGCTGTACGCAGGGAACAAATCAGATTAGATAAATTATTAACACAAATCATAGTGAAAGGAAACCATTATTTACCCATATTATAATCCAAAGTGATCTTTATTCTATTTAAATATCTTTAAAATGCAAGAGAAACTACCTTTAAAATCACATCTTAACCAACCTTAAAGTACTTGTCTATCTTGGCTAAATTTATCCTTTTCTTTGCATCCAATTTATAGATGTTACTGACACTTCCATCCATCAGGTATAATCCAAAGCCCATCACCTGAAAAAGGAAAAAATTAAGCCTTCAACAAAAGGACCTCAGAAGTAAAAACCTGTAAGTCCATTCTTCATATAATTAAAAAAGTAACATTTTAAAACCAGTCCCGAAACACCCAACCTCCTCCAAACAGAATCTATTTTCAAATACATAAATTTCTGTGCTACTCTTTTATTATCTGTATTAACAGTTTTTACATTAACATTAGCCTGATCAGTTACCCTTAGAAGATGCTGCTTGTTTGTATAAAGGTTTAGCATAAAAAAAAAAAATCTCACTGAAACGAGAGTCTGGCTATTTTTAGAGCTTTTCTTTTCACTTCCATTTTATTCAAATTCTGCACATGCAAACTGATTTGATAACAGAGGTTTAGATCTAACATCTCTGCGTGATTTTTTTTCTGGCTTTCAGCATCTCTCTGAATTATACACACAAGAACTCAGAAGCATCCAAAAAAAATCTAATTACATTTTGTCCAAGGTATTAATTAACATAAGGTTATAAATTTATCAGGAAAAAGTTCTTCACCCAGAGGGTGGTTGGGCACTGGAACAGGCTCCCCAGGGAAGTGGTCACAGCACCAGCCTGACAGAGTTCCAGAAGCATTTGGACAACACTCACAGGCACATGGTGTGACTCTTGGGATGGTCCTGTGCAGGGCCAGGAGTTGGACTCAATGATCCTTGTGGGTCCATCCCTCCCAACTCAGCATATTCTGTGATTCTATTTAGTATTTACAGGAGCCAAGCAGAGCCACTTACTGTGTTCTAAGCATCTCTACCAAACAAAAGGCCTAAATACAAAAGTCACACCGGGCACCCTTGCAGACAGAACATAAATGCTCCAGAGTTCATGTGTGGTTTCAGAAGACTTTCATTTACTCCTAATAAACAGAGCTTTTCAAAAGTTAAACACTGAAGTGACTCAAAATATTTGTCATGAGGCAAATTTTCAGCTCTTACTCTGTATCTTTTCTTCCACTGCAAGACATGCAGCTGATAATACCAGCCACATTTCATACTGCCCAGCACCCTCTTACCACATATACATACTCCAGCTAACTAAACTGATTTATTAATCCTAATTTCAAGATACTTGTTCCCTGAAATATTTGATACACAGCCTCACTTCCAAAAGCTTTTTAAACAAACTTGCCACATATCTAAAATAAAATGTACTAGTTCCTTTCTGCTGTCATTATACTTCATAGAAACACAATTCCATAAAATTGAAGGCAGTTCAATTGGGTCAACTTCACTTTATGAAAAACAAAAGTGGATTAGAAGCTTTCTAAATACTTTTAGTATATAATACAACAAAAAGACAATGACGGGGAAAAGCAGTAATTGGAATTATTTGCTTAATCTGGTTCCCTTTAACAAAACAAAAACAACCGGAAACAATCTGGAATTCGAACACCTGTGCCCTGCCTCAACATTCTTTTTTTAATTTTGTACCCAAAAGAAACCTACTTTCAAAAGCATGTGTTTCTCACTGGGGGTCAGATACATTTTGTTTTCATAGTAGTCCACACACAAATTCACAATATCTGCAAGCAGCTCTTCATAGCCAACAATCACCTCCAACTGCTGCTGCAAAGACTGGAGAAAAAAAAAGGAAGGATATTAGTCAACCAGTTACACTGGGAAAAAACAGTTACTACCAAACTGGAAGAGCTTTGTTTTAACACTTTTGCAAAGCATTAGGTAACTTGCAAGAAGACAATTAAAGCTTACTTGTGTTATCTTGTTGTGGTTGGCAAGGAACATGGAAAGGTTCTGAGATTCTTGAATGGACTGAGGATCTGCCATTTTCCGCAGGAACTGAGCAGCTCTTTAAAAACAGAAGAAAAAACAGTATTTCCCTTGGCCAGGACTGTTTGTAAGTAAATCTATCTCCTTAAAAAAAATAGTGAAAAGTTGACTAGAAGAGAGAGATGGACTTAATTTATCCAAAATAAACTGGTTTACTATCCCAAATCCCTCACCACATCCCTACTTAGAAGGTCCAGTAAAACTCAAATGAAAAAACATTGGCTATATCCTTCACTTGGGTGCAGCTGTGGTTCTATAGATCCAAGCCACTCAACAACCCAGGAAAAGTCAGTCTTCCAGAAAAAAAAGAGTTTGACCTCCAGAAGCACACCTCCAAAGAAAAATAAAGGCAAACCAAGTAAGTTCAGGAGGCCTCCAGGCACAACAACAACAGGTGGAGGTAGAAAGTAAATCTCATGTAAGTAGAAGCAACACAGGTAAATTTGGCTAGTCATTGACTGAATAGTTATCTGCATGAAAGACCACAGATGCTAGAGCTGGCATAAAGGCTGTCTTGCCCTACAGCTCTGACCACTGTGTTCAACAGAAGATATCTGATACCATCTGGTGGCTCAAGTACAAAACGTGGCCACTGGTATCTCACCCTCTCCCCTCCCTGCTATACCTGCAATCACAATGATTTTGAACAGCAAAGCTGAAATACGTTAAGAACAAGTAAAACTCTCAGCTACAAATGTCAAAAGTGGATGCCAAGAATAGAACAGAATAGAATAGGAGTAGCACAAGCAACCAGAAAGCCAGCTTCCTCCCAAAAACAGAAGCTTTACTGAACGAAGTATATGCATTACATTGAGCATACACCAAGACACGAGTATTTGACAGCTTAGCATCAAAGGCAGAAAAACCTTTTGCTGCTGGAAGAAAACAGATGTACTCAACTGCCTAATTACAGTCAAGCCATCCCTAGTTTCAAGGTAACCTGTCCCACACGTGAAGAGACTATTTTTGAAGAAAAAGCTGTCAGAAAAAAAGCAACTGCTGCCATCTCGTGGGAGGCCTGAATCCTGGCAGCAAAGCCCCGGGTCCTGCTGCCCCTCGCCACTCACCGCTTGTAGGCTGAGTGGTCGTTCTTCACGCTGCACTTCATATTTTTCAGCTCATCCAACACCGCAAACATGTTGATGAATTTTCCCAGTGTGATCAGATACGCTTCAGACACAAAGTCCTTCCTCCTCTCCGCGTGGCACAAGCGTCTCACCTCCCCACAAAACCGTTCGATTGCGTTTCTCTAATGTGAGGAAAAGACAGAAAAACAGGGAGTAAAAGCCATGACATTTCCAGGGAAAAAGTTTCATCACCTTCCTAGAGCTGGTCCAGTGAAAAGCTCCACTGAAGCAGAAGAATGTTCAAAGCATGCAAAACTAGCAAAGCACGTGTACAGGCCTTTCAGCTCCTCCTTGGTGTACCTGACGTGTGCTACAAGTTTTTTAAACTAAAAGAGGGTCAATTTAGGTTGGATATAAGGAAGTTTTTTTACAATGAGGGTGGTGAGGCACTGGAACAGGTTGCCCAGAAAAGCTGTGGATGCCCCATCCCCAGAAGCGTTCAAGGCCAGGTTAGATGGGGCTCTGAGCAACCTGATCGAGTTGAAAACACCCCTGTTCACTGCAGGGGGGTTGGACTACCTGGTTTTCAAGACCCTTTCCAACTCAAACTATTCTGTGATTCTATGAAGTTTAAAATCCCTCAGAAAAAAGGGATTTCATGCTCTCTAGTGAGGAAGTATACATGAATTGAAAGGCAAATTATAGGAATGCTCCCTTCAAACAAACAAACAAAAATCCACAGCACACTGTACATGCCAGTTCTCTTAAGTCATCCTGGCAGACGTTTATTTGAGGGCTTATTTCCAAGCACACACCAGGGCCATTTCAGACAGAGATTACAAATACAAAAAAGACAGCAACTTCAAATGTAAAAAGGAATCTGTTCTGGCTTTAGAGCTCTAATCTGCTTGAATGAAAGGAGATTGAATGAAATGTAGCATTTCCTGTTGTCTTCCCCAACCGGGGGTCTTACTGAGTACAAACAATCTCCTCCTTCCTGTGTGCTCCGGGCCTCACAGGCTCAAGTTGCTCCAGCTCTGAATAATGCCTGGAAACATCCTCAGTCCATTGAAATAGATGGCAAGCTGCCAGGAGGGAGGAGAAAGCAAGACAGACTGCCATTCTCCAGCTCGGGTGGCTGGCAGGTCACAGCAACTGGGTTAGCTTGCCTCAATTATGAGCCGCCATAGCAAAGTTGCACCTGCTGTTCTGCTGCCCAGACTTGTGGATCCCTCATTCCCCAGCAAATGGTTTCTGTGCTGAGATGCTTTCATGTATAGATGTGAAACACATTATATTTCTATTTCCTTTTTTCCTAAAGTGACAGATCTCTGTCCCCGTGTGCTGCATAGGGACTATAAGCAATTACTTTTGATTTTATGTTGAAAGTCTTAATGGAGATTGCCTCACATTTTTAAGATAAGCATTAAAAATTCTGCCCATCTGTGGGAGAATATGGAGTGTTTTTTCTAACATATAATGACCAGGTTCAGTAGCTGAGCACACAATATGAAGTACACGAAACAGGAATATAAAATTACAAGCCTACTGACAAATTTTGTTTCCATTCCTTTTACCTGAAAATACATAAAATTCATCAGTTTTGTGACTTCTGGCTCCAGAACTTCCACAGTTTTCTCATAAATTTCTACTCTGTTAGGCTGCTCGTTGCACTTGACCTGTAGATAATTAAAGAGGTTGTTATACTTGGAAATTTCCCTGATAAAGCCTCAGCAACTAAGATCCTGAGAAAATGCATTATCATCCTAAAGAGACACACTTAAAGACAAAAATTTCCAGGTTTGGTAAGCTTATGCTAATCTTCTAAGCTTAATTGTGTGTAAAAAAACTCAAAACAATCTAAGCTTTTCCTATTACCTTACAGCAAGCAATTTAGTTGTCAAACACCTCTGTAGGGTTAGAACAATATTCTTTCCACATTAAGCCACTTGCTCAAAATCATGCACGAAAATAGGGCCAGAACTGTAAATTAAAACAGGTTACCTGACTTCTACTCTAAATATTTAAACCACAGGATAAGCCTTCCTTGCATCTCAGTATAAAAACAATTGCATTACAAATTCATTACAAAGAAAGGACTCAACTCATGGTAAAAATTTTGTTCCATTTTCTGACACCTCTTAATATTCTTCCCACCCCACTCCTGTACAGCCATTCCCACACACTTGAAGCTGACTTGTGCCTTATTCAGAGCAGAGGGTTTTTTTTGTATACAGATCAAGAAAGCACTACGTAGCTCTGACATTTAAAAAGTGGCTGCCTTGGAGTAGTACTGTCTAGAAACTTACACGTTTAACCTGAATGTTAATTGCTACATGCTATGATACCTGTTTTGAATTTAAGTATTAAACTGGGGAGTGGGAAGAGTCCACTCTCTTGAATGAAATGTTGACCTCAAGCAGATCCCACAATCAAAAGTTTTCCTTTTAAAGCGCATTACCCCTTACTCTTGAACCAAAAAGTAAGACTGACGCAACCCGTGAGGTATTGCTATAGATGCCTTATAAAAAAAATAAAGTCCAACTGGTCACCAAGTGCTAAAAGACACTGTTCTATGGCATGCCCAGCTTAACAATTCAGCAATCAAAGCAGACTCCACTTTGGATCTCACTGACAAAGCTCTGTCTGTGTAACTCTCCACTGAAACAAAACAGAAGTTCACACGTTGCATGACCGTACGGTTTTCACCCATTACCTGGGGAATGGCTCTTGAGCAGCTTCTCCACGTGTATAACATAATTGCATATTCCTGACCTTCTTCTAGCATTTCATTCTGTAGGGAAGACACTCAATATAATTAGGAATCGTAATACAAAATTATTATATCCATGTGTCTTCTGTCATTCCAAGCCCTTGTCCGAATGAACCTATTTCTCTTATCAGAATGTTTATGCACAAACACACACATACTGCATGCTGAATGATACATCATCATTATCTCCCCAGATCAGATTGGTTTATGTGCTGTTCCTTTTTCTCAAAACTAATGACATTGTGATCTATAAGTATAAATAAAAATGGCAATCTTGAGGTGGGGGAGAGTGATGGGATGGTGCTTATTCTTCTTTTTAAATTCAGGGACTCCAGATGGAATGGTCAAGGACGAAAGAGTCAGCACATGCAGAGCAATTTTTTACGTGGCAAAGGAGAGGTACAACAATATCCATACAATCAAAACAGGTTAAGGAGTAACCATATAATTTTAAAAGTAGATTTATGTAAACAGACATAATTTTCAGTAGCATGTAACCAGGGGCTTTATCTGTCCATTCCACCATTTGTGAACAGGCCTCTAGACTTATAAGACATATTATTCCTAATTTTCCAAGGACACCATGAAAGAAGGGAATCTTTGAACAACATTAGTTGCTCAAGAGGAAAGGCAATTTAAAAAATTTTTAAGAAGTGTGTTTGAAAAAAAAGAAAAGCCACACACTTTTTCATCTTACCTCCCCCTGGAAGAATTGTAGGTAACCTGTTTTCTGTGACCATAACTCTCATAATGAACTGCAAGAAGACACATTCCTCTCCTTTTATTCTAAGTAAGACAAAAGTGTATATCAGAGTATCTACTTACCATGCTAGAATGGACTGTAGCTTGCTCAATGTATCTTGCAATACCAGTGACAAATGCATTTCTGTCTTCAAAATTAGTGTTGAAGTTTGGCTGCAGAGAAAGGAAAACATGGAATTAAAGTCTTCGGTAGCAGCATCTCTCCTACGAAGGAAAACGGAGAACCTGGCATTTTTCAGCCCAGAGAAGAGAAGGCTCTGGAAGACCTTATGGCAACATCCAGTACCTAAAGGGGCTCTCTGCAAGAGAGCTGGAAAGGAACTTTGTACAGGGGCATGTAGTGACAGGACAAATGGGAATGGATTCAAACTAAGAGCAGGTTTAGATTAGATATTAGCAAGAATTTATTGACTGTGAGGGTGGTGAGGCACTGGAACAGGTTGCTCAGAGAAGCTGTGGCTGACTCATCCCTGGAAGTGTTCAAGGCCAGGTTGGATGGGGCTTTGAGTGACCTGGTCTAGTGGAAGGTGTCCCTGTCCATGGCAAAAGGGTTGGACTACATGATCTTTAAAGTCCCTTCCAACCCAAACCATTCTATGATTCTGTGAAAAGAATTTTCATATATATTGCCAATATAAAAACACTTTGGTTTTGGGCAAAACGTTCTCTTTCTTAACAGCAATGGGAAATGGAAAAACTTTTTCCTATAATGAGAAAATACCTGGTAGAGAAGAGATGATGGTGGGGGCTCAATACAGGGTTGCTGATCTGGCAGTGGTAATTCCTCCAAGAGATCCACATTGGACAAGGCATCCTCCAGAGTTACTTGAGCAGTCATTTTGCACCTGGTTAGAAAATACATACATACATATAGATATGTAGATATGTACACATAGATATAACTTTATATGTGTTACTATATACACAGTAAACACATGAAGAGCAGGGAACTATTTATATTGTGGGAAATGGGAAGTTTCCCTTCAACCAAAACAGAAGGGAAACAGTCAAACAGAAACTCAGTTGATTTTCGAATACAAGTTTAAATAAAACTTTTGAGACTAACATCCTTGTCCTTACTTTTAGGACTTAAGAAATGTTTCTCTTCCCCCACTGCTGCACACCAAAATTAGAGGAAAGGATGACTCCAGTGCTCACTTTTGAGCCAATGTGCTTTCAAAACTATGCACTACAGCTACTACAACCACATCATCTTCAGGAGACCAGGCTGTCAAAAGGTGCCAGCAGTCTCCAGTGTTTCACGTCTTAGGACATCCGGACCTGCTTTGGGTAGTTGATGATAGACCCCTCAGGGCCATGGCAATCTCCATAAACCTTCGACTGCTGCCACTGCATGGGGTTTTGAACCAAGAACAGCAATGGTAAGAAATCTGGGCAATCTGTGACCAGTGATCAAGCACTAGAACAGGTTGCCCAGAGAAACTGTAGAGTCTCCTTCACTGGAACTTTTCAAAAGCTGTCTGGATGCAATCCTGTGCCATGCGCTCCAGGATGACTCTGCTTCAGCAGGGAGGTTGGACCAGATGAGCCACTGTAGTCCCTTCCAACCTTACCTGTTCTGTAATGTTGTGAAAATTTAGGAAGAAAACGTGGGGTGGAACAATTCAGTCATCCACTTTTGTATAATGACCTACTCATTTTCCTCAGTGGAGTGAAAAAATTACTGATTTTTAAGGTAATATCTCTAATCAAGATGTCTCCTTTTTTTTGCAAGTTACTTTCCCCCATTTATCAGAGAAAAACCATATCCCTGTGGTGCAAGGAGTAGCTGAGCACTGCCCTCAGCTCTAACCAGGAGGGAAGGAACAGTGAGCACCCACATCCCAGAGGAGCAGGACCCTGCTTGGCATGTGTCACCCCCGTGGACCTGTGCCATCCCCACATATGTGGGGGTACAAGCAGATCCCGACGCAGCTTTGACAAAAACTCGCTGCAGGACAGCTGGTATGGGCTGGTGATCCCACCGCTCACTGCGCTTTTACCGGCCTGGCAGAAACACCTCCTCACTTTCTCTTGACTAATTACAGATTCCTGGGGAAAGACCCACAGAAACAGCAGCTTCACCTCCAAGGAAGGGCTCAGCTGACAAAAAACCAGAACCAAAACCCAAACCCAAGGAGAGACAGCAACCAGGAGTGATTACCTATCTGTCTCCAGAGACCAACCCTGTGTACCAAGCCACTGCTGCAAAGCTAATGTACCACATATGGAGAGAGCTTGCCAATGACTTTATAAGCAACAATCAACAGAAAGATTCAGAGGTCTGTTTCTACTTGAAAGCCCAGCCCAAACCTTGCTCCCAGCCCGAGCACATCAGTTTTTGTTAAAATAAACAAACAAATGCTCATATTGCGCAATCTGTGATCCTTGCTAAAAAAGGAGTGAAGGACTGGACTGACAGGAGTGCTGGCTGGCAAACCTGCGCCAGGATGCTTGCCCAACACCTGCCTACACCCAGATCCAGCTCCAACACAAGAACCACAATTATTCTCAAATTAGAGACCAGCAAAGAACACGGTGTCTTCCCTTTGATAAATGAACACGTGCCCAAAAAATTCCATGGCTGGGCAAAAGTCCTGTGAGGAGGTCAGACTGAACAGCTTTACCCTAAAGGAAATTGAGCTGCCAAAAAGTCAGAACATCTACGGTTGAGGCTATGGGTAATTTTTATATGAGTCTGAGCATCTATAAATCAAGCTTTAGCTAAAAAAGAAAATGTTTAACTGAGAGGCTCTTTCCAACTTGAAATTTTTCTTCCTCTTAGCCTCTCTGTCAAAGTAGGAACTCCCAGTTGTGCAGCTGCTCTGGGACGTGCCGGTGGTAGGATCAATGGGCCCATAGCCCTCTCCCCCACTGGACAGGCAAATGGCCACAAAGCATTGGCTCCAAGAAAGCACTACAAAAAATGTTTTAAAACCCATAGTGAAAAATGGCCAGCCGTTCTACATCAAAAGCTACTGCAACTATCTCTGTAAAGGGAAGGTGTCACTGCGTGCAAGGAAAGAATCAGCACCCTCTCCCCATCGCCCCAGTCCACATATCTTCCTTCTCCTCCTAAAACATGGTCCACCAATGACGTGGGCCCCTGCTGTAGAACAGAGCCAGGCATTTGCAAAAGCCAGGCTCCTGACTTGTACTTACTCAGCACTACAAGTGAATATTCTGAAGATGTGGCCTGTACATCCCAATTCTGAAAGCACACCTGCAAGCTTTTGGCCTCAATATTTACAGCTGCACAGGAGTAATCCTCCAGCATCAGATTTCTATGTTCAGACTATGAGACATTAGACTATCTGTGGATTTTATTTTTTTTTAACACTTAGAAAACAATTTAAAAATAGAACCCAAAATCCCAGCTGACTTACACTGCCATCTATTTAATAGCACAAGTCTGGGAAACCCTCACTGACAGGCCAGAGGCACAAACAAGAAACAAAAGCTTCCTGCAGCCCTCTGGGTTGTGAAAAGAAATACGGGAAGGAACAATTTTTGAAGTCCTTCAGCATGATTTCCCAAAGATCAGCGTTTTTCAAAGCAGGAAAACAAAAGCCATCGGGCACAGACAGTCACAAATGTCTTCTTGTTTTGAGGCTGCTCGCTGACAGCTCCGCTTTGCAATTTTGCCAAAGGTATCCGCACGCCTGGTGTTTCGTTGGCCAAGTTCAACGTCCCTGTTCTCCAGCCTTTGCACTCCAGTATCTAGCAAGACATGAAAGAGGAAGCAGCTCCTTCCTGCCCAGCTTTGACACATTTGCAAATGTTGCGAGGGCGTGATTCACATTTCCCCTCTGCCCCCTCAGAAGTGAGCAGAGGAGGTTTGACAACAGCAACGGCAGGGGGACAGCTGGAACTGGTTCAGGGATTTTTTCCCCTTCTTTACATTTGTTGATAAAACAAGCTCCAAAAGACAACAGCTGTTTCTCATGCACAGTGATGAAGGGCTGGCAAAACCAGAATTTTTTCCCCTCTAAGCTCAGAAAAATTAATTTAAGAAAAGCTAAAATTCCCAAGACACAAAATTGGATAGCTTTGCCTCCTTAAGAGCCATGAGTTTTTAACAGATGAAATTACTGGGCAGGAGAGCTAATATTTTAACAGATTTCTTTATGGCAGACAACATAAGAAACTTCAAAGACTTAAAAAAAACTTTGATTAGGAGTTTACATAAATGAGAACAGACTAAACTGCTGTAGTCATACTCATCATTATAGTAATACTAGGACATTTACCCAAACTGAGAATTACTTTCTCTACTAAATTCCTACAATGCTGTGTTTTCATTTCTGTGCCCATGTGAGATTTTCCAGGACAGGCTTTCTCAAGTAGAAGACATGTAAGCGCTACTTCTGAAACAATCTTTTTCTTTTTGGTATCTTTGGCTTATGACCCGTCATAACAGCACTAAAGCAAAAACGCACTCCAAGAACATGTTTTCCTGGTTGTGCACAACATAATTAGTAAACGTTCAACATTCCTTATCTGACATTCTCCCTCGAGGAGAGAGAATCACGCACACCAGCAAGCTGTTTTGCTAACTTTTAGTGTTTGATGAGCACACACAGCTTTCTAAGCAAGGAAGAGCGACGCCTGTGCCGATTCTCAGTTCCTTTTTCTGGATTTCAAACCAAGAAAATCCCAGTCTCTAAACAAACCTCAGCCTCACAGTACCAAGTCCCACCATGTCCAAGGATCAGAGATATCAGTTCCAGGGTTTGGGGGTTTTTTAGTATGTTAAGTGCAAGGCCACAGACTAGCTTAAACCAGGATATCCTTCTTTTTCTTCAGTTCTGAAGGAGATGAGCACCACATGGGCCTGACCTGCTCAGAAGAGCTTGTGCTGTGGAGAAGCTCACTGAGCTGCCTCTCTCACCTTTTGTCTATGTGAAAAACCAAGCCAAAAAAAGGAAGCTCCTCTAGCACTGTTTACATTTTGATTTAACTTCAGAACTGGATTATTATTGAAAATATTCAGAAAAAAAGTTTGCCATCTTTTTTAAATGTCATAATTCTGTACCCTTGCTCTCAGCCATGCAACCGTGTGGTAAGCAGTGCCCTGCTAACAACATTGCTTTGGTATTTAGAGGAGACGATTGTCAGTCCCAGTAGATGTACCATTTCCACGTCTCCATCCTTACAGAATAAAGTCTAAGTCTTTGCAGAAGATCTATATTCTTAACTCCAAGCATATCAGAAAACAGCCAGCATGCATCTCTCAGCCATGCTCTTTTGGGCCTCCTGAAGCTTCAGATTATTTGGAAGACAATATGAACAGGAGCAAATTATGGGGAAAAGTGTTCTGGACAAAATAAATAGAAAACTGACCAGAAGAAATAATAAGAACTACAGAAGGTAAGGACTGAGAAAGCAGAGAATAGAGAGGAGAACATTAATGTCAGAATCACTGTGAGAGAAAGGATTGCTCTTCTCAAACTCAGAGGCAAAAAAAATTCCCCCAGATTCTAGAGAGTTAAGTAGCTAAAACAACAAGTTTTCAAGCTTTCTTTCAGTGACAGAGTTAAGCAGGACTCAGCCTATAAATAGCTAAAACAGGAAAAAAAATGCTTGATGATACCAGATAGTTCTTACACATGTTAGAGCAGCAGTGCACACAATCCAACAGATATAACTTGTAGCTAGCCACCAAGTTAAAAAATTAAACAAATAAATGGGTAAAGCAAATGAACTTAGGTAACTGTACCCTAATTGAGATCTTCTTATAAGTGCAGAAATTACCATACAGTTCCTCTTTAGCCTCTGGACAAGACTTCCCAGAAATGTCCTCTAATGGTCTTATGAATCTATCCAGCTGAGTTTCAAAAAGACATTGATTCCCAACATACAAGTTCTACCTCGAATAACTGGGTTTGATGATATCTACTTACTGGTGAAAAATAAAGCCCTTCACCACAAAAGTTATCAGATGCAATGTTATGGCTGTGTTAGACAAGACAGGGAGATGATGAGGTTGGTATCGTGTTACCACAAAACATTTACAAAAACCCAAACGGTACGTTGAGTATCTTGAAAACACACAGGGAAAGAATGGAAAGTCCTTGGAGAATACAAGCACACGTGCCACTTAAATTACTTGCAATCTGTCATTATCACCTGTACTAAGATTGTCAAGTGAACATTCTCACAGAAAACTGATAAAACAGTATAATTCAGTCCTTTAGTTATAAAAACAAAGGTAGAGAACATAAAGCTACAGTGAAAGCCAACTTGTCTTCAGAAGATTTAGACACAGCAAGCAGAGGCATTTACCTTATGACGATTCTTCCTTTACTTCATGGAAGTTGGAGTAACAATGTTAAACTTCCCTGAAATAAACAAAAATAATTAAAATCTAAATACCACACCTGACAGGCACTTTGTTCCTTTGCATCACTCCCTCAAAGGTTTGACACCCTGAGGACATCTAAGCACCCTCACTTTGAAATCTCGAAGGATTTATCCTCACACAATCACTAGAGCAGTAAGACAGCAGGCTTCCCTCTTGAAGCATGGTGGATTGCAGCAGGTAACAATCTGCAAACAGGTTTCCAGGTGTTTTTTTGCTGTCAGCTCCTTACAGTACATCTTCTGGTATATTGCTGCATACTGGAAAGATCAGACAATGGACACAACTGTGTCTATTGCTACCACATGCTCATCTTGTGCCCTGAAAATTAAACTTCCATGGAAAATGAAAGAAGGGTTTTTGCTGGTATCACAGCAGGGGAAAGATCTGAGTGAGCAGTCAATGCTGCAGATGATACCTCC
This sequence comes from Mohoua ochrocephala, assembly GCA_013398855.1. Lineage (NCBI taxonomy): Eukaryota > Metazoa > Chordata > Aves > Passeriformes > Acanthizidae > Mohoua > Mohoua ochrocephala. Next base: position 370,494 of record VZTA01002816.1, read on the forward strand.
CCCCGACACCAGATTTACACATGGATACACAGCAACCAGCCTCACCACACAGGGCTGACAAGGTTCATCTCTTTTAGGCAACAGCTCGGCTGCCCAGGGACAATGATTTCCTTCTGTCATTAACCTCCAATGAAAATAAAAGTATAAAAGAGACAGTGATGTAAAGGAACGCACTTTCTTCAGCTAAACTTCGGCTGAACTACCAGAATGTCCCCAACAGTCTGAGAGCAAAGCAAGTGTCTTTGTTCAGCTGGGTCTTTATGCTGCCCTGGCATGAAGTGCTGCAGCAAGCTAGTAAGGGTAGATGGAAACGCGTTGGACGAAATAAATTCTCTCGAATCATTCATCCCACTTTTCAGACTGACTCTGAAAAAGGGTGTTGTAAACTGAGGCACGTCCCATCTGCTCCTGATGGAACACCCCCATGGCAGCGACAGCAGAGCAAATCGCTCCTGAAGTCCTGTGCTCTTCAGAGCAGCCCAACTACTGCTACTGTCTCTTTTGACAGATCCTCTCCCTCCCTGCCCCAAAACACACATCCAAGCACCTCCAGCAGCACTTGGCTAGGCACACAGGAAAAGACGAATGGGCAAAGATTTGAGTCACTGCTGAATCTCAGGGTGAGAAGAGTCGGAAAAATATCAGCATTGGCCTTACTTCACCATTCTTGATACCATGCTACACACTATACCAGCATCTTAAATACACCTCTCAGGGAAAAAAAAAAAAAGAAAATAAATTCTCCACATCTTTTATCTTCATTTAACCACAAGCTCACAGAAAACTGAGTTTAAACGTAGCGTGCATCCATTCAAAATGCAGACAGTTACACTTCAAACAGCCTGAAACAGTCCAGGAAAAACATATCCTATAGTCGTCATAACTGCAGGGCAAGTTCCCAGCCCTCGAGAGGGGAGTTTGGGGCCCCTGGTCACAAAGGGTTGGATCAGCAGTTCCGGGCTGCAGCTGGCGGCCAGGGGCCTCGCACCACGCTCTGAGCTGGGATCAGCAAAGCCTGACCCGCTGGAGCACAGCTTCTCTCTTTCCCCATGGCTGGAGAAGTTACCACAGAACATTCAGAGACCTGTGAGTGCAAGTGCACGAGTGGGACAAGCAGATGTGCTCGGCACACCCCACCTCCAGCTGCACCCGGGACAGTGTAAGCCCTGGAAACCAGCATACGTCCAACAGCAATAAACCACATGCTAATATTGGCTCGAGAATGCAGCCCCAGAAAGCAGAGGTGGTTTGGGACATCCAGGGAATTGGTTTTGCTAAGAGCATTCTCTATGTAACCCAAAAAAGCTCTCCAACACTGGAATTTTAAGTGGAAAAAAATTAATTCATATTAAAAATATGGAGAGGGATCATGCCAAAGAGTGAGTTAATTAAGGTGGAGTTCCAATGATCAACAAAAAATTGCTGGACTGCAGAAATTTTTGAATATTTTCTGACTTTGCAGATGAAAATAGTGTTTCATTTGACTGAAAAATGATGTTGGGAAGGGATGCCCCACACCTTTTTGCAGTCCACTGGACACATTTTGGTTTTAAATAGATGCATTTGATCTCCAAGTGCTTGTACATGTTCCCAGGCTCAAAATAAGACAAGGAGGAAGCATGTCTGTATTTCAAAGAGCAACTTCCTTTGACATTGCCTCTCTTCTTTCCCAAGTCTGCAAAAGCAGAATCTTTGACTCTTAGATTAAAATACAGTATCGTGGATACTGAAGATTAAAATTGCCATGCAATCCATTAATTGAAATATGCATCCACACGAGTGGTTTTACCTAAAATAAATAATTATATATTAATTTATATTAATATTAATAAATAATTTTAAATGTCTTTTGCATAAATAAATAAATCAAAGCTTACCCTACTTAAAAGCACAGAATTCTATGACAAAAATCAGGGAAAATTTTATGTACTGCAGTTAAAGAGGGAGAAGAGAAGCATATTATTTACCGAAAAAAAAAAAAAGAGAGAAGCAAAGATATTCCACAGTCCATGCACTGAAGGAAAGAAATTCAAATGAAAGTATATTTAAAGAGATGATTGACTGGCCTGCTGAATTGGGGTCTTCAGGACCAACCTCAGTAAACTCCATGGCAACTAATGACAACATTCCCACAAGAATAGAATTGCTCGGCACAGCAGCAGAAGTTAAGTTTTATCCCTATAGCAACACAACATTTTCAGCTTTCTTCTGTCCCATTGTGTCATTTTTCTATGCCACTGGATTGCAGAAAATCAATTAAATTATTTTTCTATTACGAAAATTTGATTCAATATTCTGTGTAATGTTCCTACTCAAGTTAAACCATGAGATTCCAATCACAAAGGGCCCTTGTAATGAGAAGGGAACAAAAGGAACGGATTCTCTCTTCCAAGAACAGCACGGCAATTACTAAAATATTCATTTTTAATTCAAACCTCCAAGATCTCTCTTTAAAACTCCATTTTAGTTCTATTTTAATTAAATTTCAAACACCTCAGCTGTTCAGCTGCTTACCTATAAATTCAGACTAAGCAGAAAACATTTTAACACCCTGATAGCTAAAGCACTTCAGAGAACAGCAACACGATGGATCTTCTCTGTCTGAAAGCTCTTTTTCTGTGCTCTGGACAGCACAATCTGCCTTTTTGCCAAGCGGATCAGCCTAAGATGTTCCTTTTGGGACTGGAGCTCCCTTTCGTTCCTAAGCAACAGATTTGCATAAGCTGAAGGAGCAAAGAAAAATGCTTTTCACATCATTTACTGGCCTGCCTGATTAAAGTAAAAGACAGAAGAAAGCAAACAGCAGCTGACAGTCCTTTGTGCAACAGATTTGACATACTGTTAAGCTTTCAAAAATACATCTGCAATTGGAATTTTTAAAAAGGCTTAATACGTGAAAAAGAGAAAAAAATTCCAGCACTGAATTATCCCATTCAAACATCATAGCGAGTCCCAGAAGAATGGCCACATAATGGAAACAATTAATTTAGTATTAGACTCCTACAGGGTGATGCGGCTCACGTTAACTGCTTTGCCTTGCCCTTGCTGGATGGGTGCAGGGAGGAAAGCAGGCACAGACTGGGGGGAAAACGTGAGGCCAAGAGCATGGAAATTTTTTTGTTTGTTTGCTTTTTAGAAAATCTCAGCTTCCTGAATTAAAAGCTCTTTGTGTTCAGTGACATGTGAATTCTTCATGCAATCCACACTGCTACCTGTCCAGCTTCTGTCCCCTGCAGGGAAACATCCCAACAAGCAATCCCCATCCCTTCCACCTCTTTACACAAGCAATGCCTGTGCTATGACTGTGCAAACAAGGTTCAAGATCTCAGTGATACACCGGTCTTACCACCTGGAAAACTGAATTCTGGGCACTATCAGTAAGCAACAGCAGCACCATTAATGCAACCTAAAAGCCACACTTCAGTGAGTCAGTGCCATTCCTCCCACAGGATAATCAAGGTCAGAAGAACACCACTGCTAAGGATGCTGTCATGCAGCTGAAATGCCTTGCTGGCACATTGACCACCGGGACTCAGAGGACAATCGGTTATGCTTGTCAAATAATTTCCCTTTCAGTATCTTGGATGAATTCAAGCACTTTCCCATAAAAGAAAGGTCTGACACTCTACTATCATCACAGCAGGTTACGAAGAGGGGAGTCTCAGGCTCTTTGGATGAAGCCTAGATCAAGACTGGTGAGTCATGGCAGTCCAGAATTGCCTTTCCTGATGCCTGCCACCAGGTGTAGGTCTACCAGCTACTCCTTTTTACAGCATCCATAAGAAAACTCTCCCACAACCAGGGAACACAGTGCAACCCTAGCACTCCTGCATCATAGCACTAGGCTGGAGTCACTGTATTTTTGCAAGCAAGGCACCACAAGAGTGGATTTATCTTTTCCTGGAGTGTTAGAAGCCAGCAGGAGCACATGGATGAGCACATACTAATTCTACAGCAGCAGCATCTGCAGGGGACGACGATGCAGCAAGTAATAACCACATATTTCGGACAGCAGCCTGGACAGTACCAGGCACCTGCAGCATCATTACACACCTTGAAGCTTTGGAAGAGAGATGCAACTTCCTGATGTTAAAATATAGGGTGAAATGCTATCCCTCTGTAGGAAGCTCAAGCAGAGGATGCACACACTTCAAAAATGAAAAACTAGTTCTGTTCATTCCACTTATTTTATTTGAGAATCCACTGTAATAGCATGGGAGAAGCTTAAGCCTCTAAAATTTGCTTCAAAAGTATCCCACTCAGACGAACAAGGAGGGAGGGCCTGTCTCTGTAGTTTGTCCTGCAACATGCAACCCCCTCTGCAATGGCACTTGTGCTACAAGAATTCACAGAGGTATTTTGCTTGGTTTGCTTTATCTGTGAACCTAAGTCTGAAGTCCAAGATATGTCATAAATGTAAAAAAAAAAAAAATCTGCTGTTAGTGGAGCTAGATGGCTGAGAGGGTTTGTGCTGATTTACTAATTAATTCTCACAGAATTGAGTTCGTTCTGAGTGAACTAACTAATGCACAGAATGAACCCCCTTCTGCAACATGTGACCTCTCTTCAAAGTGCAATGAAGTTAGAGATTTAAGCATTGTTTCATTCTAGGTTAGGAGTGCTGAGATCTGCCTTGCTACACTGACTTGCCTTACTCTATTAATACTCTCTGGTATTACACCTTTGAGTTGCACCATTTCACCTTCTTGACCAACTCCTTCCCCTTCTCTTTTTTGCGTTCTTTTCCTCTCACCCAGTTCACTCCTTCGCACTCCTTTTTAATCTTCTCGGTTTGCTGCCTTTTTTGCATTCTGCTGATGCTGCTCTCTCCTGCAGCTGTTCTCAACAAGCGTTTCTTCTGCACTTCTGTTCCTGATCCTGCTGCTGCTCGGGTGGTAGGAAGCAACACTGCACAGCAGTGCTTCGGACGAGACTGAAGTTTAGCACAGAAGCTAAGCACTGAAGCACAGCACCACAGCATGCTCAGCAGTTGTGAAAAGCTCTCTCACTTCTTAGCACAGCTAACGCTCCCAACTGTGAACACTCTGCAAAGAATGAGAAAGGAAGCGGCAAGAGCAATAACCACCCCAGAAAGCAGAAAGAAAAGCAAGTTCACATGGAATTAGCCTCGCGTGGCTCAGGATGAAGCCTTCCATCACAGACTGCCCACACCTGCTCAGCGTGGGTTTTGTTGGCTGCCCTTTGTGTCTGGTGTAAAGAGAGTGCTGGTACTTTAATCAAAAAGGGCACACCTGTGTGCATGGGCTGAAAGGAGCTGGGGATGGGGGGCTGAGCACCCCAGCGAACGGAGGACTGTCATGCTACAGGTAAAAGAGGTGAACCACAAAGATGGAGAGACACACAAGAGTCTGGAGTCTTCAGATTTCCATCTAAGCAAGAACACAACCCCTCAGCCTCAGACAAACTGTTTATTCAGAATCATAGAATGGCTTTGGTTGAAAAGGGACCTTAAAGACCACCCAGTTCCAACCCCACTGCCACGGGCAGGAACACCTTCCACTAGACCAGGTTGCTCAAAGCCCCATCCAATCTGGCCTTGAACTTTCAGGGAATGGGGTCCCCACAGCTTCTCTGGGCAACCTGTTCCAGGGCCTCACCACCCTCACAGTCAAGAATTTCTTCCATATCTTTTTAGCTAAATTTCATCTCTCTCAGTTTGAACCCATTACTCCTTGTCCTATCACTACAGTTCCTGATAAAGCATGTGAGTTCTGTACCTTCATTTCACAACACTGGAGAGAAACAAAGAAAAACAACATTGTTTTCTCAGGAGAGGGGAGGACAGCACTCTCTTCATTAGCCCAGTTACAGAGATGGTTGCTCCAGGGTCAGTCCTACAGCTTCTCAGGGGAGTCTGCTTGGCAAACCCCCTGCCCCCCAGGTCTCCCTTCCACAGTGCCTCTGCATTTTGCATCCAGCTCCATCTTACAGCATGTGTCCCCCAATGACACGACAGGCATTAATTATATCCAATGCAAGCCTGCAGCTGAAGCTCTGGCTTCAGTGCTGCCTTACTTCGAGTTTAAAAATTAAACAAAGGCTTCAATAAAAATGACTCTGAAACAGAAGCTGGTGTTGTCATTCCCGCTCCTTCTCTATACCTGTAAATACTTGGTAAATCAACAATACAACACTATCCACTTTCAGTTAAAAAAAATGACACAGCTTCATCTGAAAAGTAAGTTGGAAGACATTTTAAGTAAATTTGTATTATCCACCACTATGTGCATTTCTGCAAGGAGAGGGTGAATCAGACAAGAAGTAAGTCATGGTTTAATAGCTCTACTAAAAAAACTAAGGAAATACTATGGGACAGGGTAGAAGAGAGAACAGAAATAAATTTTAGTTTCTTGAGCTCTCTTTTTTCTCTGAAAGAGCTCATCATCTGTAATATTTTATACAAGAAAATATGCAGTTTCAGTGAAAATTCATCCAAGGCTTTACTTCAGGTATCACCTGACAAGCACTCACATCTGTCTCGAGCTACGTGTCATGACAGTTTGCCTGAACTTCACGTTCAGAACGTATAATTCAATGTACTCTCCTTATTGACTTTATATCACTGAACCAACTTAAAATAATTAGAGCTATACTGAAAGAAGGCTATAAACAGCTTCAGGTCAACAGCATTTTTATTTCCTGACAGCAAAGTGTCCACATCCCTATCAGAATTAAAGTATTTTAAAGTGAAGTACAGCACTAACATATTTTTATCTAAACCCTGGAAACAAATTTCTTGTACAGGTGTAGTGCATAAAGCAAGCATCTCAAAAAGCACCTTGTGTCATTTGCACAGCTGCAGTCACTACTTAGCATGTCAACTCTCGAGACTCCTGTCCTAACATAAAACCAGAGTACTGGTTTTTAAATCTGACTATTTGTTTCTAAAACCAAAAGCACCATTTTTTTTTCTTTTACTTTAGAATATAGTAATTCATAAGAACATTACTGAGACTCAACCCTGCTAATCATTTGCAGAGTGTCATCTAGTAAGCATAAGTCCATACACTGCCTGAATTCTTAAGATGCCTTTCAGTGGAGGGAGGGGAGGGGGGAATGGCATTTTTTTCCTCCGAATGAGCAATTATTGGCTTTAAAAAGTTTATTTGTCACTCTGTTAACTCCTGATCAGCACTGCTGGAAAGCAGACCCGCAAAAACCAGCCATGTGAAAGGCTTGCTCATGAAAGACAGACTGTTAAACTGAGAAAATCTCCCAGTATCTGGTTCAAGCAAAGAGAAATCATACAAGTTCACCCCACAAATAAGCACTCTGTAAGCTAGGAGCACTCACAAACCCGGAAAAGGAGGGGCTGCTGCCCTGGCATTTACCTCTGATGAAAGCAAGAACAGAAGTGCCAATTCCACACGTGTTACCTGATTACTTGAAATAAGAAAAGCTTTAGTGAAGTTAACAGGTAGAACCTCCCCTCTTGTGGAGGACACTCACTTTAAGCTCTGCCTGTGCCAGAGCACCTGTCCTGGCAACACACACACAGAGAACCACAGAACAACCACCCAGTTAAAGAACTATCATGTTCACTTTTACTTCTCTGTAGTCATTGAGAAGAGCGTAACAGGGACCTCACAGCATGACTAGGAGGGCTGCAAATCTACAGCAGATCACAGCTGGCTAAGTCCCACACAGCAGGCAGCTAATTTAGCAATGAAGGGATTTCCACCCCTGAGAGTCCTCCCTGAGCTCACCAGGCCATGAGACTGATGCCCTGCTGGGGTCCCTGCCAGCAGGAGCAGAGGTCTGGCAGAATGAAACAGCTACAGAAAATGCGGGGAAGGGATATAGCAGCAGGGACCACGGACCACCACCATCTCCCAGCCGGGAAGGCTTGGGGAGATGGGCTCCCTCTCTAACACCCCGAGCCACATCTGGGCTCAACTCGGCTGCCCACAACCTTAAATCACCTATCCCACAATGGCCCTTCTGCAGAAAGGCTACACAGCTATAAATTCACTTGCTGTCTGCTGATGGTCCGCCTGAAGGAAAGGGGGTTTCTTCTGAGATGGCAAATGCCTGATGATTACTTGTGCCATACCAACCTTTACCATAACTCTACTTTAGTTTAAGTCCAAGATAGCCACTTCTCCCCCAAAACACTGAACTGTGTGAATACAGGATTTTCTTCACAAATGCACACATTTGTGAGTGCACATATATTTACAGACATAATAGAGGCAGACAGTAAACAGGACACACTGACACAGAGAAAATCTTTTAAGTCTCATGAAGAAAACAAGCTTCGGGATTTTTGCCAGTGTGTTTACAAGAGATAAGGAGCTACCCAAAAGATCTTATAACTCTTTTGGTGCCAAGAGATGGAAAGATTAACTGCTATTTTGCAACCTCTGTCTTCCTGTAGCAAGTCTCATCAATGCCTCATACATTAATTTTACCACCAGAAAGGCAGTGATGTGGATTAATGGAATTACGCTTTAACAAAGCAAATCAATACGCGCTCTGTTATCGGTATTATACAGCAAAGTGTGCCCCCGAGCCCTACTAACGTCAGCTTCTGAGGGCAGATGTGCACTAAAGAAGAATCCTGAACTGACGTACGTAGCTTAAAACATAAAGCACCATTACCAAGCCCTCGGTGAGTTTTTGTAGGTATACGGTCATATTTCACAACGTTGAGATGTCCTTCTTTCATGTCACTGTCTCAGTTTTGCACAAAAGCCAGGACAAGGATAGGTGGCATTTATTTGTTGTACATTCAAATAGCAATGCAGCCAAAAAGTACCAGGATCCCCTTCAAGAGTAAGGTCTGACAGAGGCCACTTGTAACAAGGTATATGTTCTACAGATCAAAAATTCACAAATCTCTTACATTTACTACTCCCTCTTTGCTTTCGTGCCTGAGAACATGTTCACAGGGAAGCTCAGGACTGCTTAAATGAATCACATTCCCACGCGCATGGATGGATCCACCTCGAACCACTTCACTGGCCATTCACGCCCGGGTTGTGCCAAGCTCCTGCAGCATCCCTAGGTAAACAAGCACTTAACTTGGTTCAAGCATAATTGCTTATTAAGTTGGGGCTTGCCATAGTAGCTGCTGTTATTTAAAAACGTATAAACAGTGGAAATTCAGAAGCTCACACAGTCACTGTTTCGAGAGCAGTGAAGTTAAACACACAGCTGATTTCCAACTCACCAGGGAAAAACTTGCTGCCCGGCATTCAAGTTTACTTTACTTGTTAGTACAGCAAAGGAACCACTTGAAGGACTTGCCCTGAGAACACAGGGCAAAAACTATGTAAATGAAAAATGTAAAATGAAACCCACTTGATATGCACATAAATAGGCATGGAAATTATATTAAAATTAATTTTCTCTTGCATAGCATTGCAAGCAATTCTAGCCGCTTTCAGCCCAGAGGATGAATACAACTGTTTCCACAAAAGAAGAGTTTTGTGGGGATTTTTGTTCCATCTTTTTGGTTCCAACCTTCCAGCTCAATTCCAACCACTCTGAATTTTCCACCTCAACCTGAATATCTTGGAAATCTTTCAGAAACAAATACAAAAATAAAAATCAGATGATTCTGACGAGAGAGTTACAACAAGATTTTAAAACCTACCCTCAGGAACAAGCCATCTTCCAAAACAATTCTCTCCCAGAATGAAGAAACAAAGCACTAACCAAGACTTAAGGAGTATATCAAACATCTAACATGGAACACATAGCCGGAACAGATATCTGGTACTTACTTAATTACACTATAAAGTCAGCATAATGGACCAAGAGAATCTGTTGGTTTAAGCCCAGGGGACAATTTCCCTCTAAGGCAAACTGAAGAAACAATTTTTTTAATGAATGCTTTGAATATTACAGGTACATCACTAAAGGACTACGAGCTTTCTTTATAAGTCACACATTCAGAAGTTAAAAACTGAGAAGTCTGCATCGTTTGTGGAACATTCCCTTTCTTATAACATAGATTTTTTTTTTAACAGCTTAGATAATTTGGCTCCATTTAAGTTTAAATGCTGTGACATCTATTAAGGGAGAAATTTTAAATTAGCAGAGCTGAACGTATTTCAAACACCACTCCACTCTCTGCATCAGGACCCTTTAAAAGAAACTGACAAACCCAAGACCTGTAGACAAAACAAAGTCTTTCCCATCTTCAAGCAGGGATGTTGGGGGGTGGGAGTATTTGAATGTTTTTCTAAGACTCTGAGAGGTTTATTCTCAGAATAAATGTATTAGCTGTGACAACCAAAGCACATTAGAGATACTCCATCCAGTACACAGTCCTTATCAAAAACAAAACCAAAATAAACCCAAAACAAAAACAAAACCAAAAAAACCCTCTATGCTGCTACAAAGAAAGACTGATGTACACTTTTTTAGAGGGCAAGCCAAGCAAGCTTTGATGATACTGGGGTTAAGCCTTCCCAATACTGTACAGACTTCTTCCAAATTCCTCCTCCTCCCTCCTGGCAGCTACAGAGACAACTGGCTGCCTACACCAGCCAGACTTCACAGACCAGTTGCCTGGGTAAGCTTAAAGAGCCTTTTACATGAGAACAGGAGAAACTTTGTGTTTACAAATGTAACAAAAAAAAAAAAAAAAGTTTTTAAAGGTAAAAGTGGGACTTAAACAAAGTCAAGAATCAGAACTTAAGCAAGGAGCAGCAATGCTTTTCCTATCACATAGCTCAGATGTTCTCTGAGCATAAAACAGTTTAAGTACAATAAATAAAAACATAATTCAGAGATTGCAGAATTGCATCACAGTATTATTTGAAATTCAATTTTGAAAAAAACACTACTCAACAACACTGCCTACGTACGTGTTCGGTAAGCTTATTATAATAAAGTTATGCCAAATAAGTAACTGGAATGTAATAAGGACTGGAGTCGCTCATTAGCCTAAGCTTTCCATTTCCCACAGTTTACAGAAAAGCCTGGTATGACCTTCTAATTAAGAAGAAATTCCTCCAGCTAGCTTTCCTCCTCCTCCAATACATGCTCTCCAGCCAGCACTTCAGGCAGACTGGCTACATCCCACAAAGACAACTTCCTCCCAACAGCCTTCCTGGCACAACCAACCATTTACATGTCTAAATGCTACTCCAACCTGCCATCAAACAGTGCAGGAATAAAAATCAAGGCAATGAGAGCCTTGATTTCAATCAAGGCAAAAACGATTAGCAGAGATGACAATGAACTACAGGAATACTCAGAAAGATGAAGTGCATGTCTGTCTTCACCTTTGCTCATTAGAGGGGAGGGATGGGCAGCACACCGTCCATCTGGGGATTTTCAAGCTTATAGTGCTGCTGTCATTACAGCATAGTTATTGTAACCGGATAATTCTCACGTTTCTCATGAGGAAGTTGTTCCACGTCCTTAGACAGACACTAAAAACCACCTCCTTCCTCTGAAGACGGGGATGAACCTGCATAGAGCTTTTTACTTTTAATTTTTTCCCCATCTAGCCCGCTCCAGGACAGCCCAAGAGGCAGAACTCTGACCACCCGAGTGCTGCAGACACACGGGCCACGCATGAGAGAGAACAAGCTAAACCTTACACCCAGAAATAAAAACCAAAAGTGGCTTATAGGTAACCACCGCGGAGGGACCCTGACCGGCCTGAGGGCACGGCCGCCTGCCCGCTGCCCGCAGCGTCCGGCCGAGCCTCCGCACGACCGTG
>VZTA01002816.1:382488-415003 GCA_013398855.1 Mohoua ochrocephala
GGTCGCGTCGGCCCGGCGGCTCCGCTCCTGGGCCGCGCCTGGCAGGGAGTTTCCTGTCTGAGTCACTTCAGCCGGGAGTTGCGCAGGGAAACACCCTTCCTGCCGCTCCAGCTCCTCCTCCTCCTCCCGCCTCATCCCAAACCTGCCGCCCCTTCCCGCCCCCGGCAGGCTCCGGCCCCGGCTCCTCCTCCTCCCGGGGAGCCGGGAGTAGTCCCGGAGCTGCTGCAGGCGGTGGAGCTGCGTCCTGGACTGGCCCTTTGCTTTTAATGAAAGCGACTTTTTCTGTGCCCTGCACACGGGGCAATCTGTCTCTCGGAGCACTAATCTACGCCCAGGACGACCATGCCCACTCGTACAAACCACAGACGGTGCCATCTGGTGCCCGCCCCAGCACCGCCGCGAAGAAAAGCGGCGCCCCGGGGGCACGGCGGGCGGCAGTAACAGGTCAGTGGCGGGGCTTCCCTCTTCACAGTCTTGGTAGCCTGGCGAGGGAGACACCAGCCGTAAGGATGAAAAACCTAACCTTAAAAAAAGTCAAAGGGGATAGCGTGGGAAACCCCTTTAAACATCCTGCAGAGGGTGCTCATGCCTGTGGTGTTTGTATCCGAAATAACCACACTTCATTAAAATCAAACCCATAAAAAACAGGCTGGTTGCTGTTTGACAACCTCCCACTTTCACTTTTCTGTAAACGACACCAAACATATGCACTTTCTCATTTTAAAGTTTTCTTACTTTTTCCATGCAGTGTTCTCCCATTTAAAGTTCAGCTTTGCTTCTTATTTGTTCACGATTCCATCTAATGAACTTGACACTGCACCACAAAATCAAACTGCCAGTTCTTTTTCACTGAGGTTTGTCAAGATTGCTCTTTCCAGCCACTATTTTATGGCAGAGAGAATCCACAAACTACTCTATGTAGGGGATAGTCACCTGAGAGCATGGGAACTTCCAGTTTTTCATCAAAGCCTATTTGCTTTTATTTGTCTGCTTTAAGTTACATCCAACATTTTATTTACTCTTTAAAACCCTCTCTAATCATCATCAAACTGCACACTATTGCCATAGCAAGCACTTTTAAGTCTCTGTTTTCAACAGCTGTTTAGGGGACACTGTGCTATTAATGATTTTTGTGCTGAGAACAGAATAATTAGTGCTTTACTTCAACTATTGGTTGTTGGGTTTTTCCCCAAAAAGTTTGCACTGCCTCAAGTTTCTTTAAATAACCTTTTCGTAATATCATCTACATGAAGGCCCTGAAGAGTGGGGATAAGGTGCTAGACCCCCAGTTTTCATTATTTCAAGTATGATCTAATCCAATTATTCCACCCTCTCCATATCATCAAGAATTTCCACAGCTTGTGGAGAAGTTATGCATCATCGCAAAATGTTATCATCACCATTTCACCGTATCGCAGACACATCTCCACAGCCATGGTTTTTTCCTAATACTGCAATATAGTCTTTTCCATGAAACAATTAATTTTCTAGGACATGGCTGCTATTCTTCTCTGTCTGTATATATTCATAAGAATTTTGAGTGCATTTACCAAATGAATTCATTTCAACTATCACAGCTCCTTATCAGCCTGAGTTCTTAACCCAGCTCAAGCAGAAGTGTAACATACAACCAGAGCTGGATGCTTCCATCTCTAAAGTGACACCTGACTGTCGCCAGTGCAATCCATCCTATGCCCTTTTCAGCAAACTGCTTGGGACAATGAGCTTGATTAAGTAAATTACTCACCTCTGTAAAGCAGGGTTTGTTTTGTTTCCTTGTCCTGAGCAAGTGCAAGTTCAGAACAGCCTTGTCTTAATGCAGCCACTCGGCCTGCATCAGCAATGGGACATCTGTTACCGGGCCGCAACAGAGCAGCAAGGACAGCGAAGTCGAATGCTCCCCATGAGATCTGACCAACAGCAGCTTGCCCCCAGATGGGCAATATTTCACAGTCTGCCAGTCTGTCCCAAGCAGGACCACCACTGTGGCTCCCCTCCTTGCTGAAAGCCAGCTGGTGCCAGGAGCAGCTGCTCTGTATGAAAGCAGGACGCTGCCAACCGGCACCATCCTGTCCAGGAAACAACAGCTAGTCCTAAGGATTGGCTGGTGCCCCAGATCTTGCTATCTCCATCTAAATAACTGAGTGGGCAAAGGAGCTGCTTCCCCACTGCTGGGGAAATCTGCTTTTTATTAGCATTCCTATACACCAGTTTATAACAACCTATAAGATCATATAAAAAAAGTAAATGATGGCACACAGCTACTCAAGATTTGTGTTGCTTTTCCTATTATTTGATACAGGAATTGGAGGACAATCACATTTTACCATCTGAATGTCTGTGGTCTCATGTAACATGTGGCATGCCTATCAGAACTATTTAAGTGAGCCCACCATTATTCCAGAAGCCTGATTTAATTCCGTGGTGCCCCCACAACTCCCTGTTCTTTCCACTTTAGTGGAACTGAAGTAGTGCAATGACAGTACTTGATTAAAGATGTTCAGCCAGTGTCCATGGCCTGCTTCTCCCTCTACTGCTTTCACCCTTCTCAATTATCCCTGCCACGCTGAACACAGGCCTTCTAGGTGTAGCTAAAGATATATGTATCTACATATTCCAAATCAAGCCACTGATATCATAGCCACTGGAAGTTAGGTGTGGTTTTTATCAGGCTAGCCTTAGGGCAGTTTGAGATCCTTTCTTGGGTGGAATTTATTTTAACTTGATTTTAACCCATGCCTGTCACCAATCTTGAGGAAGATTTGTAACACTAACAGATCATGCTCCTGGCAATTTATGTACCCTGCACCTAAACCACACAAGTATCAGATAATATGGTAGTAACAAGCTTAATGCAGTTGTCTGAAGACCAGATAAAGTCTTTGTTTAAGGCACTATGCTACAGGACGGCCACAGGTCTACTTCCTGAATTCCAGCTAATTTCACTTTATTTTTATTTTCCTTCTTTGGGCTTTTAAGTACTTATCCAAAGGCAATGAAAGAATCTTTTCCAGGGGCCCACAGGATTTCACAGAAGAGTTTCATTCCACAGCAGCCTGAGAACTTCAACAGGAATCTTGTGGTTCTGCCACTGGGTGTCTGCTATGCCTAAGATGGTGATGTTACTCTCTGGTTTTGGAGATGTTTTGGTGTTTAAGCTTAACAGCATATCTAGCTATTTATTTAATTTTTCTTACCTGCTGAGTTCAGAGATTTTTCATCCTCTGAAAGGAGGTAACACAGGAAATTGTCATGACCTGACACAGAAAGGTATTTACAAAATCATGATAGGCAATGGTCCCAATGACCCAAAGAACAGGACATCATACAAGAAAACAGGTAATTGTCTATAAATCAGTTTAAAAATTAAATCCAACCTCTGGCAACATATCAGCCACCTGTCCATACTCTAAAGAACTGGACAAGATTTTTCGCACCAGAAGTCAGCACAGACTTGGTGTCACACATGGCAAAAGGTTTAAAGCTCAGCAAGGCTACAAAAATAATATATGCTTCCACACTACATACAGTAATCCATTGTTTCAGCTCTCAGGAGACTGGCACCTGTGCAGAGCACAGCACTTGGGAGAGCTGAAGCAGAAGAGACCAAGCTCAAAGCAGAATCGCAGAGGTCTCAATGAGCAAAGTGAGAACGTGACCCCACAGCAAGAAGCCTATACCAGCCACCTGAACACATAACTCCCATCAGTAGCCCTCCACTTCCCAAGGCCTTACACAAATGCAATGCTCTGGTCACTCATACCTACCTTTAACTGCAGGAAAAGCCAGATTCCTACCCCCAAGTGCCTGTGTCCTGCCAAGAGCACAGCTGACAACAGCAGGTGTGCTGCATATTCATAAATACTAATTAGCACATGATGACACCTGCAGCTCTCTGCTTCCAATTTCCCTCCTAGTGCTGAGTGAGACCACCTGAAATGGATCTGCGCAAGCAGGGTTCCCTAGTTCTGCTTTCCAGCTCCCTGAAACACTAGACCAAAGCTCTATTGTTAACTCACAGTGATGCCTTAGGTTTTAACTTTTTTATTTTCCAAATCCTGTGCTGCCTGGTGTGTAACTCTGAAGTTTCTTGTGGCCTGTTAGCTGCTGTTCTCTCATGCTGGTTAGACAGAACAAACCTCTGCAGGCTTCCAGTCCAAGGATACCAGGCCCCAAAATGTGTCAACTAAAAGCCTCTCTAAAGGGGGGCGAACTTGGGGTAATTCCATCATGAAACTGAGGTTATAATTGGAGAATTAACCCTGATATGCAAATGAACCAAACTTATAAAAGGGTGAAGAACCCGTGACCCAGGGTCCATCTTGGGTGTAGCCTCTGGACTGCCCAGGGTGTATCTTTGAAGGCTCTTCAAATAAATACCTCCTTTTATTCTCTTAATTCTTGTCTAGTCTCTGTGTTTTAGGTGGCCACTTAAGGCATCAGTTTTTCTTTGGCACCCTAGACGGGACTCAAACCCACAATCCCTGGCTTAGGAGGCTGGTGCCTTATCCATTAGGCATTTAACTCCTTAACTCTTTATGTGTGTACAATGGGCCCGTGTCCCCCCACTCTGCTTTCCAAGCCTGCTGCACCGTGTGCTGCCAAACCACACCAGAGCCCCCCCAACTCCCTGACAGACATTAACACACGTTAAATCCTTCCTTGATTCCATTACAAATTACATTCATTTGGCTCATGCAGGACATCAGTGCAGAAATCAGGGCACGTATGTTAGGCAATTCAGCCCCCTCAGTCTTCACCCCAGCCCTGCCCCTCTATCACTGGTAACTTCATTAGCTCTCTAGGCCCTCGCTCCTGTGATCCTGTGCGGCCTTCCCAGCAATAAATGCACAGTGCAGCAACAAGACACTACAACAGCCAGTAAATACCAATTCAATCAGTGAGGAAAGGTTTTTCTTTAAGTGTGCAAAGTAGTACAAGAGGAAAGCCGAAAATTTGCAAATCTTTAGTTAGTAAGATTAAAAAGCACGTCAGAGGGATTTTTTTTTATATTTTTAATCAGCCTATAATTTAGCATTGCTATCTTTAATCCATGCTCCCATGGAAACCATCCAATCAACAATTGGTTGCTAACTTTTTTTAGATCAAGAGTTTGACACAAGCAAAGGTCCTCAAGGTCCTAGTGGTTAATTAGGGGTTATTAAAACTAAACAGCAAAGAAAGCAGTGGAGAATTTTCTAAATCAGTGCTAAAATGTGGCCTAGAGATAACAGAAGCCCACAGGAAAAAAACAAAGGAGAAGAAAGAAAAGTAATGAGTCAGATTAAGGGTGTGTGCTGCAACTCTGCTAAGACTGCATCCAGAAGTTAATGAGAACAAGTAAAGCTAGAAATGAAATTGTGACAGCATCCAATGTGCTGAGTGTGATCTTTTCCAAAGAATTTTATATACCCCCTTAGAAGCTTAGAAAGTTCTGTTTCCATATGTTTTGCTGGGTATTTTATGATTTCCTTCACCTAAATTCAACAATTTACAAAACAATAGACTACGGCAGAAGTCCTTTAAATCTATACACACATGGAATAGATTACACCTTTCCTAACGTCTCCAAAATCGCTTACTTGAAATTAGAGAAGTGCAAGTAAAGCATATTCAAATGTTGTGTCTCCTCTAACAAAGAGGAAAAGTATCCAAAAGTTAAGATTCAAATCAATTCAGAAATAACTGACAAAAACAGGAATTTGAAAACAAGGTCAAAAAATGTCCAGAAGGAATGGATTCGGGACGGAATCCAAATAACAACACTGCTCTGTATAGAAAACAGAAAATGTTACAAGGAAATCTGAGTAAATAAATAGCTAAAATACCCCTAATCTCACATAAAACGGTTTTTTTCTCCAAACAGGTAAATAACCATTTTAACAAGTGCCAGGGGACTGATGGAAAGGTCCTGGTGGCATCACAGGGCACGCACACTAAAAGACAGGGCTTGGGGTTTTTTCTGTGGCTCTGAAGAAAAAGGAACGCCATAAGATGGACCCATTGAAGGGAATTTGTCAGCCAAGTACTACTGACACACAAAAAGTTAAACATGGAGGATGTCCATGACTAGAATCAGTAAATGTTGCCAGCGCCAGACTTTCCACTGTGCTTTTGTGATGACAGATGAGCAAATCTTGGAAGCTGGCTGAATAAACGGCATGCAGGGCATCACTTGTCTACACAGTGCACAGAAGTCTCTCTGCAGAATGCAACGTTAAGCAGGAAATTGGGTGAAACAGCTGAATCTTTCACTTGCACAGGGTCTTTCACATAAAGTAAGTAAAATTGGCAAAGGGATTTACTAGGAATTATTGTTTCAACAACATGAAGGATTGAAGGATTTTTTTCTCCCATATCTAGCTAATATTATCCAAGGCTATGAAAAGCAGGAATTTCACTGAAGGTAATGACTGTATAGGAAGCAGAAATAAAGCAACCACGTTAGATTGTTCAAAAGCCCAGAGTACAAGACATGCTCAAAAAGTAATGAACCAGTGCATAGAAGTGCTGAACTTCCAAGTACGTCTTCTAAAACTCTTAGTATGCTATTCAATTTCACTCTGAGTAAGAAACAACACCACACTGTCTCTGCTAGCAATAAATAATCTGGAATCTTAAATGAGAACCAGTCATGGTAAACTAGAAGTACAAATCACTTTTGTTAATAGGTGTCCACCTACTACAAAAAACATCCACTTGGAAAACTGTGTCATGTGGTAGCAAAGGACAATACAAACATACTGTTCTCTACAGGAAAACCTCCACTCAGTCAAACAAAAAAAGAACATGTTACAGGGCAGCAGAAACTGTCTCAGTGTTATACTTTTTAAAAAATTAATTTCTTTTCCTCAAAGCATTTCATAGCTATAACTTGGAAGAACCTTGAGATCTCCTGTTCAAACACAAATATTCACTTTCATATAAAGTAATTATTCGTTTACAGCTGAAAAAAATAGTTCTATAATGAGCCACACAGTCTCAGTTGGTAGTTGTATACTTCATTTACCATAAAGAAACAGCTCTCAAACTTTAAGTTACTCACTGAATTTCAGCAGAAACACACACAACAGTGAAATTCTAATTATCGAATCTTTTATTTATTCAAAAAAATCATTAGGTAAATAGCTATGATTGATTTTATCTCTTTTAATGCAGGTGTACTGATGCCAGAATTCCAGAGAAACTTTAATGGGGAGGAAACAGGGCAAGTCATCTCGTGCAGAACAAGTTCCACATTTACTTGTCCAGAAATGTACCCTTCTGTATCACAATCTACTGCTTTACAAGAGATCAGCTATTAGATGTAAAAGTTTGCTTGCAAAAGCCTTAGAAGGATAAAGGTCTAGTCATATCTGACCACCTTTGAAACATCTCAACAATCCAGTCGTTAAAACTAATATATTAAACACTGTCATCTTAATCCTACTTGAACTGACTAGAGTTACCACTAAAATTAGTAAGCATTTGAACATTTAACACAAAAAAGACTAGTATTTTATGTTCTGCTATAATCCATTTTGATAAATTAATCTTGTATTCTTTACAGCAGCTTCTTGGAACAGTCTTCTTGAAGATTTCTTAAGCACCACTAAGCAAAGAAGATGAATGCTTCCTAGCCTTTTTTCAAAGGAAAAAAAGGCCAAAAATTAATTCAACCAAACTTCTAAACACCAAGACTTGAGTCACACCACTCCACACTGCCCTGTGACCTATTCACAGCTGAAAAATTAATGGGAAGAATAAATTATCAATTACTCATAATTAAAGGAAAAAATCCCCCTTTTTTCAGCACGAAATACATTTAATGTATTTTCAAGTAAGATTATTTACATGGAATGAATTTTACACTATACATGTTTTTTGATGTTGAAGCATATACACACACTGCCACAACCAACACACTTAAAATACCTGTACATTATTTACATTTTAAAATATTTTACACAGCTCCAAACCATTGGCATCATTTAGCTATATACATTTTAAACTGGAGTGCAAAATGCTTACAGTTCTTTAACACAGGAATTTCAACATAAATCCTGCTATCAGTTCTTCATTATTTCATTGGATGTGGGTGTTAACTTTGTTCCATGCCAGCCATCAGTGACAAAGCTAAAGATTCCACTGTGAAACAAACCATAAAAACGTAGTTAATATTTGCATTTGCAGCAGTCTGCAAACATTTATTGCAATATTCAAGTCTGTCCTTTAAAAGGAAGATACCTTTTTACTTTTTAAATTGTAATACTCTGAGACTTCAGACAGTAAGACATTTTAGAAGTCTCTGACAGCTTAGATAATACTTCACTGTATTCATGATGAGCTACCCATTAATTATTTCATGTCGTAAGAACTGGTAAGAAATTAGCTCCTTTGTTTGAAATACTGTTGTACACAAAAGAACAGGTTATGGAGGTTTATGTACAGCAAGCCATTCTCACAGATGGTTCTGCAGATAAGCTCTTGTAGATGCAAGTAGCAGCGATGTCAAATATTGCCTATTTTAGACACAGACTCATTTAGGTTGGAAAAGACCTTTAAAATAATCAAGCCCAACCATTAACCTAAGACTGCCAAGTCCACCACTAAGTCATGTCCCCATGGCACATCTACAGATGGTGTAGAAACCTGTAAGAACACACATCTGCATCCCAACTAACCTCGATGCCCCACAACCTCAATGAGCAGTTGCCCCCCTAACTCAAAGTGGCACTGATTAACAATTTAAGCTCATACCAGGTTGTAAGGAGAAGCACAGACATGGGCATCTGTTATGGGTTTAACCTTGGTTAGATGGACAGGTTGTTAGACCAATCAGAAAGCTGGTACCACCTCTGCAATTCACATATTTGCTAAACCCAGAGTGGGATTCTGGGATTCTCACTTCCTGCGTGGCTGCAGTAAGGAACGGGCCCGCTCGGGCCCGGGCCTCCCCCACCGGGGGAGGCCAGATCCCTGGAAAATAACCCGAAGCCGCAGGCAGCCAAAGAAAACAACCGTGGGCTGCGCCGCAGTTAAAATACTCACGATGCGGCATTCAAGGACCCGGTCTGAGCTCCGGCTCGGAGCGGGGCCCGGCCCGACCCGACCCCCCCTCCCTCCAGCAGCGGCAGCGGCAGCCCGGCAGAGCTGGCAGGGACCGGACTACCAGCAGAAGAACACCAAACAGCCGGCAAACAGAGGAGATGGCAAGTACCTTCCTAAGACCTAGATAACATCATTCCTTCAGCTGCAGTTTTTGCAGATAGTGCCTTCCAGGTTAGAGAAGAAAGAAAGTAAGACCACGTGAAGGAACAAACATGGCGGCGACACCGAGGTCAGGGAGAAGGGAAGGAGAGGAGGCGCTGCTTTCCCAGTGCCAGAGCTGAAATCCTTCATGTGAGCCATGGCAGAACTAACATACAAACTGTTTTCTCTGTAATTCATACAAGTGCATGGGGGGATGTAAGAAGTTCATGTGCAGCCCGTGAAAAGGTGTTCTAGTCTGAGAAGTTGCCCCAAGACAAAGTGCCAGAGCTTATAGATGATGTGAGAGGCTCCTAAAAGTTGAAGAAGAGGAATTGTTGCGAGAGGTTCCTAAAAGTTGAAGAAGAGGAATTTTTGCTTTCAGGCTGCGAGGAATCATCCTTAAAAAAGACTAAAACCCCATGACTGGTTTTGATCCATGAATGGCAGTGTGGGAAGCTGCAAAAATTCATGGAAGAGATATTTTCCCACTGCAACAGGTTCGGGCGGGGCTGTTGTTTGTGGAAGCTCAAATCCACACTGGAGAAGTTCATCGAGGACTATCTTCTGTGGGGAGAGTCCCATGGCATACACAGAAAAGGAACTCTTTTCCTTAAAGAAGGACTCTTAAAATGAGTGCACTGACCAAACCTCATGTTTTGTTTCCCTTGTGTATATTGGTATATTGGTGGGTTGGAAGGAGGAAGGTACTGGGAATAAGGGATTGTTCTGGAAGCTTGCTTTAATTCCCCATAATTCTATCTTTTTACTGTTATTTCTGTTAGTAATAAATTCTCTTTAGATTATCAAGTTTGAGCCTGTTTTGCCTTGAAGCTCTTCCGTTTTTTCCTCAATAATCCTTATTTTTGCCCCCCACAAAAGCTGGATTTTTGGTTCCCCTTCTCTGCCTATCATGGCAGAGGCATGTAAGTAAATAGTTTGTTGATGTTGGGTATTTAATCAGCCTAAACCCGCGACAGCATCCTCTGCTGTTTCTACTACCAAGGAGGTAACTGCCAACAGATGGGCAGAGCCAAGAGCTCAGTGCAGTTGCAGCTGAAGCACCATACTACTAACATCTTATCTGCTCAAGATGTATCACAGCTGTCATTCCCAATACCAACAAAAAGAATGCTCTTTTATACCCCCAGAACTCAGTTTCATTAGTTTAGAAAACTGCTTGTCACTTGCTTGGCTGCACAGCTTCCCCTCATCAAGTAAACAGATAAACTGAAGATAGCTGTCATGGAAAATCTTGGCATAAATATTCTAAAAAAATAATGACTTTAACTTAGTAAGAAGTAAGTCTTCATATCCCTCTGTGAATAACTCACAAAATAAGATTATTTAAAATGTGCCAACAAACATTAGAACAGATTAAAACATGAACACATTCCTAGCAAACTTTTCTAAGTGCAGGTATGTGAAAAGCCTCATGTACTTACAATGGGGAAAAGAGCCTCGACAGACAGCTTTGTTCAGAACAGTTACAAGAAACATGTGACAGTTTTTAAAATCAGATTCCATCTTCTCTATGGATTCCATCCTATAAAAGAGTTTAACAGAGGGATGCTTAACAGACCAGCCCCTATGTTATCTTCAAAATATGACCGAAATTTCACAGTAAATGACAAAAGTACTCTTTACATAGAATTCTGTCTTGAACTTACAATAGCTCAGTTATGCCTGCATACGCTACTTCTAAAAAACAAAGGCAATTTCGACAGGAGTGTTTGAGCATCAAAGGGGCATTAATAATTTCCTCATCAGTTTAGAAATCTCTGCAGTGACTTGGAGGAGCTGTGTGGTTCCAACTGACACCTATCATTCCTACACAGGTTTGTATGCAAGAGAGCCTTTCCTGGTCCTTATTGCTTTAGAGGTCCTTGGGGACCTATACTGCCAGTAAAACAGGGACACCCATGCTGCTTTACGTCTTTCACATTTTTTGCATCTCTTGAATTCCACTTTGGACTCTGTCAGCTAGCACTCACCAGTCAAGGGAGAAGATATAGTTCACAACAGTGACTCCTTTCCTTTTTCCCCTCTCCCAAGAACATACAGATGACACCAGCTATGACTTTTTCCTGCCACATGCAAGAGCATGCAACCACCACATGCCCTGAATTTCTGTCTCTATCAACAGCATTCACAAATTATTTCTGACACTCTGAATGAGAAAAACACTCCAAAAATAGCCACTTCCTAATGTCACAGGAGAGTGGGATCCAAGTTTTAGGTAGCATCTGTGCCAAAGAAAATTAGTCCTGAAAAATATGAAGTAAGCCAGTCCACACCAGCTGGCTTCAGGACCGCACATCAACTTCTGAGTGTTTGACAAAGCCTTGGAGACTTGCCCAGTATCATTCATCCTTCAAGCAGCAGGTTGCACAAACAAAAGTATAAATGGGGAAAGGAATGGCTGCAAAAAGGGATCTGGGGGTGCTGGTCAACAGGAACTCAACAGGAGTAAGCAGGGAGGGAGCCCAGGCAGCCAGGGGTGCATCAAACACAGCCAGATGGACAAAGGTGACTGTCCCACTGTATTCAGCGTTGGTGCAGCCTCACCTGGAGTGCTCTGTGGAGCTGTGGGAACAAAGTCACACTCAGAGCTGCAAAATAATAACCATGTAGAATTTTAGGTATGTATACTTACTTCCAAGCCCCCAAACCAGCTTGCCAACGGTCTGCGAACATCAGTACTAAATTTAACACTTTCATTATAGCTTCCTTCACAAAGCTCACCTAAAATAATTAAAACACAAGGAGTAAGTCAGAAATTCATTGTTTTTACAGGTCAGATTAAATGCTATGTGAGACCTTTGTATTGCAGTGTAATAACAGAAATTATTATGCTTAACAATCTCCTAAGCACAATGTGATTCTTCCAAATTGAAGATGTTTGTATTTGTTCTCCAGTTCATCTCCCAGCTGACTGCTTGGATGTGGACTTTGCACAGACAGTATGTGGGACAAAGCTATCCATGTACCTCCATTTCCTGACATACAGAAAATCTTCCTTACATTGACAAGCCTCAGTTTGTTCAAAACCTCCCATCTTTTAGAAACAAACGAGTCATGTAATAACCAACATAAAGAATTTAATTTTATCCTCTCTCCTTGATAGAACTGAGTTGAGAACAGCTAGGGAAACTGGATCTCAGTGTGAAAAGCTACCACTTCCTCAAGACTACCTATCTATTGCTTAGTACGTATGCTGCAAAACAGACAGCATAATGAGTACGGAACTACCTTCTTGTCCTGATAACTCGATATATCAAATACACCAATTTTTTACCCACCTTTTCTCTCAGTAAGCAGCGATCATGAATTGTAGATAGATATCTGTAATGAATCTTTATCAATTGATCTAAATCTTTGGCTTCTTCTACTTGATGCTGAAACTCCAAACCTGTACTGTGAAGAATCTTAAAAAGAAGACCAAAGTTATTAAATTCAATGCTGCACACAAGTGACTATGACCCTCTCCCAGTATATTTTTTAAGAGCCTGAAATTGCACGATTCATTCGCTCTTCCCTCTCAAATTTTAGGATTAGCCTCCAAATTACCATCAATAGCAAAAATTTCAAGCTCTACTCATAACTACTGTTTATGTGAGGAACATTCCTCACATAAACAGATATACTGCCACTACACAAGGGCACAGAGACTATCCCCAGAGAGGCTGAACTGGAGCATATACTGATTTTATTAAAAGCAAAAAAGGCAATAAAAGAGCAGATATGTATCTACAGGCATTGCCTTTGCATTTGAGAAGTCATGTACACACTGTGTACTAGAGATTTTTGAGAAGAATCCCTTAAACTCTCTGTTGTAACACTTTCACAAGCATAATAGCTCTTAAGTAACAGTTTCCAGAAACCTCTTTTTACATTACTGTGCTTAAGTCATCCAGAACTGGGAGAAACAGACAAAATAACCAGTATTATCCAAAGATCAATCACATGCATGTAGAACTTCTAAAGCATTTTTAGAATTGCTGATTTAAAATGGCCAAGTTGAAACTGAAACACGTGCAGAAAAGACGTTATATTTACATTTTGCTTTCTGTTTTGGTTTTTTTTTAGGTTTTAAAGGAAAATTAAAACTGGTTCTCCAGTTACAAGCTCCTAATATAAATTTAAATTGTGAAATAAGACAAACCCTAGTCATGATGTAGTTGTGCAGGCTGTTGACAAAATGCATAAGTTTCACCCTCAAGAGGAACATGCGATGTATTTGTTGTTTTATACTTTCTTTTTGTGGTCCAAATAAAGGAAGTGTTCCTTGTTCTAATGAAGTTCCTTCCTTAACCTGTGAGTTTTCTGCAGCAGAGACTAGTTCTTTAAAAAAAAAAAAAAAAAAAAGCAAGACTGTTGCTCTTTTTGCGAAAAGACTTAAGCAAAAAGTCATACCCATAAGGTTTAAACAGTAAAAAACCACATACTTTTAGGAAGAGAATTACTTAGCTGATGTCCAAAACTTAGATGAACCCATCAACTTTCTAATTTATTTTTCTAAAACATGAAGTCTATATCCACTTTACGTGGGACAGGAAGAGTATAAACATTAACTTGGTGAATGAAATACTAAAAAATCTCTTTCTATAATCCCCCAATAGTTTACTGTTTCAATCTCAAATAGTGGTTTTTTTCATCTTGTTTTCTTAGCTTGTCTGCAAGGTATTACTCATAAAAAGACTATACATAAACCTCAGGGTGTGGCGGACAGACTTTCTTTCAACAGCTAAGTCTGAAAAATGAAGTAACAAGTTTCCAATATAACTAACTAGACTTGAATCAAAGAGACTAAGGGAATGCACGAATGGAGCTGCCCCTGAGGCTGAAAAGAAGTGAAAAACATGCCCAGCTTAATACACGTAATTTGCGACACTAACAGAGATTATTATTTTATAGAATGAATCAAAATTCTAACTAGTTTATATTACTTACTGCAGAAAGCATTAGACTATTTATATCCTTAGACCACAAAACAAGTTTACAGAGTATCTTTCATTGAAGAAATATCTTACCATCAAATCGTAGAACATCTAGACTGTACTTGGCCCACTTTATTTGCAGTAAGAGCAGAAAAACTTGATTGTAAATTTTTTGGCATTCTAAGCTTATAACTATGTCCACAGGCCAAGGAACCTAAGAGGAGGAGAGAGTAAGCAAGACAGAAAATGTAAGTCACTTTAATACAATATTTCAAATCTGTTCTAGAATAAGAACTGCAGCCGTATTAACTCATTACCTTGTAACTCAATGTCAAACCATCTAAGGTGTGGACAGGGAGTTTCTTCTTTGCTGTATCAACACTTTCAAATGATATTGATAACCTATGCAAGGAAACAAGTGATGTAATTGGTGAGAATCTGTTTTAAATGAGTAATTAGTTTCATAAATTTCTATTTCTCACTGCTAACTACTAACTGTCTGATTTAATCTGGAGGACTTGGGTAGAAAAGATGACAACAGCTCAAAATTTCATTGAAACACATTATTTTAATGAGTGCACAATAATTAGTATTGTGCTATGCAAGTTAAGGACATGAATACAGCTAAGTGTGAAAGAAACACAACTAAAGCATGTTTTGCATTTTACCTTGCACTGTCCTCTGGATAGCGCTGTCCAACTGCTTCTTGTAGGTGAACATTTAAGAAAGCAACATTCTGCCAAGTTTCCTTTTCTCTAATTTTGTCAAAAATAGATGTATAGAAGTCATACATGGTATCTCCAGCTTCAAGTAAGAAAAAATTTCTCATTGCCTGCAAATATTCTACAAGCCTGAACAGGAGAAACATATAACATTTCCTCAGTCTCATCACACAAGTGAACGCAAAACACAACTGTTACAGAAACAAAAATCTTAAAAACTCCTCACAACAAAAACTCAGTATTGAATGCAAACATAACCAAGTCTACAGTGAATCCTTTGTTTAACCAAGGCAATTTTCCCTGGTAAGATTTAAAAGCCCATTAACTTCACTGGAAGTGCTCATAGTACTCAGCTATCCTACAGGATAGGTAATTCTCGGAAATAGCATAGTTCAGAAATCCTATCCCTCTCCCTTAAATGAATTTAAAATTACAACACTATTAAGAAATACTGTTTGAAATAATTTCCCCACCACACATCCACTGATGACAAATGACAGCTTTGCTGTTGATTTAAGCTAGACCAAGTTTTCACCCAAGAGTCTATCATGTTGGAGCCCCCTTTTCTCCTTAAATGACTTTATTGCTGGTTACCAAACTGGACCAGAAACACAACATAAAATTGCTTCTTTTATGATGCCATGATGACATACCACTGGTAATAAAAAAACAAAGTTAAGGAAAAAGAAATCTACTTTCTTACCTATAATCCTTCTTTAAGGTTTGCATCAGATTACCACAGCATTCCAAATACTGCTTGTCTATATGAGGATAAAGACAAGACCTCAGTGTCAGTTCGAAAGTCTGGCAGGTCACGGATTCTGAGGATCTATCCACACAGACATCCCCACCAGTAAATTTCTCATGAAAGTCACTCTGTTCCAAATACAACCTTCAAAATAAAACAAGATACTTAGGGAAGAAGGCTCATTATTCATACACTGTATAAAACAATGTCATACCTTCAAAGATTTTAATCAATTTTGGGTTGTCTGCTCTGAAATATATGGTGCAGGGGTAATAAAAGCTGATTCATAAGCAGAGCACGTATCCAGCCTATAAAATGATCCATCATGCTGTTTGTGTATCACCAGATACAAGAGTATCACAAAGGACAGCAATCTATAATCACGTAACTGCTTAAGGCATACTTCTGAAAAACATCAAGTTCAAATATTACACAGCTTACTCATCAGACACACTTTGATAGAACTTTTAGAATTATATTGTGCATATACAGCACTCAGATGAGCTTCCCAGGAAAGAAGAATAAAATTAATGAAACAAAGTAAAAATTCAACCAACAACCAAAAAAAAACAAACAAAAAACTTCCAAAACCACCCCCCACATGGAGAAGTGGTTTGAGGCATCTTAATTATGGGGTGCCTACATATTATCTATAATATTATATGATGGGAAGAGAGTATCTGTGGTCTACATTTGCAAAGTTTAATTGTTTTTACACAGAAAGCATCAAATTATTGTAGTATTTTGTAAAAAGCTAGTTGCCAGTTGAAACCACTCTAAGATGAAGCCCGGCTCACAGCAGCTATTGCCTGGATAGACTGAATGAACCAGATATTGAATCAATGTAGCAATTCTGACAAAGAGAATAGTCCCAATGAACAAGGGAAACAATGAAGTCATATCTATGATTTCATTAAAACAAGCTTCTCCTAGAACTGACATTAAAATATGTAAATACACAATTAGTATTTAGTAAAAACATAAATAGCTATTTTCTTATTTGTTAGCACATAATAAGATTTTCAGAGTTGGTCTTTCCTGCTGATTTCCAAAACATTTATACTCTCTACAGGACTTCCTTCCCTCACTACAAAGAATGAAGGATTTTCAAGCAATTAACATGAATTTTGGAAGACTTTTACAGTTAAATGATCTAAGCACAGCAAAACTGAGGCTGCATTCTTCTAGAATATACTTGGTGCAAATCAAGGACTTTGTGTACAAAACCCAAGCAAACTCCTTTAAAAGTTCAAATTTTACAGTGGCATTCACTATTAAACCACTTATTTGCTAAAAGCCTGTTATGATAAAGACTACTCCAATTCTCTATGTTACCAATTGCAATAGCACATTCTTCACTCATTTTAATTGTTTTTCTTTAACCATGCACAAGGGGAGCACCTATTTAGCTTCTGTCACTGATTGTTGGTGCTCCTCTTTATTCTGACCTTACTTGTTTTCAGTAGCAACAGCAGCAATGAAAATGTGATCGACCAAATGTCACCAGGCTGGACATTGCTCTCAACAACACAGCAGGAAGCTCATTCATTTACCTGGCAAAATTAATAGCCAGCAGTGGGTCATGGACATCATCCAGTTCCAAGTGTCTTTCTGCTATAGACTGCATCTTTATCAGGCTCTGCTTTGTGGCCTGCTGTTCTGTAATAATGTCTGGAACAGACTCTTCTCCGTGCCGCAGGCGAGACTGCACTGACTCCAAGAACAGCGTGTATAAACTCTTCCGTTCAGCATCTGAAGTGGGCGACACGTCGGAGAAAACATCGGCTGAACTAAAAGAACTCCACAGTCCAACATTCGCTAGCTAACTTTTAAAATACTACATTTCAACCACTATTCAGAAAACAAAACACCCTCAAATACATATTTAAATGATAGGATTAGCCCAATGCCTAAGGTCAGCCATATGTTCAAATGCATTGCAGAATGGGTGTCTGAAATATGAAATATTTCTGAGATTGTAAAAGAATTTCCTACTTCAGGTGCAAAGGCGGTTAATTTTTAGCACCTGACAATCTTTCAGTATTTACTGAAGTGAGTCTCCAAAATAATTGAACTATCTCTACTTATAAACATGAAGAAGCAGCAAAATGAAAAAAATTACTTTGTTTCCTTAAAAAAAAAAAAAAAAACAACCAAAAAACCCCCAACATTAGTTACAATGTCGTATTATGCTTTACAATCATTCAAGATGAATATCCTAGATATCCAAACATCTTTCATCTATTTAAAACAAAATTCCACATGCTATCTTAGATTACTCAACCACTGAGTAATGGAAAACAATTATTCATAAAAAACCACCAGTTTTACTATAAGAACATACAAGCTGGTTTTGTCTCATAACAAAAAAAAATGGTTTTGTAAGCACATGAAAAGAAGTTTAAGAAAAATTTATAGCAATAAAAAGAACATGGAACACTCAACTTTATTCACTTTGCTCTTTTCACTTGTTTGCATTGGAAGAGTGTTTTCCATCAGACCTGAAGGTACCAACCATGATACTGGCATTCAACAGTGTTACCTTATTCTAAAGCCAGGAAGCCCATTACCAAAAATACACCCATACTGTTAGACAGCCTAAGGCACGATGGTGTACAAACTGACATCTCACCTCTTGAGGCAGCCTGCTGTGGAGAACCATCTTTGCATTGAAGATTTTTCAACAGCTGCATGGATTTTCCAGCCATGATAATTTGCTTTAGCACAGGTTTCAGAAAAGAAACCATTGTGTGCTGTCTGCTTGAAGGGGCCTGATCACTGCCAGAACTGGCACTGGCATTATCACTCATCTTCTCTTCGTTCTCCGTTTTTTCTGACACACTATATAACGTGTAGGTAGCATACCAAAAATCCCTGTGATTAACGGGAACGTTTTTGTTTCTGCGAAGAAATAAAAACTTGCTGAGTATTTTCCTTTTCAAAAGGAAACTTCATTACTACAGGATACGTATCATCTTTGTTCTATGCTTTGCCTTTCTCTCAGAACAGTCATGAAGCACTTTCAAAACTCTATAAAATTAGCTCATCCATATTTGCAAACTATCTAGACACTCTGAAAAGGATAAACAATCAGCTCACAAGAGATAAAACAATTGTACAACCAAATAAACCCCAACAGCAAATCAAACAGAGCAATTATAATTAAATTTGTCCAGGACATTAACTATTCACAGTGGCATGCATCCTTAATGTCAAAATGATGAGTGACTGACTTGCAGAGTTATTTAAAACCCCAAACAGAAGTAACTACTACTAGGAAAGCTGAAAAATTCTAGAGTAGGTAACATTCAATTTGTAATTCACTTTGGATTTTTTTGTTGTTTACATCAGATACACAGTTTGGTCTTTGAAGTTAGATGGAAAAACCTAAATTAGATCATTTAAATTAGGTAATTAAAATGAAGCATACATATAAATAAAAGTTGAGATCAGCCCTGTTGGTAGCACTGAAACACAACTATAGAACCACAAAAAGAGGACATAAGGATGCTCAGGATCTCTGCTACTAAGGATTTATTACTGCTAGGGCTGTTGTCTTATTTCATGCTCACCTCAATAGGTGTTAACAGACAGAGGTTCAAT
This sequence comes from Mohoua ochrocephala, assembly GCA_013398855.1. Lineage (NCBI taxonomy): Eukaryota > Metazoa > Chordata > Aves > Passeriformes > Acanthizidae > Mohoua > Mohoua ochrocephala. The sequence continues at coordinate 401,730 of VZTA01002816.1, forward strand.
TAAGTTTGGCAGATAGGGGAAAATGGATTTGTAACTACAAGCCAGAACTTTAATTTCTATATTCACTTTCCTCTCCAAGCTGTCAAAAAAAGGGACCAATGAAATGTAGCATAGCAACAGAACAAAACATCTCAAGTAATGTTTAGGGTATACACATGTAATTTAAGAGACCATATTAACTTTACTACAAGTCAGAAGCAATGAGTATTTTAATTCTAAATAGCATTTGAGTCATAACAACTGAAGATTAGTAGAAGAATTTAAAAGTAAATTTTGTAATTTTTGCAAATGTCTTGGGTTTGAAAAATGGTGAACTCTTTTAAAAAAAGTCAGTACTCTCGGAGTCAGTCTGCTCATTATTTACTATAGTTGGAAAAAACCCAAAATAAGTGATTCCTACTCTAGAACAATATGTGGTAGAGATCCCTATCTATGTAGTTTCCCTAATGGGAAGTTTGAGACAAGTTAAAGAAGTATGATTATTAAATTGTTTCTTAAGCAAAATAACAAATGTGAAAACCTAATTCTACTGTTACCCTTTACCCTAGGTTCTACAACAGGTTTACTTGCACAGCATTATGCGTGTCTAGTACCAAGCATCCCTACCTCTGAATAATAAATTCCTTTGCAGGATCAAACAAATTACCATGGACTATCCACTCATCCACTGTCTGTAAGTATGGCCTCACAGTTTCAACCCAGAGGGAGAACAAAAGGGATACCTGAATTTAAAGGAAAAAAAGAAAAAAAACTGGCTGAATGTTTTCATATCAAGCATTGAAAGCAATAAATGAAGTCTAATCTCTTCATTGTGCAACCACGGTTTGTAACATATACATAACTACACTTAAGGATTTTAAAGATAAAATGTTAATCTAAAAATTACAGCTTTTTTTTTTTTAATGGAAGCCTGTATTGTTCATGCTTCTCCTTGTTACTCTTGTCATCACAGATCCAAACAGCACTTTTTCATTCTAACATCTCTGAAACAGTAAGGGATAGTCATAAAACACTCTGTGGTTTCATAACACAGAAATCAGGAAAACAAAAGGACATAAAGAGATCAACTATATTTTCAATAGTAAAATCAAGTTACTGTAAAAATCCAAACCCCCACATTTCAGCATTAACTGAATTATGCAGTTGTAGAAATAGAAGGGAAAGCTACTCCAAAGTTCCCTCTTTCAAAACAGATTCCTGGCCTTTGATTTTCCACAGCCCTTCCCCTCGATCCTCAATAAACACTGCTCCTGACCCTCTTATAAATCCATTTTTGTCCAAGTTGAGTGAATTCATGTCGAAAAACAATAATGCATTAGTTACTAAATCTTCTAGTGTGCTGTTCTATTAAGGAAGGAATTATTTCCCCTACCGTTTGCTCAGAGGCCTCTCCAACACTGTCATATTCAAGAATAGCTTTGTAGAGGGTATTGAGCAGATGAGATGCTCGTACAACATTTCTAGTGTCAGGTGGCACTTCTGCTACTCCTGTGCTGAAAACCTTGTGAAGTACCTTCAGCTGTGCCAGTCTGGGAGACAACTTATCTATTACTATTGAAAGTGTGACTGTTCTATCTGGAAATAAAAAAAAGAAAACAAGATGCATAAAATAACATCCAACAGAAGAGCAAATTTTGTCAGTGTTAATTGTGTGTCCCCCCTCTTGTAGAACTTCCCTTGCACTGTACCTTTGTTGATGATGCACTTTTCAATTTCAGTAAGTTCTTCTTTAAAGCTAATGAAGTATTTATACAAAGCCCACATAAAAGCTTGGTAGGTTCTGAACGGGGCTTCATTAGTCTTCTTTGGAGTGGAAACTGTTCCATGGGTTATGCTTTCTGGACTGTGTCCCATCACTTCATCAATAAACTTCTGTAGTCTAAACACAACTTGGCCATATGCTGCTATCTGCTCCAATACAGATCTCAGGCAATTCTAAAAAACAAAACAACCTTTTAAAATCATCTAATAAAAATTGTATTTCATAAAGCCTAAAAACTGAATTATAATATTATTTTCATGAATTAAGATATTATAAAATTCTTCAATTGTTATTGCTTCATCACATTCTCAGATACAGCAACAGCCCATTCAGTTTTATTAAGCCAGACGCTCTTATTTAGACAAAACACAATTGTAGAAATATGATTTTTCCACAAGCAGTTTAATTTCCTATTCCCACAAATTACATCTTTCTAGTGAGATATATTCATCCGAGATTCAGAAACAACTTACATGGGTTAAATGAGTTACAATAATATCATTCCGCACAGTCACTTTTCCATCATTCAGCTGAAATATAAAAAGCTTTTTCACTCCTGAAAGTAGCCTTGAAAAGAAACAAAAAGAGTAATTTTCCCCCTTAATGGACTTATAATTACTTATAATTAATAACAGAACTAGCTCTCCCTTGACTAAAAGTTTATTTTCTTTGAGTAACAGGAGACCACAGATCAAGTACGATGCTATAAGTACTGTAAGTTGCTGCTAGAACAAAAGCAATTGAACATTGGCGTGAAGTAAGTATTTTCTAAAGTTTCTTTCCAGTTGAGGTAATTTCCAGCTATAGGATGACTCAGCCTACTTTCTAAAACTGGACACTGTTTTAAAAATCTATAGGGACAAGATAAGAACAAAATGGTTTCCTTTTAACAATCAGACTTGAATAATCAATGCAAAAAAGCAGTAAGCTACTTTCTTCTTCGTGAATCACAGAATGGAAGGGACCTTAAAGATCACCCAGTTCCAACCTTCAGGCTATGAAGTGACCTCCCTCTCACCAGACCAGGTTGCTCAGAGCTCCATCCAACCTGGCCTTGAACACTGCCAGGGATGGGGCATCCATAACTTCTCTGGGCAACCTGTTCCAGTGCCTCAAATGTTAATGTTTAACACATATACGCAGCATCTTTATTGTCAGAAACAGTGTAAATTCAAAGCTCAGTAATAATTCCTTCTTCGGACATCTTCAAAGATAGATCTCTCATTTCCTCGAGAGAAATACTAGAAGTTAAAATGCAAGCTTTGTGATGCTGCTCTTACCAAAGGGTTTCCCGTATAACCTGAGTTTCCGTGACCAGTGTTCTCTCCTCTGGCACGTACAAAGGATCACTGGTGTACAAATGGTGGTCCCTTAGGAAAAAAGGAACAGAAAACAATTTAATGGCTGAAATAACAGCTGAATCACCTGAAAGTAAGAATGAAGCAATAATCTTTAGGTTCAGTTTTGTTCTGCTCATATCTGAGCAGATTCAATGCTCATGGGGACATTTTAAGTATATAAACAAAAGCACAGTTTGTTTTCACATTGCTAAGCAAGATACTGTAGAAAACATTCAAATATCATCTAGCAAGACAAGAAATTAAGTAGCAAATTCATGAATTTCCACTATTTTTGCAGTGGGCGGGCTGGGGGGGGAGGGTGTTTAATTATTCAGTTATTTTTCATTTAGTTCTGCGAAAACTTATCATTACTTTCTGGAAAAAATACTAAACTAAAACATAAAATATCAATTTCTCTAACCCATGTAAGAAGATTCACTCTTTAGCTCAGAAGTTTACTTAAGAAGTGGAAACTTTCATAGCCACCTAAGAACTTTCTCTTATGATCCTGTCTTCTGCAATTCTTTGTAAACCTTCCTTAGTGTCTTTTCATATTTTAGCAAAGTATAGAATGATTATTTACATTTTTAGAATTTTTAGTCATTAATATCATCAGTGGCAAAAGTTAAGCAATCGCACTCAAAATCAAAAAGCCCAAATGAAATAATACCAGTTATGTATCATACATATATATAAAACATACATCTCCTAACAACACTGCAGCAGAAGCAGCGTTGCTTTATTCACGCTACCCATTTTCTAATATTCACTGCAAATTGTGTCACAACTGGCTAGACAACCACCTTATACTAAAATAACTCCTAGATTAAGAAATTCACTAAATTAAGAAAACCAAGGGCAAATCTAATGAACTTCATTACTGATACATCAAAATTTGGGACAGGAAAGAATTAGACTTCTTTTTATTTTTAATTCTCATTTTCTTTCCAAGGCCATGGCAGATCATGGCAATATACTGTTTTATGTTCCTTCCCCACACAAAATCTATGTTTAAGACTAACTTTGCAAAGGAGGCACCAAAAACATTTTAAAAAGTTAAACATTAGGGGACTCCTCAGTTCCAGGATCACTTACAGCCCACCTATGTTAGGTCCTCAGAGACCTTCATAAGGGTGAAGCCAAACAAAATTCAACAGTAAGATTTGCTTCTTTGAAAAATGAAACCCCTCTGTCTGACATGAGAAATTTAATAAAAACTAAATAAAATTATAAGAATCTATTAATAGAAAAAGCAGCTCATTCATTCATCTTATTAACTTGTACCCCTTTAATTCTGTTTTGAAGTGAATTGTAACAACTTTACTGTCTTATGCTTCCAACAGTAAAGAGGCTTAAAAAAGTCAATATTTAGCATTGTATGCCAGGAAGGAATATGTAAGTGATATTGTTTTCTTACCAGACTGCAGCCAGGTTGGAATGCAAGTGCAAACTATGTGAAAAGCGAGGAGCCCTTCCTGTCCAGTACTGAGGAACTACGTGCTGCTCCAGCCAGCTGCGGGCATCAGGCTCACCGACTGTGAAAACACATGACAGTTGGCAAGGTGGTTTTATTTATGCAGGAAATGCTTATAAAACACAGGAAGAAGTTATTAAAAAGCCTGTTCATTCAGCTGCAGAATCACAGATCTTTTCAAATGAATTACCATTTACAACCATTTACACTTTACTGCACTGGGAATTTGATACCACTGTGCACAAATTAATTTACACAGAAACGCCACATTTCCCAAATGTTGCAAAAGTCCTAAAAAATAAGCTCGGCTCAGCACTGGTGAGGCCTCACCTGGGTACTCTGAGCAGTTCTGGGTGCCACAATATAAGAAAGTTATAAAGCTATTAGAGAGTGTCCAAAGGAGGGCTACAAAGATGTGATGGCCCTAGAGGGGAAGCTGCATGAGGAGCAGCTGCAGTCACTTGGTCTGTTCAGCCTGGAGAAGAGAGCACTGAGGGGAGACCTCACCACAGTCCACGGCTTCCTCACCGAGGGGAAGCGCAGGAGCAGACACTGATCTCTTCTCTCTGGTGGACCAGTGACAGGGCCCAGGGAATGGCCTGAAACTGTGTCAGGGAAGGTTTAGGTTGGATATTAGAAAAAGGTTCTTCACCCAGAGGGTGGTGGGGCACTGGACCAGGCTCCCCAGGGAAGCTGTCACAGCACCAAGCCTGACGGAGCTCAAGGAACATTTGGACAACACTCTCAGGCACATGGTGTGACTCTTGGGGATGGTGCTGTGAAGGACCAGGAGCTGTACTTTGATAATCCTTGTGGGGCCCTTCCAGCTCAGGATATTCTACGATTCAATAAGCCTGGAGATTTACATGGTTTCCAATTTTTTAATCAAAAAATGTGCTTCTGCCTCAGGCAATTCTCAAATGCTATATACAAAAACAAGCTGACTTAAAAAATAAACTGCCAAATGTCATCAACTTTATCACTACATTCCTTTTTACTAAACATTTAGTACATTACCTAAAATGTTTCTTTCTTAAATGTGATTGTCAAGAGAACTTTACCTAATCCCAGTTAGATAGCTACTACTTATATAATATATACTATGCAGTTTTCATGCACCAGGTAAACTGTACCCTACAATATTTTATGTAAAAGAATACAGCTACATTTAATACTCCCTGAAGCTATTCAAGAGAAAGCCACTAATGTTTTAACTACGTAAACCTATTTTTTCCAGAAACATTTCATACCCAGAATTGAGACAGCTACTTCTGTTGGAAACTAAATCTTGTTTCAGCATTCTGACACTTAATAATAAAAAATTACACTATATCCATACAACTACATGCTGCATTTACTGTGTAAGTTTCCATTTCTATATTGGAATATCCATGTTCATTTCCACAGGAATGAACAGAAACCTTTTCCATTAGCAGTAACAGAAATCAGATCAAACTTTCCATATTGTTTCTTTACTGAAAAAAACCCCATCAGTAACGAACAGCAACATGCATCTTATACTACATTTATAGATCTGTAACACAATACCTCACCAAAGAATAATAAAAAAAAAAAAATCATTACCTTGCTAAATTTTAGTATGTATAGCAGAAGAATTACAGCTTATTCTAACCTTTGCAAAAGAATTACAGCTTATTCTAACCTTTCCAGGAAGCATTAGGTACTGTCTTCTTATTTGGATCTTGGTCTTCTAAAGGTGTCCTGTCTACTTGAATACCCGAGTCCTCCCTGCTCAAGGGCTGAGTGTCCTCTTCCTCTTCACTTTCCCCAGACCAATCCTATGAAGTGCAACAAAGCCCAGGACATTTCAGTACAACACAGCAGACAGATTTATATTCAGCTCCCATTCAAGCCAAACATTAACTATTCTCTTCTTTCTTACGCTATGAAGTAAATTCGGGACACTAGGACTAACATCACTGTCTAACAGAGAATAATTTAAGATATACACAACATTAATAACGAGGCAAATGAGAGACCTGGAAAAGATCACAGAATGGCAGCAAGTTCTGATTAGGTGGAAGCAGGGGTCAGCAGAAGCAGACAGTTTAATCGCAGGACTAAGTCAAAAGATTGTGAAAAACAAAAATATTTGTATTACTGTTATTCTGCTTGAGGCTGTGTGTTATTTCATGGTATTCAGCAGAGTATTGGGGAATTCTGCAAGAATCAACATGCAGAGCACACAAACTAGGACAACACAATCAGGTCTCTAACACACTTTAAAACAGTTTATACAGTTGGGGTTTTTACCTTAAAAAATTACTTACTGGTGTATCTACGCCTGGGCCAAAGTAAATTTCTTCTCCTTCCATTAAATACTTTCCCCAATCAAATTCTTCTTCCTTTTCTAAGAGAAGTATAAATATAAAAATATTAAGTATCACATAACTCTGACTTTCTTTTCCACTAAAAGCAGTTACAAAGTAAAAATTATCTTGATACTCTATAGCTAAAACAAAAGACATTCCCTTCCACTTAAGGTTACACCACTGTTCCATTAACAAGGTTATGGACTTTCAACATGACGCAAATTGTGACGTATCAACCATGTATATCCCTTATTAATTCTCAACTTTACTGTTTATACACTCAAAATATGCAACACACTGTGCCATCAGCACATTTATCCATGTTATGTTACACTACTTTACACTTTAATCCTGGAAACACATGCAAGAATGCAACGCACCACTTATTGTGACTAACAAGTCCCATTTAGCTCAATGGAAACATTCTAAATGCATAATTTACGTATGCACAAGGATCCCAGACTGTAAACAACACAAACCAAGAACTGTCTTACTCTCCAAAAAAGACACCACACATCATGATGTGATGTGTGATACTTTTAAAGTAACAATCACACTTACAACATATGATATCTTAAACGTGAAGCTTACTCAACTGTAATTAGTGTTGTTTGAGATAACCTCTTCATATTCACATTCCTGGAATGGGCTGAAAGTGCATTCAAAACACCGCCGGGGGAATGTGCAGAGATCATTCAAAAAGGAATCTTAAGATGCAAGATTTTCTTTAGGTTAGTCTGAAATATTCTTCTTTCAGTCTATGATACAACACTGTAAACAAATGGGGGATGGTATCCACTCAAACTTAAGCACAAGCCTCATTGTCAGGCACTGAGTGAAAAAGTCCTACTTTAGAAAGCAGGCAGCTGGGATCTCCCTCTGGAAACCTTCAAATATATTGCCCTTTCCTTGATTACGTAGGAAAAATAGGAATTTACGTCACCAAAACTGTTTCAAGAGATCTAAGATTGAGCTGCAAGACAGAGACTCAGGATAGAAATCCACTGTCTTGTCTTTGAGCATGTAAGCACTGCTGAACAGGTAGAGAACGTTTGTTTGTGATAGCGGTACAAGTCAAAGAGAGTTCCCAAGGTTGGCTGGAAAACTTAATTAGGTGATGCAACATAAACGGGGGTAGGAAAGACTTGCAAGCTATTTTAAATGTATGAATTATAAAGACAACCAAGAAAGCAAGGTGAAGTGAGGGAGATAATAAAATGAAGAAGAAAAATGTCCTTCTTATCAGATTGCATTGCGGATTGTATCTTTCATTAGCCATATAAACATCTTGGAAACTTACCCACTTCTTTGACTCTTGGCTTTTCCACATAGGTGGTGTTGGATGGAGAATCAGACAAACACAACAGAAGAGACAGTATGGAATAGTGTGTATCCGTCTTTAAAACATATTAGAAGAAAAGCAAGTCTGTAAGTGGTCTAAAAGATTTTGCTTAGTAACAAAGTCAGCCTATTATCTGCAGGATTGCTCCCCATTAGTTCCCATTCCCCAGCCCTGAGTTACAAAAATAACATCTGCAACATGATATTGAATGTTATCCATTTTCCTCTGGCTATTAATTAGCCAATCAATATACAAATCCTTCAAAAGCAGCCACAGCATATGCTGCCTCTTACTGAGCTGATAATCAGAGAGTATGGAAAAGATGCAAGTACTGTGAAAGTAAGAAGTCACCTCAGGACAAGGGATACTGGACAGCCACATAAACGTGGATGAACTGGAAGGACACAAGTAATGGGCCTGCAGGAAACCAAGTCTTAGGTTCCCTTTTCACATGGCCAGTTATTTCAAAAAGAGGCTAAAATAGTTAGCTAAAATCACTACATTTTAATATCATGTTCACATTCTCTTCCCACATCTGAAAATCTACACAAAGAGTTAAGAATGAATCTTTAACTCCAATATTGCAGTTGTGAAACAGAGGCCTTCGATCAGGTAAGAATACTGTGCCAACACTGGTATGGTTCAGAGATTTGTATCATTGTCTATTCTTTAAAATCTGTTTACCAATGTACAACCATTTCTTACTATAAAAAGATTTTTCTTTGAGCTCATTGTAACTTTACAAAGATCTTCAGCCAACCATTTCACACCTAGACACAGGGAGATCCTGCTATCTAAATCCTTATACAATTTCACACATTCATAAACATACTTACAAAGCTGTTTTGGAATGAGTTCCACTTGCATTTTAGAAAAAAAAATTCAAATTTCTGATAAAGCAGCATGATACTCACCAACTACACAAGGATTATAACACGCTCCTACTGAACATTACTGATTTTACCAGAGTTTGTCAAAGAAAACCAGTAGGTCATTGACAGAATCACATGTGTGAGCTGGTGTTTCACTTACCAGTCACAGAAACTGATAAATATTTAATCTTCCCAGTTATGTATCACTGCTAAAAACTAAATGCCACTTAACTTCCCAAACATGAGATTAATCTACCTCCAGCCACACCCCAGTTGCATTTTTAAAAAGAAAAGGAAATAAAAACAATCTTAGGACACTTGCAACATTCAAGTATTAAGTGCTTGCTTGGGTGTTTGTTTTGGTCGGTTTTAACATCATTCAAGTCTCAAAACAAGCGCTACTAAAGGTACATTTTCAAAAATCTAGAGACATAGCATGGTAACTGAAGATACGTGTAAGCTATTAAGGGCTCCTGCGTTTTCCCCACAAATTAAAAGGAACCTAGAATACGTAAAGAAAGGTAAATGTCAGTTCAATGAGACATAAAATCAGACTGCAACTCAGAGCATGCAGCTCTATTAAAGAACACCATTATATGGAGCACCACCTCTTAAATCACAAGCTAAATTTCCCAACAGCAGGAACTTTCTAAGATCCAATTCATTATTACATTGCCACACTGGAAAAACCTAAGTGAGACAACTTTTGCCATATTCATCCACTCCATATCCTAAACGGATTTGATATGAAGTGTATCAATGGTGAAACACAATCATAGTCTCAATAAAGAAGCTACAAGAACAGGAGCACTCCAAGTGGAAACCCTAAAACCAAAACATCCAGATGGATTACTTAAGGTAAAAAAAAAATAGGCAAAGAATAAGAAATGCTCAGTTCATTGTTGTTTTAGAACTGACAGGAATCTAGATTCACCTAGACTCCAGCTACAGCATCTGTACTGTGCTGACCCTACAACACCTGCTCTGCACTGAGATCATGTACTTTAAGTCATGAAACCTCCACGTGCTGAAACCCTGAAAAGACAATAAATGCATTTTCATTTCCGTAAATCCATTACCTGAACGGCAACTCCAAAGCCCCACGACTAAGTCACCTGAAATTTCCAACACAACATTACAACTGAAGCCCCCACTGTCAGTACAAATGCAAGAGGGATGGAAAAAAAGAACAAGGAAATTAGGAAATTGCAACATACATACCTTTGTTTCTTCAGTACTTGGGAGTGGCAAGTTCAGAAATTTTTCTGTTAGTCTCTTCCAGCTTGCAGCTTTTCCAAGGTCAGAATGAATTACCAATTTTTCATGTATTCTAATAACATAAATAGTATCAAGAATGCTTTTAAAAATATATATATAACCAATGCATTATTAATATATAGACATAAAACTTACCCTTCTATTGTTCTCTCTACTTTATGACTGTTCACATCAAGAAAACGGTGAAATCTGTGTAAGAAATCTGCATTAGAATACGTTTCAAAGGAAGCTTAACTAAGGAAGGAAATAAAGCTGATTTACATACATGAAGACAACATTACTAGTTTAATAATGCACATTTAATTCAGCAACAGCATTTAGCATCAACAAAATTCAATCTCAGTGTCTCTTAGGTCAAGAAAGATTAAATACAATTGGCCTGAAAGATAGAAAAATTGAATGCAGGTTACATCTAACCAGCACTCTAAGCGGAATGGAAAATTACTACTGCACCAGCAAACTAAGCAATTAAAGTATGCTGTCTGCTAAGACAAATAGAGCAAGGAGATCAAGAACTGTGTTGTCAAAGGCATTGGTGTCAAACACCTTTGACAAAATTACCTGGGACCTGCTTCACAGGCACAGGTAAAACAAACACCCACATGGGAAGGCCTCTAAACCCAAAAGAAGCTCCTTTTTATAAAGGATAAGGGAGAGTGTCTAAGAAAAAAGGGAGCTTAATCAAAAATAAAGACAGATATACCAACAGAGGTGTATATATATATATGTATAGGGACAAAACAAGAACTGGTGAAAGGTAAGACTGACTTTGGAGACTAAATTAGCCTATGAATAGGTTCTTCAGATACAGAGATTAAAAAACAGGGAGTAAGATGTGACAACAGTGAGCACAAGGTCAATACACTCTACATGCAGGCCCTCTAAACCAAATTAGTGTTTCCAGCAACAGGTGACAGAAACTGGTAAAATTTTCATGACCACAGACAGAAATGAAAACTGCCGAATCTGAATCATGAGCAACAGTTTGAAGCTAAATAGACTGAAATTCAGAAGACAGTATGAAATCACCTCGGAGCCAAAGTAATGAACTATAAAGTGAAACTGTAAGGCAGGTAGCAAGGATTTTTAGTAAGTAGCACTGGAGAATGAAGACAGACCCATGTTAAGGAAAAGGAAAAAAAATCTTTGTTAACTACAGACACATTAGTCTGATTTCAGCTGTGTATAAGGACTTGGAATAAGAGCACGATCAAATATAGCATTGACTGCATAGGTGGCATTTAGGTTTCAGAAAATACAATTTATCTAATTCATTCTAGCACATTAGCTTGCATAGGAAATCATTAATTCAAAAAGGTGGTAAGTATAAGAACTGGAAGATTTAGAACATCACACTGAAAAGACAATATAAAAACCAAACCAAGAATCTGTACTGAAAAGAAAAATTAAGCTGCAGGGAAGTTATTAGTGAAAATTCTTTAGTCTATTACTTAAAACTTTAATTAATGACTAATACATATGCAAAAAAAAATCAATTTTTTTAGGCAAGTTGAGAACATCATGAATAGAAGAGGACTAGAGTGCTGCATGGAAATAAATCGATGGATCCGAGAACCACAGCACAGAAATATCATCAAATCTAACAACACAAATCACAAATTTCACAAACTTGAAACTAAAGAGAGTTTCTGCTACAACCTAAGGTCTCACTGTTTGCAGATGTAATCCTAGATAATCTCAGGCTGATGTTCCATGCACATTCCTTGGGCAACAATCCTGGCATGAAAAAACCCTTCCTCTTCCCAACCCTCCCAGTCAAGTTTCTTGTTCACTCTGCATCACCCACTCTGTTTTCCCGACATGTAAAAAAACCAAAGAAAATCCCAACAATTCCCCAATCTAAAAGAGCACACAGCTACACAAGCAACTGGGTGACCAAAACTGAGGGCGAGATTTGCATATTAAAATAATTTTATGTGAGCCTTTATTTGAGTAGTTAGGATTCACAGATGCAATGCAGTTATGCTACTGCTCCCCCAAAAATGTATTTAATCAGCATGAAAAATGCAAAGTAGCATTGATTTTATATGGATTAGGCAGTAGCTGCACCAACTTAGGCAGATTTCAAAGAGGCAGCAGTTAGTGACAGCACGGCTAATTGGAAATACATCGTGTAAGAGTTTCACAGCTTTCACAGAATATTCTGAGTTGGAAAAGACCCACAAGGATCATCGAGTCCAACTCAAGCTGGCAGAATACACTGGAACAATAACTGTGATAACTGAAAACTGCGTGTAAAACTTGAGTAAGGGCATTTTAGGTGGCAGTATAATGGAATTAAAGGCCTACAGATACAATATATTACAAATTAATAAAGACCACGTTTCTGACAAGCCCAAATAACACCAAACACGTTCTCTTCCTGCAGACTGATAACCTTTCACACAAGCAGCACAGCATTCTTGGCCAGGTTTATCTCAATTTGGCGGAGTCCTCCTCACTTGCTCTTTACACGTAGCCATAATGTAACTCCCTCCAACAAAGTTTTGGGCGGCTAAATGAACACACTGAAAGGCGCCTTTTGACAGAGCAGGAGAAAATCCCTAAAACACCGAGATTCAAACGTGACGGAGCAGCAGTCACTGACCCTGTGGCAGAGACTCGTACACGGCCCCCGGCGCTTCCCCGGACACGGCGCACGGAGGGCACGGCGGGACGCGGCCCCGTCCCACACCCCCGCGGCAGGCACCGGGACCCTCCATGCTCCCGCTGACCTGAAGTTGGACCAGGCGAAATTCAGCGCCGCCTGGAAGCGCTCTCCGCCCAGCTCCTCCTCGGGCACGCCGGTCACGCAGCGCACCAGGGCGCGGACGGCGCGGTCCTGCTCCTGCTCGAAGCGGCCGCGGAGGCCG
>VZTA01002816.1:415074-443606 GCA_013398855.1 Mohoua ochrocephala
GCCGGCGCCGCACGGAGCCGCTGCCACCTCCCGCCCCCTCCTCTCGCGAGGCTTCCTCGCGCGGCGCATGCGCGTAGCGGCCACGCTGTGAGCGGCGGCGGGGGGGCCGCTCAGGGGCGTGAGGGAGCCAGCGGGAGGGGGAAGGAGGCACCCGGCGGGAAGGGGAGGGAGGGACTCTCCCTCGCCTGGAGAGGCACCGCTGATCCAGCCCCTCTGCTTCAGCATCCCTCTGTCACTGGAATTACACTTCTCTTCCGAAACGTCCCCGTAATCACCCGGGATCAGTAACTGGCAGTTACTGATTGATTACAGAATGACTTAGAGTGGAAGAGACTTGTGAGATCACCGAGTCCAAGTTATGACCCAACACCACCATGTCCATAGCCCATGGCACTAAGTCCCACATAGAGCCTTTCCTTAAATGCCTCCAGGACGGTGGCTCCACCACCTCCCTGGGCTGCCCATTTCAGTATCTAATCACTCTTTCTTGTGAAGAAATTCCTTCTAATGTCCAACATAAACTTCCCCTGGTGCAGATTAGGACTGTACTGTTTATAGGATGATTACTCATCCAAATAAGAGCCCGTGTGCTCCTCCCTGACTGAATCCCTGCTTTCGCACAGCTGGAGAAACCATTGCTATTCGATATTTTGAGCAGGCACATCGCAGAGCAGTGGGAAACCAGTTTGTCCCAGTTCTATGTCAAACCTTTGCTGAGCAGCTTCAAATGCTTTTGTCTGTTCATGTGGTTTTATAGGACTGCAAGGACACCAGCCTGGCTGTGAGATTCCTTCTGGAAAGAAACTAGCCAAATCAGTGGGAAATGGTATTATTGGCCAATTCCCGTAGCAATCCCTGCATTGCTGCAGTTGTTCTATCCTTCACTGTTGGGCTTTGTCCCCCTTGATCTAAGCAACAATTATTGGGTTGTAATCTACCTCACCAAAATATTTTATTCCCCTTCTCCGTTAAGAAATATACTGGCACAATGAAAGGGGCAGCCAGTAGTGGATCAGGAGGAGTGGTAGGAAGAAGAAGGCCTCAGAAATGCCCTAATAAAGTTAAAATATATTTGATGTACTAACATAATGTGAAGAAATATGTAAAAATGTAGTGGTTAGTAAAAAATAACATCAAAATTCTTATAAGTTATGGTGTATTAAGAAACACTAGCATTTTTTATTCGGGTGGGCTACATCCTGCCTTAGGGTTGAGATGCAGAACGGCAAGGAAATGGTAGCCTCAGTGCACCTGCAGGCAGGATGCTCAGCATGAACATGAGCTCAGAGGGTCTCTGCTCTAGGGCCTTTCTTATAAAGCCTTAAGTTAATGAACATTCAAAGGAAAAGTCTCTAAAACTTTACTGGTTCCTCAGTCTCCTCTTGACGTTGCCTATGTTTTCTACTTTAGATTAGCAGCAGTCCTTTCTTTTTACCCTTTAGTTGATGTAGCCAAACAATGTTTTGAGCCGTAATTTGTTGTCCTCTATGTTAAGTAATGGTCTGCACAGTTGGTAGACACTCCAGTGGTCAGTCCAGTAGTAATTAATAATTGGGATACTGTGATTGGCTTTTAAACAAATTTTTTATATACTAAGACTTCAAGTGTTCTTTATACAACGTAACTGTGGTGATCACTTAACTCCTGTGTATTCAAGCATACCTGTGCTACCCCTGCAATCACTGTTCAGAGGGGAAGTTCCAGGCTTTGCAGCACAGCAAGAGCATGTGTGTGTCACCTGTGCCCTTAGTGGTGAGAGGAGTGTGGCAGCCACCTATTTCAGCACCCCATCACAAAAGAAATAGTGACATTTTCGCGGTGAGGGGGATTCCGGATCTTAGCAGCTGCCTCGTGACAAGCTGAGTATCATGAAACATGGGCTTTAATGACAGCATTGTCTAAAAGGTTTCCTGCTTCCCCACTTCCTCGCACAAGTCCATTTCCCCTCACACCACACCCTCAGCTGGGCTGTCTGTGGAGCAGCATGGGGAAACGAATCGGGGAATAAGTTAAAAACAGTCTTCTGTTTTGCTGGGAGTGTTAACCCCGATCAATTCACTGATCCATTCCTTTGGAGGTGTCAAGAAGTGAGGGACGAACCACACTCCCAGGCAGTGGAAAGCCTCAGGCAATGAAAATACACCCTTTGTGACTGGTGAACCAGAAAGCTGTTGCTGGTTTTCAAAACAGGATATAAGGGCTGGGGCAAATGTATAACATCTGTGCTGCCTCAGTCATAAAAGGCTTTAACGCTACAAATCTTTTCCTTTTTTCCCTCATCACAAGCCTCATTTCTATTTTTGTTTTACCAGTTTACAGTAGCAAGGCTTGCTGTTTGATTTCAGCTGGGGGAGGGAGCACTGGGCAGGCAGAAGGCGTGAAGGCCTGTTCTAGAAGTAGATTTAAACTGGGTTTTTAAGTAAGATGTAGTACTAGGAAGCTTAATAGTTTGCTTTATTATGCCTTTATTTTCATGTGGTAACTGTCTCTTCCCACCCAACTCTCCTTCCACGTCACGCTGCTATGAATTAGAAGTATTTCGAGTAAAATCTTCCTTTCTCATAGGACTAGACCATATTTGGGAGATGTGTCCCTTTTTGTAATGTCATATTACAATATGTCACCTGTGTCTAGTCACATGTTGGAGGAGAAATTACAATGCAAATCTTTTGGTGAACTGTGTGTCCTTTAGAGAAACTGCTCTGAGCAGGGAACCTCTCCTCTGCTTTTCAATCCCAAATGATGAGCCAATTTGTTAAGCAGGATTCTAAGGCAGGTGAAGGAATACATGAGGTGAAACACATCAGGCTGCAGGGGACCATTTGACAAGCCAGCCCCAGGAGTTCGTGCTTCAAGCATGAGACAATCAGAGCTCCCATCCCTGTTCCCAGTCACCTCTGTTACCAACAAAGCTTTGGGTGAATTCCACAGAACAGATGGACAGTGTATTTAAAACACTGTGTCTGAAGAAGTACTTAAGATTTTAAGGATGGGGGGTGTAATTTTTCAGTGAATCTATAGAAACAGTTATGTAATAATTAGCTGGGAGGGTTGCAGAACACTGTTGTGGCTTTACTTCAGTTTAACATCATCTTTAGGATATATGAGGCCGAGCTGCCTTTTTATGTTCATGCAAAAATCAGTCCAGGTGACTGAATGCTAGAGGAGGCTATTGGCTCATAGTTTACACCAGAACTCATGCAAAATTGCCTCTGAAAAGCAACAGGAAGATGGTGTACCTGATCTTTATCCTTAACAGGAAGGAGGAAATCTGATAACTTTCTATTGCTGTATCTTTGAAGTTCACTATTGCTTCTTACTCTTAATTCATCTGATGGAGTTTTGCAACTGAATGTAGGACAGATTTTAAAAAATGCCAAGACTGATGTTAAGTCTGCATTTTATAATGGTTTGCACTTCCTGTTAGTTGGACGTATGTGTAAATAGACATTTCAGGGCCTTAGTTTAGAGTATCATTAGTTGTAAATCCAAAACATTTTTCTGCGAGCCTGATAAAGATTTGGTATAAGGTTCAGCTTAGGTTTATGTGATCCATCCCATCAGGGCAGTAGTGTAGCTGTAATACCTTGTGTTTGGTGTCATGGAAGACCCAGTCACAGGACACAGAAATCACGCTGTTTCCCAACTATCACTATCTCCCCCTGAACGGCAGATTGTTAGAATATTGAAATATCTGCCAGAGTTCAAGAAGCGTTTGGACAATGCTCTCAGATACATGATGTGCTTCCTGGAACTGTCCTGTGCAGGGCCAAGGGTTGGATTTTGATGATCCTTGTGGGTGCCTTACAACTCAGGATATTCTATGGTCTCTTGTGTTACTGAGTAGTTACACTTCAGCTGTCAGGCTGTAGCTTAGTGAAACTGGAGCTTCGCCTCTTTGCTGAAATGATGATGCTTTACTCTGACTTTTAAATTTGATATAATACATTTTCCTTCAGTAATATAATTGCAAAAGGCGAGTGGAGTTGCCCTGGTCCCAGGTTTTCTTACCTGTTCGTAAATTAGGCTGAGGGACCATTCTTTTAATCCCTTGTGGGAAGTGAGCTTGACCTCCACAAACGGTAGCCAGTGTTTCAGTTTGTGGAGCTTGTCCCAGCCATTTATATTCTGATTCTGATTTCTTCATTTTCCCCACCCATTTAACTCCTCTAGACAGTTTTACCATACACTGCTTTATTCTTTTCCAAAACCAGAAAAAGAGTAGACGCTTTCTTCTTTCATTGTAGCCGTTCCAACTAAAAATATATATATATTGCTCTTCTAGAACTGCCTTGATTTTTCCCTTCATTGTAAGTGCACTGGCTTAAGTTTCCACCCATGATAGATCATTCTGGAAGTGTGTTGTTATTCTGTTCTTATTTTCAGAAATGTTATGACTTGTGTAGTAGTATGGTTGCTTGGTTTTGTCAGCTGCACTGATATGCAGACATAGAAAAAACAGTGTACGGATGACATTCAAGAACAAATGAAGTACAAGAAATTAATTTAGCTTGTCCTTGAGCTGCAAATTTCTAATGAACATAGAGCAAGTGACGTAATTGCTATATAATAGGCTAACTTGTTGGAAACCTGGTAATTTAATACGATTGCAAGTGCCCAGTGACAGGACCCGAGGGAATGGCCTGAAACTGTGTCAGGGAAGGTTTAGGCTGAATATTAGAAAAAGGTTCTTCACCCAGAGGGTGGTTGGGCACTGGAACATCTTCCCAGGGCAGTGGTCACAGCACCAGCCTGACAGAGTTCAAGGAGCATTTGCACAACATTCTCAGGCACGTGGTGTGATTCTTGGGGATGGTTCTGTGCGGGGCCAGGACTTGGACTTGATGGTCCTCGTGGGTCCCTTCCAGCTCAGGATATTCTGTGATTTTGTGAAAACAAGTTGAAATAATTGGAAGAATCCTTCCTTTTTCATTTGAGGTAATTGCACGAAAACCCCAAGTTCCTTTACCTGTGCTGGCAGCAGAGATTAAGGCAGCTTTCTACCCCCGGTAAATATCTCTGCCTAGAAGGAAGAAAAATGGCAGATGCTCGGAAGTTTCTCAGGAATTACCATGGGTATCTAAGAACTGTTTTGATCCAGTGACATTTGGAAGGATGAGAGATAGTCCAGGTGATGAAAGAGGTAGGCAGACCTCAGAACAGTCTAAACAGACTTAACCATACAACCCTGAGAAGAGATATTTGTGGGATGCTTGGTGAGAAGGAGCTTGGTGACAAAAATTGTCAATTTTTCTGATTCTCTGTATGTTCAAGAAAGCAGAATTCTGAGCTTCCTTTTTGGTACAAAAAACAGTACTGAGGACTAAGATCCTTCCTGAGTTTTACTTTTAAAATCAAATAATCTGCATCAAATCCCATGCTTACATATCGCACAAAGCTTTTGCCCGAGTGGGGATGAAATTGATGCCTGCACGCCGTTTAGTCACACCACTTGTGCAGGTAGCACATCACTACAGAAAAAGCAGTATTTGCATTAGATCATAACTGCAGTTTTACAGACTAATTAGCATTTGCTTTATGCCTTACAATACAGCTGGTTTATGCATTTTGCTGAATTTAGCAAATACATCCCTCTGGAGATGCTAAACTAGGGTAAACTCTATAAATTATGAAGGTTTTACTAGCCCTTTTCTCTAGATGATCAGGGAACTAGGAATCTTCATCTATGTCATGGTTTAACCCTACCCAGCAGCTAAGCCCCACTTAGCTGCTTGCTCGCTTTCCCCTGGTGGGATGGGAGAGAGAACTGGAAGTGTAAGAGTGAGAAAACGCGTGGGTTGGGATGAACACAGCTTATGAAGGAAAGCAAAAGCCACGCACACAAGCAAAGTAATACAAAGAATTAGTTCCCTGCTTCCCATCATCAGGCAGGTGTTCAGCCATCTCCAGGGCTCCATCACACGTAACAGTGACTTGGGATGACAAGTGCCATCACTCCAAACAACCTTCTCTTCTCTTCCTCCAGCTTTATATGCCGAGCATGACTCCATATGATATGGGATATCCCTGTGGTCAGTTGGGGTCAGCTGTCCTGGTGTCCCCTCCCAACTCCTTTTGCACCCTCATACTCCTCGCTCGCGGGGTGGGATGAGGGGCAGAAAAGGCCTTGGCTCTGTGTAAGCACTGCTCAGAGATAAGGAAAACATCCCTGACTAATCAGCACTGTTTCCTGTACAAATCCAAAACACAGCCCCGAACGGGCTGCTCTGAAGCAAATTAACTCTGTCCCAGCTAAACTCAGCACAATCCAGCTGATCTGTGACTGAGATATATATAAAGTATATGAAGTATAAAGTTTGGGGAGCGGCAGGGGAGGAATGTTAATCCAGTTACTTAAACATTTTCCCATGAGAGTTATGAGACTAGAGTTATGAGACCAGAATTTGCCCACCATGACCTCTTACAGCATTCCCAAAAAAGACACAATCAATGAGGGAGGATTTGGGAAATTATAATAATGGTTTTTAGCACATCATTCCCAAGAGATAAACCCCAGGTAGCTCTGTGGCTAGAGAGTATTATATTTTCATCTCTACCCAACCACCTCTATGCTCAGAGGATGTCCCATTGCATAAAACAAGTCTCACTGAGGAAAAAACTATTGGGAGCCAAGGTGACTTCAGCAAGAAGTCAGCCTAATCTGGAGAATACATTGGCCTTGTGCAAAACGCAGAAGAAAACAAGGCCTTGAAAAGTCCTGTAGATCATACCAGTAATGAAAATTGAATTGAACAGTGTGAAATTAATGAGAGAAACTGGCAAATGTTCTGGTGAAATAGAGAACTTTTTAAAAATTACTATTAGCAGGTGGCCCGGTTTGAGCAAATTGTACATCAAAAATCACTGTCGTCGACTTCCAGAATTTTTGTGACAGAAATCTGGCAGTGCTGCCTCAGTGCTGTTGGAAACAGAAGAAGAATTGACGCAGAGAGAACCACTCAGTGTAAGAACTACTAGAGTTTATTTCTACACCAGAAAAATGAAGCGCAAACATACAGTATTGAAAACCTATTTTAAACATAGTAAAGGTGAAGGTTCTTGTTATAGCTTGCTCCAGCATGTGTTCCTTGAGGTCTTTAGGGATGACATAGAATGCCTAGGTAGCAATTTTAATGCAAAGTAACAATGATGTTAAAATCTTGGGCACGTTTAGACTGGTTGTGAGTCTAATCAAAATGGTGAATGATTAAGTCAGATGTTGCTGTGTGAATACACTGTTGGTTCACGGAGCTCTACTTACAGATACATAAAATGCCTTGAAACTCTCCAGAGTGTACTGCAAAAAGACATTTGAGAAAAATCTAACAACTGCTGGCAAATGTACCTGCCCCATTGGCTGCCAAACGTAGTCATAACGCTGGCATGTCGGTGGAAGCGCCCTGAAATGGAGAGGGCCAATAGACGCCTCTTCAGTAGCCCACCAGTAAAAGAAAGAAATACTCAATGTTTCAGCAGAAAAGACAGAAGCACTCAGTGTTTCAGCATCTGAAGAGCTGCTTCAGTTTCATAACAGCAGCTGTGAAAATTAAAATATGTAAAAACATGAGAGAGCTACTGATAAAGCTGGGAGAATAACAGCAAGAGCAAAACAGCTTAACAGGAAGCAGCAGAAGAAAGAAGACTGAAGCAAGCTTCATGAAAGCAAAACAAGTGAAGAGACAAGCGGTTTCTAAAAAATGTCCTGAGCTCCGTACAGAGCCGCTAAGCAGGCCACCAGGAGTGCCTGGAAGGTCCATAGTCTGCTTGCCACTTTCTACTGTCTGACACAGAAGAGTTCTCTAGGTGCAGGGATGTACAGGTTGGTTTCACACATCTTACTAGCTTGGGTACCAGACAGGAATGTATCTTCATTGCTCTGGGAGTCAAAGTCCAGAGACAAAGCAGACACTTTCCCATGACTCTGAACTCAAGTGAATGACAGGAACCCATCAAGTTCAAATAGGTTTCTACACATAACTCACCCAGATGTGTCTAGACCACACTCCAGCTGCACCGAGGAGCACAGTGCTGTAAGGAGCCCACACTGAAGTGCTTTTTCGTAGAGAAGACATGCATGATTCCATGATGCCCTTCCACTTATGGACTGTCTCCATATGGACTAAGGTAGTGAGCTCTGTGTGGCAGTCTAGGTGCTGGTAGGCCTTACTAGCTCGGGCACAGGCTGTGCTCATTGAGCATGGCACCTGCCAGTGCTAATTTTTTCAGAATTAGAGCTGTGATGCACCTCACCCTAACTGCAATGTTGTTTCCACACTGTTGGCCATGAAGAGGGTGACTGTAGTAAGCAGATGGATTTCTTTGGATTATCTTAATTATTATGAATGCCCTGATCTGTCAAAAAAATTACTCAATGCAAAAAAAAAATTTGTTCTTTAAGAAAAGAAATTAAAATATATTGCTAGATGCATTTCAAAACACCTGAATGCATAGTATTAAAGGAACAGCAAGAAAAAAATAGTCACTTATCTATATAGGCAATGAGCAATGAATGTCTAAGCAACAAAATCACCTTCATAAATTAAGAATGTCTCTCTCAGAAATACATGATTTCAGTGCAGACTTCATACTTTTTCGGTGAGGGGACATGGAAAACTACTAGGGTGTCTTAAGAAAGACTGATTTGTTCCAAAGTAAATGATCCTAGGAAATCCTCAGAGAATACTCTTCTTACAATATCAAGAATTCTAACTAGGACAAGCCCACATCAGCATCAAGCGCAGCAAGACAATTGAAAGACAGATTTAGGACATCATCAATATGACTTCCATAACAAGTGATAATATGGATGCCATCTGGAAAACACAGAAAGGGAGTTGGATATGGATGAGCTTCTGTCAAAGTTATTCTCTATTTTTTTCCTGCTATTTTTTGTGCAAGTTCCTAGCTGTGAGTATTTTTTATATAATAAGAATCCTCATAATCTTAGCATGCTTATGGGTGGAGAAGTTCTGAGAGTTACGGGCTTTGGGTGAGCAAATGCTTAGCTCTGCAAGGTTTCAGAGAAAGGTTTTAGTCTGTCTGGAATTGCCATCATTTGTCGTGATGTATCCTGACAATTTTGAAACACATTTTTCCCTGCCACGAACAGCAGAAAAGCTGTGAAAAGGTTGCAGGTTCCAGAGTATATTGTAGGTTGTTCTTATGATCAGGTATGCTTTAGTAACTTGTACTCCTATAGGTGCCACAAGTACTTAACTTGGTCTGAAGACAGGTCATTCCTGCCCTGCCTGGTTGTATATGCATGAATTTCCTTCCGAGGCTGGCACACCTGGGTAATTTAATTGGACTTAGTTCTTCTTTATCACACTAAGATGGAACTCTAATCCTTTTAAGGAAGAGCACTTCATTTTATCACTTTCAAATTCACAAGCCCCTTCAAACTTGTCATCTTCCTGTTAGCAAAAAAGAGACCCTGCAAGCTGTAGTGGTTGCAATCCCCATCTTATGGTAGTTGCTCACTGTCTAAAGCTAGTTGCAAGCTATATTTCTTGTTCTCGTTGAAACCATCGTAAAATAAGTAGCTGTTGAGGCCTGCAATATAGAAAATTTATGTGCTTAGATTCTCGTAAATTCAGGTCCTGGTTAGCCTCTTTGTCAAAAGGGAGACATTTGCACAGGGTAATTGACCCATCTATTGGTAAGTTGATACTAACAGAGGGCAGGCCAGGTGGCCAGCCTGGGCTCTCCGAAGCACAGTGGCAGATCGCGAGCTAATGCTGTCTGAGACAGTGTTTCACAAATTGGGCAGTCATAAATTAGGACTGTGTTTAGAACTGAAGTGTCATGACCGTGGGATACAGGATGTCTCCAGAAGTGTGTTTATATTCAGCTGAATCACCAGTCTGCCAAAGAAATTCATTGGAGAAGCTTTGCTGTAAACAGCAGGTTGTAGCTCAGGGGATAGTGCCAGAGCGCACAGCTTGTCAAGGGAATCAGCTCCTGACTCCAGCCAGCTGCAGACACGTCCTGGCAGCTCCTGGCTGAGCAAAACAAGGAGAGGACTTTGAGAATCTCCTTAAACACAGGTAGTCAATAAAGTTTGGGGTTGCTTTGTTTCTTTTTGTTTGTTTTCTGTATCTACTTTCTAGTTTCTTAATTTATTTTGCTTTTCATCCGGTCATCTGGCAGCTGTCACCTGGCTTGGTAAATACTTTCAGCAGAAGCTGGCAATAGTTCAGGTGGCCTGACTTCAAAGGAGAGCAATTTAACAAATATCCACTAAATTGCACCTAGGCATTAAGCCACACATGCTTAAATTAGACTCTCCTGCTACCTTCTGGAAGGAAGTTGTGCAAGGAGAAGCTATGAAAGAAGGGATGCCTTCTAAGCAAGTCAAACTAGAAGAGAAGCCAGCTTAATGCTGGCTAGATAAAATATGAAATGTCAGTGCAAAAAAAAAAAAAAAAAAAAGGGAAAAAA
Source organism: Mohoua ochrocephala (assembly GCA_013398855.1). NCBI lineage: Eukaryota > Metazoa > Chordata > Aves > Passeriformes > Acanthizidae > Mohoua > Mohoua ochrocephala. Next base: position 425,515 of record VZTA01002816.1, read on the forward strand.
GGGGGGAAAAAAAAAAAAAAAAATGAAAGAAAAAAAAAAAAAAAAAAAAAGGAGGAAAAGAGGTGGAAATTGAAAAACTGTAGCAAAGAGCAAGAAAATCAGTCAACAATGCAATGAAGTTGTTGACCAAGAAGCACATGGCAATAAATTGGGACAGCTTCTAAGAAGCCTAGAACTAAGATAAGGAAGCTCGGCACTATGAAATACCCTGATACCTGAGGGCAGGCAGATATTCAGGTACTTGAAAGAAGTTCTTATCAAAAAAGTTCAAGTTGGTCATTTGAACAAATGCAGAAATTGAATTCTTGCGTACAAAACACAGTGAAATTGATACTACAACAACAGAAGAGGGTGGAAAAATCACGGAGAGTGCTTTGCTTTGCTGAAGGTGGGTCTCCAGCATGAACCAGCAGAAGCCTGGCTCACGCTGCACAGGCCGAGACATGCGCCTCTCGTGCATTGAATCTGCTCTGCATGTAGGCGCGAGTCGGAGGGAGCCTGCCTGGGGGCAGGAAGAGGATCTCGCCTCCTCCAGTCTAAGGGTATGAACCCAGTAGGACACTTTTAGTTAAAAATACTGGAAACTTCCTCACATGAACAGGAAATATGCTCTCTCTTTGGCACAGACAGAGCAGATTCTTAGAGAAGGCTGCCAGAAAGCAATTACTCAGGTTAAGTGCGCAAGCTGCGTCTGGGATGGGGATATTGCTCAGTGTATTTAGCGAATTAAGTTATTTCAAGGTAATACAAATAGAAACAGATTGCTCTTTTTTAAAGGTGAAGAAGGAAGAAGCACTGGACTCTGTCTTTCACGAGTCAGAAAAAAATGACTTGGCTGAAAGAGGCAAGTAAATTACTGAAGGTATGGCTGAGTGTAAGTAGGAATGGACATACCTGAAGTGTGATAGTATCCCATTTCCACTTTGCCCACCAAGAGATTTCTTGGACTGTATTTGTCCTCTCTGACATGTATGGACAATACACAGAAGCCTTTTTGATTTCTTTGAGGACTCCTAGTAAGAAAGCCCTAGATCTGAAGATGCATGGCCAAAGTCTGCCATCATCACTTAGCTGGAATTTCAAAACATTTGTAAGATGTGAACTAGTTCAGACAGGGCAATGCAGATTCAACCCAGTCTTCATGAGTGAAATGTTCTAGTTCAGCAGTAAGCTGAACACAAAGGATTCACAGAGCTGTGTCAGGAGAGTTTAAAAGGTAAATACAAAGATGAGAGAGGACAAATCTGCTCCAATTTGACATTTCCAGTGCAGACATCTATTTTGGCATTGGGCTCTCTCTGCAGTCAACTGAGAGCAACAGATGTTTCTGGGCATGACTCATCCCACTCAAAACCTCGTACTTGTGCAAACAAACTGCACCTTGAGATTGCCAGTTTCTCTCCAGTGACTGAGGAGGGTAGACAGGGTGATCAGCTCAGCTGCAAATGCTTCCTACATAGATGCTCAAAAACGAGTTAGAAGATTAGGTGGGTGTTGGACCAGAAGACTTACAGAGGTTCCTTCCAGCCTCAACCATTCTGTGAAGCTCAGGCCAAGTGCCAACATGTAAAATTGGAGCAGCCAAAGGCAACTGCCCCTCAGGTCACCCAAATTAGCTGTAAGTCCAGTCTTGCTCAGCGTTTGAAATGAAAACAGGATGGGCGTGAGGGGTCAGAGATATTATCCCTTAATTTACTTATCTGGGTGAAAAAATGCAAACTTTGACAAGAGAGTATGTGCAGAGGCTCATTAAGTGATTGTCAGAAAAGCAAAAGAAAACTTACTGAAGTGTCTGTCTTGTTACTGACAGTCTTAATTTTGTTAAGATATTGATCTGTGTGCCATTAGCCATTTTTAAGAAGAGGTCGACTGAAACTGTGACTCTTGGGAACAGAATAAACAATTTTTTATCTTCTGAGACTTAACCAATTACTAAATAATTTTTTTTTTATCCTTTGTGACCAGAGAAACAGATGCTGAACTGATGTCCAAGCCACTGAGGAATATAAAGTGCCTTGGACTGGAGGAAATAAATGTGCGGCTGCCATAGGGAAAGGGGACAACAAAAATGGCATGTTTCTGAGGAGACTCTGATGGCCAAAGAAGGAACTAACTTGGAAAAGATCACCTTATTTGCCTGAAAGCCTCATTCTGCCACTAGCTTCTGGAAATAGATCAACTCAGAGGAGTAAGTATAATCATCTCCAAGCCGTTTATGAGTCTGAGATTAAAGTGGGTTGGTGGGGTGTGAAGAAATATGGAGGTGTGAGGAAAAGAAAGTGCTCCTCTGCGACTGCTGTCAAATACAGCATCCGACTGCCCATAGGCTGATTGCATTCCAGAGGAAATGGAATACATTTTGTAACCATCCCAAGATTTGGTTTTCGGTATTCTTTAGGTTTGTGTTTAAATGAAATTGTCTAGGCTTCCAGGAGCATCTTGACTTGTGATGACCATAGTTCCCACCTCAAAAAAACCCTTAAAAATTCCTCCATACTTTTAATGAATTTGGGAAAGAAAAACCAAACCAAACAAACAAAAACCCCACAAACAAACAAACCCCCCCAAACAAACAAACAAAAATACCCAACAGAAAGTAACCTTTCTCACATGTCCAAAACACAGCTAAGTAATATCAAGTAGCTTGGACAGGTGGACTTCCATGGCAGCTGTATTGGACTAATGGCTGCTCAGAAGAAAAGGTTGATTTAACTTTATGTGCCCTTTCTCTTTTCAGCACTTTCAGCCTTGAGGATTTTATGAGTAAATCCAAGGAAAATACATGGGTGTACAGTGACAATATCAAAAATGTACATTTACTAGACAAATAAATTTTGTTAAGCAAGCCAGGATCATGACAAAGAGAAAATTAAGGAGAGAAGGAGAAGAAGAAAAAACAAAATGTCAGAATTCTTGGTGACTATTGAAACTACTCCTTGTCTGACTCCAAAACAGATAGAGAGAGAAAAAGGAATGCATTAGGCTGTCATTGGCAATTTTCTATTCAACCTCTTTATTACTGTCCTGATATGGTCAGTTCGCAAGGCATCTAATTCCTTATTTTGCTATCCAGTTTGAAAACAGGTAATCATGTAATACCTGTATCTTTTACTGTGCTTAATGAAGCAAACTGTCTTATGTGGCAAGGATCTAACAGGTGTATTTAATATTTTAGTATAGTCCTGCTTGGTTTTTTAGTTCCTCGCAGAAGTATTTCCTCGTGTTCCTAGCCACAGGAACGTGCCATGTTCACGACTGCCAACAATCGCTGTCCTGAAGGAGCAGACAGGCTTGCTGCTGGCCAGCACCTCCAAGTCCCATGTATGAGATGAGTTAAGGAGCAGCAGCAGATGTCACAGCATGATCGATGCAAACTAGGAGTAAATCTCATAAACGTGGACTCCTGCGCACTACATCAGCAAGGACATGGTGTGGACACCAATCACTTCGAAATCACTTTGTCCCAGATCTTTCAATGCCTCCAGTCTATCTGACTCTACCTTGAATAAGCACAGCATCTCCAGGCCTGGTCAGTGAATTTTCTGACATTTGATGCACTCAACTCTAAAGTCACTCACACACACAGGGGAAAAAAAAATCACCAAGTAATGCTTTTCTGGTAAAAGTATTGCAGGAGGAGCCCACAGCCCTCCAGAAACTAGAAAAGCAAATTTTTTAAAATTAGTAGATACTTCTTTTCAGCACACTTTAATAGTCTCCATTATTTAGCTGGTTTTCCATCTCGTCCCAAAGCATATTTACATGTTTCATTGTTTCTTTCCCTCTCAGATTTGCTGTGATGTTGTCAGCAGTTACAAAAGCTAGGCAAAAAAAGCATTAGAAATGCTAGACCACGTTTATGGATTCTCACATCCTAGCCCTCTGCAGCTTCTGAAATTGGAGCCTGTCCCCTTCTCATCAGGGATTACTGTGGACTCTCTCCTGGGATGGCAGAACCACCCCTTCCATCTTCAGTGGGCCTAGTTCAGATTTACTACTCCATCCCCTCACCTCCAAACATGACTCTCTCTTTTCATTTTTATTCTCTGCTTTCTCTGCTGGCTGCAGTTGCTTTAAGCAAATGAAAAATGAAAAAAACAAGGGTGTTTCTTTAAATGGAGTGCCCCCAGCTCTGCCCCTCAAGTGAATCCTGCAAAGGTTGACCTGCATGGCTGTTGTAAGTGCAGCTGCTGTCACAAGAGCCTGGAAAGACCAGCCCCATGACCCATTTTAAACACACAATCCCTGATTCATGGCAGAAATCTCATTATGGACATTCTTTTTTTAAGAACTGCTGAGCAGTGGATAACAACATATCTTCAAATTAAATCCAGTTCAATAAATAGCACAAAATTAAATCATTCAAGGTCTCGTCTGCCTTGAGCTATACTTAAGCCCTGTGCATGATTAACAGATTAGAATGCAAAAAAAAAAGCAGCTTAATCTGTCCACTGCAGAGATACTTTTATTCCCCTGTGCTACAAATTGTTTTATCTCTAGATACTACACCAGTCTGCTCTGCCTGTAGGCCTGAGCAGATGGTGTGGCTAGAGGAGCGCTGAATTTTCAATTTACCCTGAAACCTGGTATTTGTGTTTTGTCCTTTTAATGATAATACTGTTTTCAATTCTTGCAAAGAACTATGTATTTGTCTGTATTTCACTCATTACAGTAGTATTCCCAGTCAAGATCAACACAAACAAATGCTGAGAGGCTCAGATTGGTCCCAAGCCATGCAGTAATTCAGCATAAAAGAAAAGGCAATGGCATCCAGATAGCCCAAATCCTACCTTCATGCCTTATCTGTAACAACGCACTTTCTGCTATGTGGCTGTCACTTAAACATCCTTTAAATTAGCACTTTATATTTGGACATTTAAATACTAAATATTCCTCACAATGGACTTCAATTAATTAACAAAGACAGCATTCCAATCTTTTATTCTCTTAAATGGAGCCTACTTTTTATTTTTTTTAATAAGGCCGCATAGCTGTATGACTGCACCACTGCACTTAAAATAAAAGTGACTAAAGTAGATTAATATAATGCTCAGTCGAACAGAATATAATCTAAATTCTTCTGGCACGGCGGGACCATGTTTCACTTTCAGCAGAAACTGAGAGGTGAGAGGGCTCAGCCTTGTGCAGGATGAAGCCATTTGCAATATTACATATGCTGTGCATAGCACTGACAACAAAGAGAATCAGGCACACGTTGAGACCACGCTCAGGTCTCAATTAGAAATATCAGTGATATTCCAGGCTCAGGTGCCTGGAATATCACTGCAAAGCCTTTGGCACTTAAATAACCAGAAAATCATTGTCATCATTTGCATTTCATAGCTGAAACTCACTTAAATATAGGGACATATCAGAATAGCAATGAGACGCACTGGCATATTCATGTATTTTTAAATATGAAAAAGACCACCCTGCTGTAGCAGGTGACATTTTACAGTCTGATACCCTCCTTCAATCATGCCAGCTACTTCCAGCAGATGTTTTCTGCCGAAGTGCCTGAGCAAATTAGAAACCTGCTGGCACAGGGGATTTTACAAATTGAGCAGTGGGATTTTAATTTAGTGATTCTCTTAAATATAACACCCTTAAACCCCTATGTGGGCTTACAAGCTACATGGCCAAGTCAGACTTGCCTCAGGTGCAAAATCCCAAGGACAATCAGCCTGCACCAGCTGTAAAAGCAGTGGGCTAGTGAGTACCACTCTAGGGTGGTGGTACGTCAGCTGCTGAGGCACAGGCTCATGTGAGAAGAGAAAAGCTGTTCTAGGAATAGGTTTATCTGTGATATGGTTTCCTTTTGATAAGGTTTTGTGCAGTTTTCCTCTATTGAGATTTCAGAAATGAGTCAAGTAATACATGACCCAGTTTTGAACAGGAAGGTTACCCCAACCTGCTACGCTGCTGTGAGCATGTGTAGTCTTCTGATTTTAAGTACAACTAAAGAAAAGCAGAGTTGATTAAACTAATCATTAGTTCTTTTAGGTTTTCAATGAATTGAGGTTCGAACAGCAAGCTTTGTTGTGTTAGAGGTTTTCTCCTAACAGTAATTTCTGTAGTGACTTCTACTAAAACAAAGGCAATGTGATTTTAAGACCATTCAGCGTGATAAGGCTGTGCTGAGAAATTAAAAACCTGTTTGTGTGCGTCATACTAATTTTCTGAAGAAATATATCAGAACGGCAGTCTATAATGTTGAAAACTGTGAGAGCTTTTTCAGTTGCTTGCATAAAAATAACTGCATTTTTAGTGCCCTGCTTCAAACTTAAGTGGCCATGATTCTCATACCTGATTGATCTGTGGAGTTTGGATTGTGCAAAACCCCTAAAAAATAATCGAGTCTGAGACATCTGATATTTGAGGAGAGACTGACTTTCCAGACTCCCCAAAACAGAAACTCACATGAAAACATCCCAATGTCAACATCTAAGCCTCCCAGATTCTCTCCAGTTCACCTTGAAGCGGCGAGAAAACATCATTTTATGTGATGAGCTCATTGCCTGCAGTGCCAGTCTCTGCCCTTCCAGAATCCCAGGCGCTGGGGAAAGTCACTGAGCCCCCGCTTTTCCCACCTTTTATTTTCAGTCATTAATTATCATTGCCAAAGGGACACCCATAGCCATGTTCTTACTCTTTTTTTGTCACAGCAAGGGCACTGAAAGCTTTGCACATGCCAGGTGTGAGATGCCTCTGTCTATACACAGCCCAGCCAACATCAGCAACCAAAGAGACACAGCCAAAAAGATTTGCCCCAAAATTTCAGCATCTTTCAGACATGTCAAGTTTGCTGTGAACATGCTGATCCGCTGGGCTCCTGCAATTGGTCTGAATATGTCCAACTAACCATTTTAAGTTAGTCCAGCATGGCTGGGAAGGCAACAGTGTTGGTCACGAGAAGTTCAAAGACTGCAGAAGCTCAGAGTATATCAGCAGTGCTCCAGCCAGAGCTGCAGGCAGGTCCCCAGCTGCATTCAGTGATTTTTAGAGTTGAATGCTGCTTGGCTGGGGGAGGAAAAAAAAAAAACCAAACTGTCAGTAAGGCAGGGGAGTGTAGGTGAGAAAATTTTCCCCAGATTTTACATGATCCTAAATATTTTCATAAAGAGAATCTGTGAACGATTCTTTGCATCTAAAATAACCTAGAGATTTGAGACTGTTGTGTGCTCTTGTTTAATTAATGTTTGTTACAAGACCTACTGAAACTATTTTTCTCATGCTTATATGATAAAAGCTCTGTGATAGTAATGTGACACCAACAGGAATAATCCCATCTGCACAACAAACACTAAAGGGAGATCTGTAACTGATTTAATTTTATTGTGTTTCAACCACTAAATACATCTTTTTACATCAGAAGTACACAACAAATTGCACTTCTGTCGATAGGTAACACACATGAGTACACCACTCTATCAAAATGAAACTATAGCTGTTTCCTGTTATTAAGCTTATGACTCTTGCAGCCACATCCAGACTTTGGATCCAGCAGCACATCCTTCCAAGGATGTTGCTTCTGGACTGATGCAGGCTGACAAAGAAAGGGAAAAGAGCAGACAGAGTTAATACAAGCACGAGAATTGCAAGGTGCAGACAGGAAATACCCTTTCTGGTTTTAAGTAATTTGGTTTAGTTCGTTATAAAACTTATATTGTTCCAAGAGACATGGAGAAAAGGAGTCCTTTTTGATTCCTGAACTTCAAAATTACCCATCTTAAAATGATAATAGAAAGACAGCTGTTCAATTTAATTGGCAAATTAATTGGGATTGAAATATTAGCCATGTGCTCCTGCATTTGGACTGGCTTTTTTTTTCCAAACTGAAATAGATAAACATATTTTTAATTTTACAATCCTTTTCTGCCTTTCATTTCCTATAAATACTGGTCAAGGTTTTTTGGATTGCAGTGAAAACCTATGTATTTTTGTAGCTGAGAAGATACTTACTTACCTACTGACTGCTGAGGGTACTGAGGACTGACACATATCCATCATCTGAAAATTTGAGATTTGTCACTATAATTACTAAACACATCAAGTTATTTTAAATTTCTTGACAGTCTTCCCATTCAATGGCAGCAGAAACTGAGACAGCATTCAGCAAAGCCAAAACTTTGGTGTTGACCCCAGTTTTACTTTCATCGGGAGACATTTGGAGGCATCACGAGTTAAATCAGAAAAGACATTAAATGCTTTTTACTAGAGTATGTTGTTGGACAGAAGGAGCTGTGGTTGAGGCAGTAAAACTCCATCCTGCAACATGCCGGGCTGGAACTCAGATCACAGGAAGCTCTTATTTGGGCCATGTAGGGAAGGAAAACAGGTCTCTTAACACAAACAGAGATAATTTTAATTACTTTAATTGTTTTTGCAGGAGTCTTTTAAAGAGAAACTCAATTTTTTAGGACTCCCACAGGATAAAGGTAAGTTAATGAAGTAAATAGACACAACACATCTTAGATCCCAGACAAAACATTTAAGCAAACGGATCTATTTGACTTCCTTGCAGAATAACTATAAGTATTCCCCAGAGGAAGAAGGATGGCACTGAGAAATCCCTAGGCTTCATCTGAACCCTTGAAGTCAGTAAAGCCAAACTACTGTGAAAAGTGGTGATTTAGATTTACCTACAAAACCCTTTTGATGGTACTATAAGGTGCAGTACATCAAAGCCCAAGAAACTCTTGAATAAAGGCAGTTCACATTGAAAAGGAAAAAAAAAAAAACAGTTTTATAAGAGCAAGAAACAAAATGGATCAAGAATGAAGGAACTGACATTAAAGAGTTTCAAAGTACCAGGCACGGCTCAATTGACTGATATCCTTGATAACTATCAATAAGTCACGATGCCGGGGTCCAGGAGAGCTGGATGAGGGCCATGTACTCCTGACCAAGTCTGTGTTTTTAGGAGGTGTCTCTCAGGAGATGGCTTAAACCAGAGCCTCAAGGAAGGTCCTCAGTGTTCCAGAGATGAAAGTCTGCTATGGCTGAATTACTCAAGAGGCAAGGTCATACCACTGCTAAGAAATGCCTTTATTTCAAGTCATTCTATAGACCATGAACTTGGGTGAAACCTGTTTGGAAGCTTATCACCAAGACCAAGTAGACAAAACTCCCAAATAACTAAAATGTGAAGCGACCGTTTAGCTCCCTAGTTGGGCTAAGTTTGGAAGCAGGCATGGTGAAGTAATTTGATTCACTTCCCATAATCAAGAGGACACCCCACCCCCTTTGCAAAACAGCTGTGTGTGCATCAAGGCGACTCAGAGAAGACAGACCCTTGCCATGTTTGTGTTACGTTTTCAAGGGGATATATTGACAATAACCCATTAGTACGTTTCTACTTTTTTAGCTAATCTGAGTGAATACAAGTGGGAAAGCCTGGCCCCTTTCAGCAGCAACTCAGCTCAGATGTAGGTGGGTGTCAGCAAAGTGACTCTCGGCAGAAATGAAAGCCAAAGGTGCAGAAAATTGTCAGTTACAAAGTGCTGAGCCCCTGAGGGCACCCACTGTCCCTGCCAAATCTCATGGGGCTCCCCCACCCTCCCATGGTCAAGGATCCCATTTCAGCCCAGCCTGTACCCATCAGTCAGGTAAGGTCCCCGTTAGAGTTAGCTTGCTTGAGGTAACTTACCTTCCTCAGAAATCATATGGAGGCAGCTGTGGCAACAATTTCAAATACTTAAAATATTAGAAAATGGAGTAAAACTTTCTTCCTTCTTTGTCAGTAGTCTTGCAGTGTTTTCAGGGGGTATTTCCCAATGGTAGGTTGGAGGAGAAATCACAAAGAAAAATCTCCGCCCAGTAAAACCACAAAGTATGACTATTTCTCAAAACAAGATGTAAAGCAGGGGCATTTCACCACAGTACCAAACCAAACATGAACAGCCCTCTGTAGATCCTGCCTGGGCAGCTGCTTCAGCTTCAAATGGATAGTTTTCCTTGGAGGCTGGGTGACAGGACCATCCGGCAAGAGGATAAACAAAAGAAAGCCCATAGGTAAGAGGACTGAAGACAGCGAAGGAAGGACAAAGGAAAAATCAACCACCACCGACAAGAAATACAGCAAAAGAAACTAGAATGAAGTTGCCTGTAAGCAGAGCAGAGGTATGGGGAGTCCGAATACATGCTCCAGCCTTGGCCATTCCTCATGGCCAGCAAGCTGGAGCAGCCTGATTTGACCAGCAGCAATGCCTACATGCTCTTCTCCACAGAGCCAAGTCCAGCAGCTAATAAATAATATGTGAAATCTGCCTGGACAGAGGATCAAGTTTTCCCAGAACATTTTCATAGTCAGCCCAATTCTTCTGAGAGAACCTGAGGACTATTGCAGAAACTCTACTGAGATCAGCTTGAAGTTTTCAGGATATATTTGAATATTTTCTGTTTGAGCTGCATAGTTGAAACAAATTTTTGCAGCAGCTCTACAGTTGCATGTAACATTTTTTATTGTTGTTCAGCTAGAACAACAGTTATCTCTCCTTAGTAAATCAGCCTCTATGTCCTGTAATAACCTTTTACTGTGTGTTTTTTTCCTGTTCACCTGCTTGTTTCATGAGCTAGGCTTGTGCGTTTTCTCTTCGTTTTTCTAATGGGTATAATGAGAGTGAAGCTACTGAAGAGCAGATGATTTCTGTGCTAAAGCTTTAGTAAATTTTGTGAGGCAATTTTCGCAGTCACATAAAACCTGAAACGGCATTGAATTGTCTATGTAGCTAAAATGACAAAGAGCCTGACAATTAACATTTGCATACCAAAAACTGCCCAGAGAAAACTTAAGCACTCTCTCTTTACAGAAAGCAGCGTACAAGCTCTTTGTTGACAGAGGTTTACAGTCAAACCAAAATGGTTTTCATCCAGTGTTTAAAGCATACAGGCACAGGGATGCCTCGCTAAATAAATGGTGTGCTGCAGGTGTGTGATTGTGCTATGATTGTGCTTTGAACAAGTTTTGTAAAGCTCGTAGTGAAGGGCCAAAGCAAGAGACTAACACCAATTTTCAAATCTGCTGCATTCATTAGACATCTGAAAAAAGAAATTGTGGACTGCTGACTACCGTTCCAGTCAGAAACCCCCAATTAACAGCATAACAAGCCCAGGGAAGACTTCTTCATTAATAACTAGTAATGACAGGCAGGGAGTTAAACTGGTTCCAAGAAGTTCCAGGAACCCAGGAAATTCCCAGAATCAATACCTTTTTGCCTGCTAACATTTTCCTCGTGAAGGTTAAATAATATGGCACAATCATATACAAGATTAATTTTCAAGTGAATTATACATTCTGGCATTTGTCTTTCTTCCATACAGGCACAGTAATGTCTCCTGGGAATAATTTGCAGAAATTATTCAGAAATTCTGAATTTGCAAAATTATCTTTAGAAAACTTGATGGGACATATTTATAAAGTAGGTGCAGTGATTGAGCACTCAGCATTTTCATTTGCATATGCCAGTACAGATTTGCACATATGACTGAAGTGAATAAAAAGGCAGATAGATGCTCAGTCCAAAAATTATATTCTGTGCATGAAAGTGTTGCCTTAGGAAGCTGCAGGAGAATTGCAAGTATTTTTTTACAATAGCTATCGGAGCGGTTACTTCGGGGGGAAAAAAATCCCCGGTTAAAAATAGGTCTGAAATTTTCTAGTTCATTTCTTTGCTTGAGTGAACCGTGAAAGAATTAGTTCCCTAATTATGCCAACACAATGGCTTAACTTGTTGAGTTGCAAAAGCTTGCTGTTAATCAGCATCTCTAATTCAGTAATAGTAAGCCTGTGACAATGAGAGAAAACAGAAAAAGATTCACAGTTCCTGCCATCAAAAACTATTATTTCTCACACATTTTGGTATAGAGGCAGTTCTTGCACTCAAAGCTGTGAGACCCCAAACACATTGCCATAGGAATAATTTTACTTTGGCAGCTACTGTTAATTGCCGGGCAGTGCGATGGGAGTGCTGGCCATTGGTGTAGTGTAAGTGTTCCTGGGCTGCGAAAGAACTTCTGCTAATGGGACAACAGAGCCCACTCTACAGGGGACAGGTTTAAAGTCTTCAGATTAGAGTCATCCTTGGTGCATTTAGGAAGACTCGAGTTACATTAGCATTGAGTTGGATCACGGAATAGACGTTTTTTTCTTTCATTGTTGCTGATTTATCTGAATTTACACTGTTATAAATAATAACAGACTTCCTTCTGAGCTTTCTCTTGAACCTCAACAAATTCATAAGCTTGCTTTGCTCTGCCTTCCACCTCCTGCACTTTCTTATTACATTTCCTACTAGCATTTTCTATCATCTTCAATGATGGCATTAGCTTCCTTTCTCAGAGGAAGTTAGATGAGCTCAAAAGATCACTGATAACATAACCATGTTTTAAATTTAAAAAAACCCCAAACATTTCTGCTTCCTTTTTTTTGTTTGTTTTTTGCCATTTCAATACTCAGATCTCACATTCTTGGAAAATCACAGACAATCCTTACCCTGACAATTACAGTGTAGTATATTAGTTATATCTTAAATTTTAAATAAATTAAGATAACAAATAAAAGCAGAAATAAAACCTCTCTGCTTCTCTTGGGCACAGAAGAGCTCCCCTAGCTAGGTACCCATCAGGCTGCAGCTGGTTCAGCAATGCTGAACTGGGTTATCAAGCATCCCTCAGCCCAAACACAGGCTGCAGTGCTGAATTTGGCTTAATCTGAACACCTTCTCAGCTCACTCTCTGTGTCCAGCTCTTATGTCAGGAAGCGGAGAGCAGCAGCATGCCTAACTTTACAACTTTACCAGTTCTTAGGAGTAACTGGAGAAATTTGGGAGAGAAGGAAGCAATGCATCCCCTCCCTTCCAACTCCACACATGCTGTTGGTCCCCAAACTCAACTGCCAGCTCCCCTCAGGCTGAGGGGTACAGAGGAATCGCGTGTCTTTCTGCTGCCCCTGCTCTTTTGCAGAGCCATTGGGTGGTATGAGTTGCATGGTGGCTGTGTGACTGTGTTAACCAAAACCTGAAGCTGTACAGAATCACAGAATATGCTGAGCTGGAAGTGACCCTCAAGGATCATCGAAGTCCAGCTCCTGGCCCTGCACAGCACCATCCCCAAGAGTCCCATCATGTGCCTGAGAGTGTTGTCCAAATGATTCTTGAACTCTGTCAGGCTTGGTGCTGTGACAGCTTCCCTGGGGAGCCTGGTCCAGTGCCCAACCACCCTCTGGGTGAAGAACCTTTTTCTAAACCTCCCCTGGCACAACTTCAAGCTGTTCCCTCGGGTTGTGTCACTGTTCACCACAGAGAAGAGATCAGTGTCTGCCCCTCCTCTTCCCCCCATGAGGAAGTTGTAGACTGCCATGAGGTCTCCCCTCAGTGTTATCTTCTCCAGGCTGAAAAGACCAAGTGCCCTTAACCTCTCCTCATATGGCATCCCCTCAAGGCCCTTCACCATCGTTGTTGCCCTCCTTTGGACACTCTCTAATAGTTTTATATTTTTCTTATATTGCATCACCCAAAACTGCAGACAATGTTCAAGGTGAGGTCACCCCTGTGCAGAGCAGAGTGGGACAATCCCCTCCCTTGCCCAGTTGGTGATGCTGTGCCTGATGCACCCCAGGACAGGGTTGGCCCTCCTGGCTGCCAGGGCTCGCTGGTGACTCACGTTCAACTTGATCAGGACCCCCAGGGGCCTTTCCGTGGTGCTGCTTTCCAGCATCTCATTCCCCAGTCTGTCCGTACATTCTGCCCCGTCCCAGGTGCAAAGTCCAGCACTTTCCCTTGTTGAACTTCATCCTGTTGGTGATTGCCCAGACCGCTGATTTGTTGAAGTCTCTCTGCAGGGCCTCCCTGCCTTCGAGAGAGGCAACAGCTCCTTCCAGTTTTGTATTGTCTGTGAACCTGCTTAGTATCCCTTCCAGTCCTGCATCCAAGCCCGTTATGAAGATGTTGAAGAGCACAGGACCTAAGATGGAGCCCTGTGGAACCTCACTAGTGACAGGTCACCAGTCTGATGTCTGCATTCACTATAATGCTTAATGCCTGACCTGTGAGCCAGTTGCTCACCCATTGTGTTTATCCAGCTGTGTGCTGGACATTCTGTCCAGAAGGATCCTGTGAGAGACAGTATCGAAAGCTTTACTGAAATCCAAAAAGATTACATCAACTGGCTTCCCTTGATCAACTGGGTGGGTTACCTTGTCATAAAAGGAAATCAGGTTTGATAAGCAGGACTTTCCTCTCGTGAAGCCATGCTGGCTGTGACCAATAACTGTACACCTGGCTTCTCTCAAGTCAGCCCACAGAGAAACTCAGAGGTCTGGACTTGTGCCAATATAATGATCAGGAGTACACAGACAAGGTAAAGAACACCACAGTTTTCCTGCATCATTTCTTTGTCTTTCTTGCAGGTGCTCAAGGTGAGCACCTTGACATCGGGTGTACATGCAGAAAGTTGAATTGCTACCTTCTGTATGTGGCTTTGCATCTGAAGTCACTTCAACCCGACTGCTTACCAGCCCTGGATTAGAAGTCTACTCTGCTTTTGTCTTACTTTACACTTTCTTCAGATCCTCTAAATTTCCATTGAGTCTCTCGGAATTTCTGTGACATTTTTGACCTTTTGCAGGTCCTCAATCTCTGTTCCTCTTTGGAGGAAAACTACACTGCAAAAAGTCCCTTCTGCATCACCCATCTCGCCTGGATCGGCTTCTCCTTGCCTTTATTCTCAACAAGTCTGTTCTGAAATGTGAGCTACTAAGTCTGGTCCCATATGTGGAACATGTGGCGTTGCACGTTGGAACATCTGATGACAAAGCAACTTCAAAAATAAGGACACTTGTCCTAGCTTGTTGGCTTCTGGAAGGTTTTTAAGCGGCTACTAACCGTGGACTTCCTCTTGGCTGAAGCCTGTGAGTGACAACATGTGCAAGCAGAGAGCTCATTAGCAGTCAGGATGTTTGAGGGCGGTGCTCCTTGTGCAAAGCATATTTAATTTTATCAGCAAATCAAGCTATTTTTACTCACAAAGTACTCTGTGAAAATGACGAGAGCATGCGAGAGCTGAAAGATTGCGAGATATAGAGGCAACTATTCCTATTTTGAAGCCTCTGCTGAGAAGATAAAAATTATGGAGGCTGAAATGCTGCATTCCAGCATTTACTGTCTCTCTTGACAGTAGAAGCACCGTGGGAGACAGAAGAGCAAAAATTAAGTTAGAGAGATAATACACAGGAAGCCAATGTTATGTTATATTAAAAACAGCCAGTACTTAACAGTGACAAGCTTGGAAACTGGAAAGGAAATACTGCAATACTAAAGTATGTAGACAATGTTATGCCTATATTCTTTCCCCCTCTCTTTACAAAATAATATTAAGTACAGAATTATCACCAAAAAATGGCAGGAGCTAGATGCCAAACGGGCAGACTACTCCACAGATCAATGAAGAAGAACCTGGCTGTCTCCCTCGGGCACAGAACTGTCCTGATCTCGGAAGGAGATACCGATCATTTGTA
This sequence comes from Mohoua ochrocephala, assembly GCA_013398855.1. Taxonomy (NCBI): domain Eukaryota; kingdom Metazoa; phylum Chordata; class Aves; order Passeriformes; family Acanthizidae; genus Mohoua; species Mohoua ochrocephala. The sequence goes on from VZTA01002816.1 coordinate 441,029, forward strand.
TATGTAAATGGTGTCTTTATGGTTTTTAGAAAAAGCCCAAATAGGGGGAAATCATCACATTTATTTGTGCTGAAGAGAGAACACAGTACAGGACTGAAAATCGAAAAAAGAGAAAGCTGATCTCTTCCCACTCTATTCAGACCAGCAGTCCTCTCCCCAGTGCTCAAATTAGGTACTTCTTGTGAAGTAGGTACTTCCTCCAGGAAGGCTGGAACTCAACGATTACAAGTCTAGCTCAGGCACCTGCTGGGTGACAAAATGAATCCCGGCTTTGCTAGAATCTCCCTGGGCCAAAAAAGCCCTAACCCAAAACAACTAAAGTAAACACTTACAGCCTAATCCTCTTGCAGTAGGGGAACCGTTGTGAAGGTGCAGAACAAAACATTTACTGTCATTCTTTTTTGATTTGATAACCTTTTAACACCTACGGTTTTATCTTTACTAAAATATGTAGCCTGTGGTAAAGTTACTTGCATCTTTTCATTTTTTCTGGAACAGTTGCCACAGAAGTTTGTAGTTCCATTGTCTGAAAAAAAAAATCTCCGTAAGACATGCATAGTTTTATTTCTATGGTTTCACATTTGTCTGACAGGCTGTCTTACTCTGTGAGATGTTTCATTCTTTGCAAGACAGCTTTACTTCAGTTAGGCAGGTTTAAGACCTTGATTTTAGTTCTTAGACCTAAGTGTGTGCCATAGAAAGCAATACAAAATTAGTTTAAAGTAACATGTCTTGCGGCATGGCTCATTGGCCATCAGTGGTGCTGATGCTACTGCCAACCCCTTACAAAGGGAAAATCCTGGCATCTCAGAGTTATCCGTTTTCATCAGCACTTCTCAGGATCCCACCTTGGTAAATCTACCCAAATTACTATTTTGCATCATGCCACACAAGTCAACTACACTGAAGAGTCTCAAAATACTAAGTATGCATGGTTTTTGGATGGGGAAGGGGGGTTTTTTTGCAAGAATGTAACCTGATTTTGTGTGGTTTTATTCTGTCGTTCTCCTTTAGTTGCTTGAGGGTCTGGATGAAATCCTGGTATCACCGAGTCAGAGGTGAAACTTACACTGGTGAGTGTGAGATATTGATGTATCTTGGTGCTTAAAAATATAAGCAGTGAAACGTATGTTGAGGCAGAATTTCCTTTCCAATGCTATAATTTCTACATTCTTCTGCTCAGGAGCTCACAAATCTTGTTTGGCATCATCTCCTCACTCAGCACGCTATAAAGGGCAGGAAGCACAGTCTTTTAACACTTATTAACATGGGGCAAGTAAAGCATTAGCAGGCAGACTACTGGCTCACCACCTGGACAGAAGAGAAGCATGCTTTTTCTCTCTCGCATTGATTTCTGCTCTTTGTACTTTGCCTGAAAAATTCAAAATTAGATTATTATTTAATAACTAGACATCATACTATGTGCAGCATCTTCAGACTGCGTATCTATATATCTGTACTACAGAGGGAGCATTTTTAGAACCCATGTAACTAGTGGGTTGTTTCTGCTCTCTGTTGCATGTGGTGTTGTTGGCAAAGGCTGTGTCGTGTCTAACCACAGGTGCATATATACCACACAGACTCCTCTGCGAGTCAAAGCATTGCACGCCAAGGGCAAGAATTGTGTTATCCTCTCTGAATTTCACCCTGCACACCATACTTAAATATTAGTAGTGTTTTACAGAGGATGCCACCTATTGCCTAGAGGTCAGGACAGTCAGCAGCTCCCACCACACCATCAGCAGGACAGGGACCTCACTTTGCTGACAGCTGGATGCCTTAACCACGAACACGGGATCACGGTCCATCTCCTTATGTGAGCATCTTCCAAGTCAGGCAGCGGCTGGAGTGGAGATTTTGAGACTATACATTTTAATTTAAACACCTGAAGTCAACGTCTTGTTGACTTTCCACCCCCCAGGAGATTTCAATTAATCTTAGACGTCTAAAAAACTAGACGTCTACGTTTGACCTGGTAACTTTATGCTCCTACTGTAGTTAATAAAGAGGGCTATCAGGAAGACATTCACGATACAGATGTCCCTCAGTGGGTGCCCATTTCTTCCTACCAGCTGCAAAGGGTGACCCGCTCAGACAGATACGGAACTTACAGGTGTAAAAACTGGAGCAAATGAGTCATGATCGAGATGTCCGCATCCCATCAGCACACACACGTAGACAAAAGTGTGGCTGAGAAACCCCGCAGCTCTCTACAGCGCCGAACTGCAGCATTTCTGAAACTCACTGCAGATTTTAATAGCTGCCATCTACCCTAAAAATACACTTGCACCTCTTCTCTTTACTGTAGCGTCTTGCGTGTCCTTTCTCCGGAGCTCTGGTGAAGAGCACGACCAACACTCCTCCTCGGGACACCCTCGGCTGCTCGGTACCTGTCCTGGCGAACACACCTCCTTTTCGGTGCGCCCCTTCCCGGGCGGGGGTGAGTCCCGCCGTGCCGAGCCCGCCCCTCCGGCCCTGCTCGGGGGGAGGGAAGGAGGGAGGGAGGGAGGGAGGCCGGGCGAGGGGCGGCCCGGAGCCCGGCGCAGCGGCACCGGGAGCAGCAGCAGCCCGCGCCCCG
>VZTA01002816.1:451542-475794 GCA_013398855.1 Mohoua ochrocephala
ATGGTGACTTGCCTTCCCCTATGCCTTTCTCAGCCCACATAAACACACTTCTCCTGCAAACCAGACTCCTCTCTTTCCCTCTGCATAAGGAATTTATTATCTGCCCCCCTGCTCTCCTAGCAGCATTGGGGTGGGACGCATGGGGCGAAGTGCTCTCCTGCAAAACTGAAGTTTTAAAGCTCAAATTTGTAAAAATAAAGTCTTTGCCCACCTTCTGCTACTGTCTGGCTCAGTTTGTGAGTACAAGGGATGATGTGAGAGCTGTCTCACCCAGCTGCCTTTGCCTGCGCTCCATTTGGGAGTGCCTTTGCAGTCACTTCTGCAGTGGGCATTACTACCAGCCGCCAGAACAGAGGAGTCTGGAGGAGGTCCTTGTCCGCGTCCTCGGTTCAAGTGACAGATGTTTGTGCACTGGATTTAAAAGTCCCAGTTCTAGCAGTGACTCACGTGCATATCTCTGACATCTATTGTTTTCAGTATAAGCTTTTCCAAGAATGCCAGGAAACCTCCTGTCTATGCACACTGTTACAGAGGCGTTCAGTGTCTGTGCTGCAAAGTCGAGCACTGAAGGAGTCAGACTCAGTGTCTGCTGCCTTCCCTTTCATACTCCTTATCAGTCATGTATCACAAGTGGTTGTTTTTTCTCCCCTGCAGCACTTGATCAGCACTCGAGGTTGGACACACCTGGGGCAGGAATGGATCGTGCAACACATCTGGCACCGTGTGCACTGCCTGGTCTGTGGCAGAGGTTAGAAAGTGTGCAGGAATCTGGTAGGAGACTGAAGGAGGTAAAAAGGATGGAGGCAGTATCTCATGGCTGAGGTATTTAAAAGCTCTCAGAGGAGCTGGACTCAGTCCCTGGTGCCACAGTGTCTGTGAGACGTTAGACAAATAAGTTAGATTTTCTGAAGAGACCGTGTCCATATCAAGCAGAAACTGAGTGACACCTTTGGTATGCTGGTGCTGGCTTTGCAGAACTGCTGTAGCAGCAGTCAGTGTTCACTGTGTGCCTGGTCAGGGGGCATTGGTGGCTCAAGGGGTGACTTTGAACCCCTGAGTGAGCTGGTTGTGAAAAGGGCAAATGTATGGCGGCATTAACATGTTCTTTTTCACAGGCACCCGAGCCCCGAGGCGATGAATTAATATTTTTAATAGATACAGAGAAATGTCAAGTGAAATAACTTCTTGGAGAGGACCAAGCTGTGTAGTTTATTTAGTCTCAAAGTCAAGGTTGAAAGAGGACAGCGGTGCACAACAGCGTGAACAGCGGAGTGGGAGAGAGGTAATCAGGCTATGAACAACACTGGCATAAGAACAGATTTTTGTACATCAGTAATGAATCATTTCAGCCTGGAAGCTGGAAGAAGGTGGGGTTTTTTTAACCACGAGAACAGCATGGCAGGAAGGGATGGAAAAGAAGAGCCAACTCATTTTAAAAGACAACTCCTATAATTTAGAAATAGAAAGGAACTGATATGGTAGACAGCCATGTTATGACAAGATATGAAGCTGGTGGTCCAGAAGCCCTGTGATCCATAGGAAGTACTGCACAGAGTGCTGAAAAGTCAGCTTTAATGTACAAAAAGACCAGAGCCCTAGTTTAAAGATGCTTTGTACATTTTGCTTGTGCCCTGTGAAAAGGAGGCAATGCTGACTTTCATGGAAACGTTCTAAAATAGTTTGTTCTGGAGTACTCTGCAATAGATTAGTGTCTCATAACATTTCCTATGAGGAAATCTGGTAATTGCACCTCTGCCAGTATTTGAATAAAATATATTGGAGCTATTAAATCAAGAGGAGCACAAACCATACACCATTAACCCAGTAGTTTTTGCCCTGTTTTTCTTGAGATGAGAGGAGCTGAAGGGAAAGGAAAGGCGGGGTGTGCTTGTGTAAGCAAAGGCTGTGTAGTTGTTCACTTGCCACGGGTAGAAGTCCCAGCTGTGCCAGCAAGTGCGAGATGTGGGACCACCCAGCCCCAGCACTGCTCTCTCTGGGGCTGAGCTGTCTTTAATGCTCTGCCATACAGCTATGAAATGATTAGCCCCTTGTTTATTTATGCACAGGCATGAAACTAGTTTCAGGTGTGCTCTGGATAGGATCTGAAGTGCAGCACTTGTTAAAATAATGGGAAAGGGCTGTGGGAGATCAATCCAAGCACAGCAGAGTCCTCTCCGAAAGAAGATTTAAAAACCTTTCCTCGGCTTTTCACAGCCATTTCAGCTGCTGCTTGAGCAGGGGTCAGTTGAGCGAGTTGTTGTGAGTATTCACCCCCGTCTCTAATTTTTTCCCCTTTTTTTTAGAAAACCGGTTTAAGAACAATTAGTGATATTTAACTCTTTCTCAAATGGATTTAGAGATGAGAGGATGGAACATTTGTCACCTGTTCCAAGCTGGTTTTAAAACCATTAAGGATGAATACTTCATCCAGCAGTCATTTACTCTTTCTGTCTGTATGCCCACTGTTAAAAACTGCTCTCAGTCATCTGTTTGAATCATTCTTGATTCAGTTTAAGCCTGTTACTTCTCTTGCTGGATGCAGAAAACAGCCTGCTACCATTGCTCTGTACTAACTTGTTCTTGTCACAAACACATAACTATAGGGTTATTTTTTTACACAACAACAACAACCCTCCCCCTCCCTCAAATACTCAGCTTTCAAGCTTGTTTATTTCTAATTCATTTCTCCATTTTACAATTTTCGTTTCAATAAAGCACTTTGGTTTGTTCATCCTTGCATACTGATCAACTTCCAAGTCCCAGTTCTGCCTTGATGCCCCCAAATCAGACAAACAGATAAATATTTCAGTCATTTATATAACATCAATTTCTTTCATGAAAAGAGGTGCTTTTGCTTACCTGAAAATTGGTTTGGGCTGTTCACAAGGTTTGTAATGTCTAAGTTGAAGAAACTGCTAGAAAGCAGGACCTAGCCTCAAGTTGCTGCAGCAAACGAGGAGTTGCTTTAGCATGAATTTCATTTTGCATCCTTAAATTGTAAATTGGAAACCATATATTCCTATTGGTTCTCTGTAAATTCTTATTAAAATATTTGCTAGTTGACTCTTCTAAGAACTTACAATTAAAGCAGTTGCATTCAGATTGGATTATAATAATAGTAATAATAACAACAACTTTCCATTAGTTCCTTAATGGGAAAGGGGTTAAAATCTTGACAAGTAATATAGGTTATGTGTAGCTGCCTTGATAGTTCTGCCCTAGAAAATGGCCCTCCTGCTGCTTTTAGCTCTCTACTATAGGTTAACATGTTGTTTGTAAATTGGTAATGTTACCCCTGAAGGAAGCAGCTAGTCAGCAATTTCAAAACTGCATAAACTTGGCTTATTTCTAAACTGAGTTTCAGGTTGCTTGGAGCTGTCAAAGTGTGTCTGGTCATGCCTGTACCTACAGCTTCACAGATGCTGCCAGGAGGAATTCCAGTTCTGAGACACCGAGCTCCTGAGGGCTGACCTTGGAGCACTCTCAGTATGCAGAGAGTAAAACTCCTTTACTGGCTACTGAGCAGGTGAGTGATGCCCCGTCCTCATGGCAAAAATCCTGTCCATCAGAAGAGTTAGGCTGTGCCTTTAATAAATATTATATTAAAAAGCTTTACTATTGCATGAAAGAAAAGGTCCAGGGATAAGTGGGAGAGAAGTCTCTTGTGATCTGTTACAGAATAGCTAGAATAATTTTGAGCTAGACATTTAATTAACAAAACTTTTTCATCTTCTAACGATGCTTTGATCTGGGGAATGCACAAGTAGTCTAGGGCCCTACAGAATAATTCCTGGGACTTATTTCTAAATGCCTGCAGGGCTTCATCACTGCTCTACCCATGAAAAGTTCATTCCAATATTGAGCGGTTTTAAACTACTGAAGGTAAAAAGCATCTAGGGAAGGTGACAGTTACTCCTTAATCTAAACCAGCTGGAGTATTAGAAGTATCTAGCTGTAAGCAGGAATTTGAATGTAACATCATAAGTACAATTAATACAGAGTGAAGTTTGCATCCTTTGAAATCTTTTACATCCTGACTTGACAGTCAAGCTTTGGAATACTTGCCAGAAGGTAAAATCAGGTTGATTTTTGTAACCAAGTACTTTCATACAAGCATAGTTATTATTCTCCAAATAAAGTGTGAAATTCTACAAGAAAAAAATGCACCAAAAAAAATCCATCTTTGCAGATTTTGTTGGCTAAAGGCCCAGTATGGACCACCTTCCTTTTAAGAAGCTTTTTGGATTTTGTGTTTTTGGCCTGCTGCTGCCTCTGCCCCACACAGGTATAGCATCTGTACTGAAGCATGCAGCTACGGATAGCTTATAGTAACCTGAGGGCAGTTCTTTTTACATTTGGCCATAGTGTTGTAACAGTGAATTCCTTCCTAGTGAAGGGAGATCTGTGGAAATGTGCTGGCATTCCCTTCTCCTCCCTTTCTAAATGCCAGTGTCCAGGGTAAATCACATCTTTCCCTGTTTATTTTTCCAGTAGGGTTTTACCATTGTGGGTGTTTCTTGTGCTTGAAGAGACTTTCTCCCACCATCCATTGGATGAAATTGCACTATGTCCCTTGGGGTTCCCTGTCTTTCACTGCCTGAAGCTGCTCAACACCGCTGCTTCTCTAGGGTCTAACCCCAAATTCCTGCTGTTGGCTGAAAACCCAACTGGTTTGGCTGGGGTAGTAAATTTTTTTCGGAGCAGCTAGCGTGGGGCTGTGTTTTGGATTTGTGCTTCAGACAGCGCCAATAACACAGGGTTATTTTCCTTATTGCTGAGCAGTGCTTGCACAGTCAAGGACTTTTCTGCTCCTCACCCACCAGTGAGGAGACTGGGGGTGAACAAGAAGTTGGGAGGGGACACAGCCAGGACAGCTGACCCCAGCTGGCCACAGGGGTATCCCAGATGATATGGCCTCATGCTTGGCATGTAAAGCTGGGGGCAGAAGAAGGAAGTGGGAGACATTTGGAGTGATGGTGTTTGTCTTCCCAAGTCACTGTTATGTATGATGAGGCCCCGCTCTCCTGGAGATGGCTGAACACCTGCCTGCCCATGGGAAATAGTGAATGAATTCCTTGTTCTGCTTTGCTTGTGTGCACAGCTTTTGCTTTCCCTATTAAACTGTCTTTATCTCAACCCACAAGTTTTCTCCCTGTTGTCCTGGCGATTTCCTCTCCCATCCCACTGGTGGCAAGTGAGCAGGTGGCTGTGTGGCCTTAGTTGCTGGCTGGGGTTAAACCATGTCCCTGACCGTGGATACACACAGCTCAAATCCCACTCTTCAGTTAACCCAGCTGGCACTTGGTCTGTCAAGGTCTGAGTACCAAGGGACCTGGGTGGGAGCAGGTGGCTGGAGCTCTGCAGCCACGTCCAGCCCCACAGCATCTGTCTAGTCCAATGTCTGGGAGCTGACTACCTCCCGCACCGTGGAGGGCACCAGGAAAGCTCTGCTTCCTACTGAGTGCAGCTTCTGTTTGCTGTTTTAAAACCTGCCACACAAGACAAACTCACTGCTGTAATAGCACAGAAACAATTTTCTGGACAGGTTGATCAATGTACAGAGAGAAGTGGGGCACAGCAAACCATGGAGAAGTGCTTTCTCCTCATTGTAGTGTAAACACCAAAAGCGCTGCTGGACAGACGAGGCTGGGAGTTCTAGCAAAAGACAGGTGCATTTCAGTACTGCAATTATTATAGAAGATTTCATGCCATAAACCAAGTTTGTCTCTATAGCTGTGTCATGTGTTTAATTATTCATCTTTTCCCAAATAAAAGGTGCTTTCAAGATGGCTGTACATTTACCTCAGGTTATAATTCCCTTTTTCAGATTTTACGTAATCGTTTAGTATTTAAATTCTATTTCTTGTCCCATAACAAGAGAGCAGACGTGGTTTTAAGATTTTTAATAGGGATGGATTTGATAATTTTATTTCATTGCTCAAATGTCTCAGGACACATACTGTATATGGAAATAATCACATTTTCAAGTGTTACCCTACACAAAAACTGAATGTAGGCTGTCACTTTTTATTCTTCTTAAAAGAAAAAGAAAACAGCTCCTAACTTCAAAAACACACAAGGCTTATTTTACTTTAAGCGCTCCTCAGAAATCACTTTGTCTTGGACTGAAGATTAGTTTAGCAGGAATAGTTTTTACTTTATGAACCTATCCTTGGTTAGGAAAAATAATAGGTACCTGGATTAACAAAATTCAGTTGCTTTGAGAATATTGAACTCAGTCATAGCAGAGGTACCCAGGTCTTGGAACAGAAGCGATGTTAGATTGACAAATATCCTTTATTAAGTATGCTTAAGAAAATACAGAATGGCTGAGGAAAGAAAGTCAGTGTGCAGAATGTCTGTAGCTCTTCAAGCAGAGTTAAATTCTGATCACCATCTCTTTTCATTATTTCCACTCCTCCCTTGTTTGATCCAGTTCAAGTATTCAGCTGATGTTAGCATATTGAAAAATTACTGATTATGGATGATAGGATAATGCAAGACAAAGAAGACTCTTCTATGGTATCTGACACTGGAGCTGGCACTCTGCCAAGGCTCCACCTCACATCCTCCTCTCAGAGGACCGGCAAAGCCACCCACACATCGCTGCTCTGGACAGCACCGGCGAGCAGCTCCTGCACTGCATTTATGGTGCAATAGATGGTTTCTGAGTTTGGCTTCAGTTCTCAGCATTGTCTTTTGAATCACTCCTGCTGTCTTCTGAACACTCACCAGGATGATTCCAAGCTCTTTCTTACAGACAAGCAGCTGTTTTATAGGCCGTTGCACTTGTGGGTGCATGTGCACTGGAGATGCTTTTCACTAAGCACAATGCTGTTTTACAATCAACCTTAGGTTCCAAAATTAACTGAATATCTCCCACATTCTTCACTTTGCTATGACTCCCTTCTCCAGATCCAGCCCTAGAAATCTCTAGATGACAGTGCTAGTAACTTCTCTCCATTGTGAAAACTGGTGAAAAGGCAAGAAACAGAACAGAGAATAAATGGTCAGTTGTTAATCCTCATAGATTCGTCTTCCGACAGTGATTAAGACAGCATGAGCCAAGGCTTCTTGAGAAAGAACTTTCTAAATATCTTATAAAATGAAGTATATCATCCAGACCTCCTTTGTCACTCTTTCTAAAAACAGGTTTAGAAGTTATAACACTTCTCTATCTCAGCCATGCTGATGTAAATCTGTATTTTATTTCTCTATGTAATAATGTTTACTTTTTGTTGTACCTTGCAACCCTTCCAAAAGTTGCTTTGTTGTACCAATCAAAGCAACTGTTAGATGCTCCAAGGTGGGAACCATTAATTAGATTTTAAGGAAAGGAACTCCAAATTGGTTCTGTACTGTGAGAAGAGGGCTGAGTTACTGGCTTTGCCTTGAGGAAAGACGTGACAGCATCAGCCTTTTTCACTTCCAAGTTAAAGTACAAAGTTTACATGTATCACGAATGTGTCAAGCCACAGTAAGTTTTGCATTACTATCAGCCAAATAAGAAGAGAAGACATGTTTCTGACTTGACTACAAATGACAGCTGGGATTATTTGTTCCAGTGCAGCCAAGGGTGTAACTCGGTGTGAAACAATGAACTCCACAAAAGCCACCACCACCTTGTACCTGCTACTTCCCAGTGACTCCAAGGTCTATTTGAAGTAAGGAAGTAATAAGAAATGGAAAGATGATGCTGACCTAGAACAGTAACACAATCTTCATACCCAACCTGAAACTTGTTGACAGAGCAGGAGTTCCAAGCAGCGTTAAAATTTCTCCTCTTGAGAAAAGAATGCTTGGATGAAGCCTCAATCAAGAGGCTGAAGTTACTGCAGTATCTTGTCCACATGAATGAATATTTAGCCGAGCTTGTACACGAGCCAGCCAGTGGCAGAAAGCCCAGCAGGCGTTTATTCCCCATCCTCCACTACTGCTATCCCCATGTTACTATCTAACATGGAGAGCTTTCACAGTATTTTGCCTTCTCTCTCCTCCCCACCCACTGTTGTATTTAAATGATAAGCCCTTGCCATTCAACGTCTTTAGGATACTGAGCTCCCAAACTAGGACTCGGAGAGCTGCACACCACTGGTGTGCTGAAGACCAAGAAACCAAGCCCTGGCTCTGCAGAGAGTTGCTCTTCTCCTTCCACCCTCACTGCTTCAAGTGCAAATATTGAAAGGACAGTTGTCGTGCAGCTGTCAACACGACAAAGAGGATGTGTCACTGTATTCCAGTCCTACTAACCTCTGCTTACATTAATTACTTCAGCATTGTTAAAGACATTTGGTGCAGTAGCACCCAGTTTCTTGCACACAAGAAACTGTGTTTATCTCCTGGAAGGATGGGACTTAAGATATATTACAGCCTTCCCTGACAGCAGTTGGACTGCCCCCAGCTTGAACTTACCAGACCATGCAGGCTTTAGATGCCTCAAGGGAACTGAAGCGCCAAAAGTTTTGGACAGACCATCTGCCACACCACTCTTAGTCAGAACAGCATGATATGCTTTGGATACTTAGGGCATTTTTATGTTTGAAATATCCCTAAGACACCTCCTGAAACCTTACTGATATATTTATATCTTTAGTGACAAGAGGGTAAGAGCTGCAAGAACAGTAAACTAAAAATTGAGGTTAAATGCTGCTTGTGACTTTGAGCATTATGAACAGACCAAAACCAATTAACAGGAAACCTGTAGCACCCAGCCTGTAACTGCAAAGGCAAGGCACAGCAGCCTGTCCCCCTTAAAAGGAAGGAAGCAAATCTGGGACATCCTTAGGTGGCTTACATTCTCCTTGCTCCACCAGAACCAGCTATGGGTAATGTGATTCTACCTCTCTTTCTTTGCTTGTGATATCCCAAACTCAAATCAGACAAACTTACCTCAAGTGACCCCGTGTGCTGGAAGCTGTTATTTCACAACAGCTATTACTAATCGGCTGATGCGATCCAGAAGAATGTCTTCTGGTATTCTGCTTTCTGGTATTAATCTGTGTCAACATCAAGACGTGCAAGCCAAGAAACCTAGGACTGAAATTCAAAATCAGGCAGTGGAGGATAACCTCCCTGATTAAACTAAAATCTGGAAACAAAAGTCATAAATACGGAACTGCGTGACCTACTTCTCCCTGCCTCAGTAATAACAACTTCAGGGATTTTACTAGTTAAAAAATAAATCCAATTTATTTCTCATAGCCTAAAGTTAAGTATTTTAACATTGCAGCAAAACCCTTTTAAGTTGGGCATCCGCTTTCTCTGAGGGAATGCAAATCTGGAGGTTTTTTTTCAATTAGAAGCGGGAAAGCGACCTTTAATTGCAGCATTTCAAATTATTGCCATTTAATTAATCAAATTTGCATAACCTAGCAATGTAGCATAGCTTTGAAATTGTACTCAGGCACTAAAGTGAAGTCTGACTATTCTGCCTCCCTCACTCCTTTTTTAAAATCTATATCTAATGTGTTTATATGTGACATTTTCAAGTTCCAAAAGGTTAAAAACCTGCTGGAAATGGGGCTTCAGAAAATTAAATTTAAAAGTATTATGCTAATAAAAGCTAGAACTAACCCAAATATTTTTAATTTTCCTAGGACAAAGATTGCTGCTCCCTTGCATGCGCCAATAGAAATCCTTTCTGTACTACTGCACAAGAACCTGAGAGGAGCACTGGCTTTATCCATGGCAGCTTAAGCAGATATTCAATAAGCCAAGGCTTCTCTCCCTCCCTGCAGATACCCTTCTCCACCAGCAAGTTCCCTGACAGAGACAGTGCAGGTGACAAATAAAGTCTTTTATTCCAGTATAAATTATAACGAGCTGTCTCTCCCAGTTAACATTCAGTCCTTAGACAAAGCTTCAAACCCACTGGCATTTTGGATGTCAGCAAGTCCATGTGGGGCAGTGCAAAATAGATTATTATCAAGAAAGTACCAGAGGAAGAGTGAATGAAGCAGCCAAACCAGATAGATCATTTTATTACCTGAAAATCTGAACTGATTCTAATATTCAACTGCTTTGTCGCAACTGTTTAATTTCCATAACAAAAACTTATATAACTTGCAAGTATCGAGTGAAGATATGAAATGTCATTTGAGTCTGCAACACAGGTTCAAATATTAGACAAATATCTGCATCTCGTTTGTATGTGTGCATGTTTCATAAGGCACATCCATGTTTATCACACTAATGTTACCATAGAACTGCTCTCGAAATTACTAAAGGCATTTTAGAATCAAGAAAACACAGTAATGATGTGAGGTTACTTTTAAAAAATTGTTCAAAGTTACTTTCCTTGCTCTGGAGTAGAAGCAAGTCAGTGCTGCCCTGTGAAAGCCTTTGAGTTTGTGATCAGTTAGGATGGGGTGGTTCTGGTACTTTGGCGTTATCCCACTGCCCTTGTTTTAGATAAGGTATGCAGAAGCCAACGTAACTTCTCAGCATTTAGGACTGTACGTTTAAGAATAGCAATTGTTTACAGTGCTGTTCCCACAGTAGAGCTGCCTGTTTAAACCATTTCCTGGCTTTGTAATTCACTGTTTCCTCCACACTTTCCTCCTCTTTCACTTTGCAGGCTTATTTCTACTGGAAGTTATTTTTTAGAATGGCACTCCCAAAAATTCCAGACTGAGAATTATCTGTGGTTTTTCACTGCACCATATTAAGCTCTCCCCCCAACCCTGGGAAGCAAGACTCTGCTTCTGCATTGAAAATAAGGTTAGCATGGGCTGCTTCTTACAAAGAGTATTTTCCAATACAGGGATATTTGAATTTGTTCATCTACATGATTTCCACTGAGTAATGTGTTCAACCTATTCAGCAGCTCTGTCCTACTTTCTGCAAGTCCGATTATAACCAAGATTGTTCATAACCAGTCCAGGGTAGTTACTGGCTGCTTCTCTCCTGGATGGTCTCTGTCTCCTGGTCATGGGTTGTCTTCCCTTTCTTCTAAAGTTCCAGTGGGTCATGAGTTCAGTAATTTTGGAGAGGAATACTCCCTGCTGATGCATCTGTAACTTCTCTGGTTTCTCCCCCAAAAAGGTCCTCCCCCAAATGTTAAAGAAAAGCATATGAAGTTTAGGCTTGAGAGTATCCAAATTCCATTCCCACACTTGTGCAGAAGCAGACACCATGTCTGCCAAGGCTGAGGTCAAGCATGTTATTCCAGGGAGCTGCTTCAGAGTTAAAAGAAACACTGAACCTTTCTTGAAAGGCATGTGAAGCATATTAGTTCCTAGGGTTTTACTGTCCAGAATAAGACTAAAAGGCACTCTTCTGACCAATGCTGTCTAAAGAAAGACTGCAATTAGAGTTAAATTGATATTATACAAGAAGAACTATGACAATCTGATTATAAAGATGAAAATCACAGAATCTGGCCTCCTAAGTAGCATGAGCAGCTCACAATATCTGTTAAGGTTGCTAGAATACCTACTGTGGGCTCTTTCCCTCCTCCCCAGGAGTAAAAGATAGTAGCACCATTTCATCATTTCATTAATAATCGACGTCATTTTAACCTTTGCTATTTACTTGCTTCAGATGAGCTCTTCGGAAGTTCAGCCCAAAAAGAATTTTTTTTTCTCTCCTCTAGTTAAAAATTCCTTCAGTCCTTTCCCCAAAGGCAATTCCTTCATTGTAAAAGTAAATAATTTTTTTTTTGTCTTTTCATAGGCCAGAAAACACACATCCTTGGAATAGGGCTGGGCTTGGTCAAGTACCAAGTATGTGATACTTCACCCTTGTTCAGGCTTATCAGAAAAGCCAGCTTACATTGCAGAGTAGACATGTAACACACAGTGTAAACACACTTGTCATAGTGTTCCTCCTCCCTGATAACTGGAGATAGAGCATCAGAGCTACTCCTGGAGCCAGCGTCAGCCGCTCTTGGATCACCTCTCACGGAAAGCACCCTGAAAATTCCAGTGTCGTGCCCCTGTTTGTAGCAGTGCTCTCGGCAGTCACAGGATCTGTACATGGCTCCTCAGCTTTAACTGATAAACTGCCTGTGCTCCCAGGGAAGTGAAGAGAATTGGCTTTTTTGTGCAAAACACGTGCAGACCCGAAAAGGAGTTGTTCTGCTCAGCAATCTTCATCAGGGTTTGTTACTCTGCATCATTTAAGAACAAAGCTCCCTCATCGCAGTCTACAACTTCCTCCTGAGGGGAAGAGGAGGGGCACTGATGTCTGCTCTGCAGTGACCAGGGACAGGGCCCAGGGAATGGCCTGAAATTGTGTAAGGGGAATTTTAGGCTGGATATTAGAAAAAGGTTCTTCACCCAGAGGGTGGTTGGGCACTGGAACAGGCTTCCCAGGGAAGTGGTCACAGCTCCAAGCCTGAGAGAGTTCAAGGAGCATTTGGACAATGCTCTTGGGCACATAGTGGGACACTTGGGGATGGTGCTGTGCAGGGCCAGGAGTTGGACTTTGATGATCCTTGTGGGTCCCTTCCAACTGTGAATATTCTGTGATTCGATACTGGTCTTACAATTTGTCCACAAAAAGACTCCTGGTTTCCTCGTGTCTCTCTTCTTAATAATGTGAGACAGTCATTACAGATCAATACCCTTTATAAATTTACCTTGGAGGGACAGAGAGGGAGGTAGATCACTCATTAGAGGACACATTTGAAAGAAAGCAGACTAGACAACACAACTGCAAAGTTTCTCTGCAGCAGGAAGTTCTCGTACTGAGGTTAGCCCAATAAGTTTAATAGTTAAGGAAAAACAGAGTGGGTATTTACTCACACACAATTCTATGAGAGGAACAACTGAAATGGCAGCAAGAAAAACACACTTTTTCGACAAACTGATATTACATCACATTAGTGGGCCACAGAAGTCTTTAAAAAAATAAATCTTTTGAGACATGAGAATGAAATCACATTTTAGCATGCTTTAAATAGCTGAAAGGCTCTTCAAAGCATACATTTTCAGCTATTGGCAAAGACAATGATTATCTCCTCACCTGGAAATTAAAAAGCATTTAGCAATAAGTTAAAGCTAGCCTACGTGTAAGTGGGCTACATACTAGTCAGAGATTTTTTCCCTTTTCACATTTAAGATGATACTACAGTTCATCACTTCTGTAGCTTATACGCTGTTGTGCAATGCCCCACTGAAGTTTCACACCTACTCTGCGAAAGAGAACAAGGGTAAACAGCTTTCTTTTAGGATAGTCACAAATGGTAAAAACAGTGGTATTTGTTTGTCCATTTAATTAGATGTTCGCTGTTTATCACACACAAGAACTGTAAGCAGAGTCCATGGATTCTTCTGAGCAATATGAAACCTCCTGGTTCCATGCAAGTTCAATACTGCCCCTCTCTCTCTCTCTCTTTTTTTTTCTCCCCTCCTCCTATCTGCTGTTTTCCCCAGCCCAAGTTTCCAACTGTCTTCATATGAAAGAAAGTTTTACTTCGTGACTGCTACCCGAGAGAGCCTGGTTTCAGGCTCGTGTCGGCTTCAGGTACATCTTAGACCACAGGAAGCTGGATGTTTTTCTTTTGAGGCACTAGAAGTTAGGCTAAGAGTAATAGTCAAGTTGCCCAAAGCTAAAGGGACAAGTAGCTCTCATTACCTTCCTATTTAAACAGCTGGCCAGTGAAGAAATCTTCTTTTCCCTTTTTTTCCCTGAAATAGATTAAGTACAGTTTGCAGTAACAGATTCCTCAGTCTTTTATTCACACATCTGTAGCCCTAATGTTTACTGTCCCATTTCACTTGAGTTTCCTCAGCCTCACAAGAGAAGTTAACAATGGATCTCTCCACATTCAGATACACACACAATCTTTTTTGTCTCTTAATAATAATCAAGTTTATAGTTGTCCTTTCACATTCTCAAGCTAAGCCAAGACAAGCTCAGTTCTATGACGTTTTCATGTACCTCTCTTCAGAGAGAGAGCTGCTGCAGCTGAACAGACAATTGCAGCATGCTAGTTATACTTGGATTTGATAAGCAGTTGGAAAGAGGAGAATAACCAGTTTTCTCATTTGTCTATTTTCAGACACATAGAAAACCCCACTGTCAGCATCTTGAGTAAAAAATAGGTGACATCTTCAGACCCTAGTAAAACCACTTATGCATGTTAACTTGTTTGAATAAACACCCCCACCTCAAGTGACACAGTGGCCTGCAGTCTTCCTTGATCCATTCACAGAGCAAGAGTTATTTTTACTGAGTCAGTAATCATGCATTGTATTCCAGAGGAAATACTAGCCGGGTACCCCTGCTTGTAACTTCATGATCTGCTGCTCCCAAATCACGTTCCAGTGCTTCCTCTGAACTACTTTTTGTTCTCCTGCTGTCAAGGTTAGTGGTAGCTGTATGGGGGCCAGAAGAACCATTTGCAGTTATTGTTGTATCACCATATGTCACAGTAAGGTCACCATCATTCAGAATAAAATCAGAATCCTCTTCTCTAAGCTGTTCCTGATTCTGAAAAAAAAAAAAGAAAAAAAGAAAAATCTTTATAGAGCCTCTTTCTTTGCCCAGAACGTAACTTTAAAATTCACCTACATGTCAATACAGAAGAGATAAGGTTCCACCTTAAGAAATGTTAAAAATAACCTTGAACCCAGGGTTTGCAAATCAGATTACTGTTCCCTGTATAACTACTGCTACTGGGGAGAGATGAGAGGGAGCTGAAGCCAAGAACTAGGTTATGGAACGGGTAACCTGGGATTTAGTAGCACTGGAAGTACACCAAAAGTACCAGAGATGAGTTGGGTTTTGCATGACAATTTAGAAGGCAGTACAGGACAAAAGCTGCAGATCAAGCACAGTTAAGTCACTCCAGACAGAGTTGCATCTGTTGCTAATTAGTCAAACTCATTAGTAAACTTTTCATGCAAACTGATAAGAACGTAAGGCCCAAAATCTCGACACTCAAGGATTCCTCAACATTTTTTTTTATTATACATCAAGAACTAACAATATTCTTTCAAATTATCCTCTTACTTTTACCTGTTACTAAATAAAGACTTACTTGACCTAGTTCTTGGGAATGCTCCTGAGCCATAAAGGATGGATACAAGAAAGTGCTTGCTTCGTAGTTTTGTAACTAGTTCTGATGTGTTTTCTTTTCAAAATCATTTAAGAAAGTGGCTCACAAAACTCTGTGATTTTTTGTGGCAGAGATGGAATGAAATACATAGTCAGAGAAGAGAAATTGCTAAAGTGTAATAAAACACTTAATTTCTCTATCACAGCATAATGCAAGAAGAAGCAATTGTACCGTGTTCCACTGCTGATTAACGTGGGAAAAGGCAAAATAGCTGAATTGGTCAGAAAATGGGCTTTCTTCATATTGGAAGAAGATTCTAATCAGTACTATAAGCCTGCTTTCTTGCAACCGAAAGCAATTATTTCCCCACATGAATGGCTCCATACTGCTTAGCAGGAGCTGAAATGTGTGTGTACTGCTGCTCCCTTGGTAGGCTGGACACCGATCAGGCTACGTTCTCCAAATACATTATTTTCTTCCACTGCGGCAAAGGAAGGGGGGCACGGGCCGTGTGAGATGGGATGTCTGTGATCAGCGTGAGCAGAAAGCCCTGCCTCTGCTGCAGAACAGGAGTTCAGGGCACTGGAGATTGAAAATGCTGATTAACCTGTCCATGATGAAAAATGCAGCTCCTGGCTAAATAAAACTCCCTGGGAAAGCTTCCTGTCATTGTGTCAGAAAGATAGTCAGACAAAATAAAGCAGCAGAAGCCTCTAGATGATACAGAATATTTAACTAACAAGGAGTGGAAGAGGTGTCAGGAGTTTGCCAAAATCAACGGAAGAAATGGTGCAGTTCAGGGTAGGGTGCAAGACGAGCCCTACTTCGAAGGAATGCTAATTCCTCAGAACCTTCATGGCATCCAAATTTATCACTGCTTTTTTGTGACAGGGTTAGCCTGATAGAGAGCACTGTTCTCAAAGAGCAAATACAGGTTAGGACACTTGCTTTCTTTGTTTGCAAAGAAAACACTGAACTACTGGCACCATCTTAAATTTTAAAAAAAGGCAGAAATTAAAGGGTTCAGCTATAATTGGCAGAAATAGCCTTTGCAATCTTTTAGTTGCAAAAAATGTTATCGTCTGAGGTACAAGACCAAAATTCTTAAAAGGGTCACAAAATAAACAGTTTAAGAAAATCTGATATCTGGATATATATTGCTTTGAAGAAGAGACATTCAAGTAAGGATGAAAACCAGAAAAATGAGCAAGAAGCAGGCAGTTTGTGACTGTTGACTGATAATGTTTTAAAAAGTCGAAGAAGCTGCAAAGGTCTATCACAGGTTCCCTTTCACGGTGTTTGCCCTTGGAGAAGCACCAAGGAGGGGAAGGCAGGGCACCAGAAGGTGTTGCTGTACCAGGGCCACGTGTGAAGTGGCTGCAGCAAGCTCCCGAAGCACCTCCTGTCCCCACAATGCCATTGAACAGTGAATCCCTGCAGCCACCCGTCAGATAAGAAACTGGTAAGAACTCACTACACTTGAGCTTCCCCAAAAGGCTGAGAAGCTCTTAGAAGGACGACACTGAAAGAGAGGGTCACAGGCTTTACACTACATGGCAAGTCCTAGCTCAGGCTTTGCTGGTTTGTCCCAGGCTACATTTACATTTACGTAAACATGATCAGTTCCACAGAAATACTGAGCTTTCTCTCAAGGTAGTGAACAAGCATCGCTTGTACAAGCCAAGTTCCACTTATTTGTTTCCATTCTGAATAGTACTGCGAGGAGCATGCATTTTGTTCCATACATTTCCTCAGAGAACACCCACGAAAAATCTTAGGTACTATACAGATTTACTGTGTTTGCAAACAAAGAGGATGGGTGAATAAACCTATCATGCTTCATGCAGCATGAACAATTCTTTCAAGAAAAACAGGAAATGTATCCAAATAGATCCACAGAGACTTGAAATACTCCCAAGAACAACCCTAAACAGGCCTCTGCAATCCCCTACGGTTCTGTAGGAAAAGCTCCAATTCACTCAGAAAACACAGGTCCAAACTTCACTACTTAAAACTAACACACTAAAATGACTAAAGACCTGAATCCAAAACTCTACAAAAGCCTGAATTCTGCTTTGATGTGCTGACCATAACCTTGAGGGACCTCCCTGCAGTCTATTCCCATTTGTGGTAAAAGCTGTTCATGCTCCTAAGAATGCATGCTGGAGATGTTTTTGATTATTAAATCTTATTTAAAATGAGCTACTGCTTACAAAGCCAGTCTTTATTGCCTCCTAAGACAATGTAAAAAGAAACACGAGCAAAGTACGATGCATGTGCAAAGTGCTGGCAGTTATCACAAATGCTGGTGCTGAACACAACACAGGCACCACAGATAACAAAACTGGCATGAGAAGTTACTTATCTTGTGGTTCCAAAATGAAAGCATCGAGTACCATGCACGCAAAATATATATCTGATGCTCCATTTAGTTTCTCTCTTTCTGAGATGAATTTAAATTCACTGAGGAAACGAAGCAATTTTTGCTATGAAGCTAGAATCATTAAGGAGGGGGAAGAGGGAAGCCTGGCTGAACAGTTTTCTTATCCATTTTGAGAGTTATCTCCTCCAAAGATTGTAAATTAAATTTCTTCACTGGGCTTGCAGATTTATAAATTTCTTCAATTCCTTCTAGTTTCATACCAAGTTGTCATACTGTGTATGTGCAAGATCTATACTTTTTTTTTTTAAAGTGTGGAAGACAAAATATGCCCCAAAACAAACAACAACAAAAAAGCATCCCCAGGAGTGCTTCTTTCAGTTGGGATAAATGACTGATAGAATGGAGAATTACTAAAAGTTTCAAAGGATATTTTGAAAGGAAAGGCAAAATAACTGACCTACATCAGTTTGGGATAAGCTGGAAAGCCCTGCCAACTGGTCATGCACTGAAGATAACACCAGAGGAGAAACTGTGTTTAAAGCGATAATTTTCAAAATTTAACGGCTAGCTGCAGCAACTTTTCAT
This sequence comes from Mohoua ochrocephala, assembly GCA_013398855.1. Classification (NCBI taxonomy): domain Eukaryota; kingdom Metazoa; phylum Chordata; class Aves; order Passeriformes; family Acanthizidae; genus Mohoua; species Mohoua ochrocephala. The sequence continues at coordinate 469,515 of VZTA01002816.1, forward strand.
GCTTTGAATTCCAACTTGTCTCTCTGGGTAAGAAACAGCCCAGTGGCACAGCCTCAAAGTAGTGAGAGAACATCAGCAAGGAACAGTAACATCATCTCTGGAAAAGATCCACCGCACCTCACCCCTGTGGGCTGACTCAGAGCCTTACACATACTCCATGCAAATTGAGGCTTAGAGGACACGGTCTCATGCTGAGGAATAAGTTGTGGGTGGGCTACATTGTAGGATTATTTGACTTTCAGGCTTTCAAACCCCCCTTTGGCATTTAATTAAAAAGACCTACTCCCACTTGGGGAAGTGAGAGTGAATTCTAAGTAAGGTTGTGAAAAAGTTAGAAGAGGAAAAAAAAAGCCAAAACAAAACAACAAAAGCTTAAAACAATATACAAATATAGCATAGCCACATACTTATTGCTTTCTTCTCTGTATGGATAGCATAGCTCAGACATGCACCTGGAATGAGATCCAGGATTTAATACTTGTTTGGGAAACATATTTCACAGCTATGTTATACTTTATTAAGTATTTACAGACTTTTTTTTTTTTTTTGCTTGTTTAACTGAAAATCTTCAGTCTTTAATTCTCAGGGGTGTACCATTTAATTTTCCTGGAAATACCTCACAAAAGCACTATTCTAAGCAGTTTCTGTCCCCACAAAGACATGGCTGCCTCTGTTGCTTCACCTGCATTTAATAGAAAGGCAAAAAGATTCCACAGCTTTTTAACCAGCAATGAAACGTCATAGCCAAGTGCTGTAGCAAAGTCAACCATGTAAAGAAACAAAAAGACACAAAGCAACTGCAGGGTTCAGAAACCTTGAAAAGAAGCTAGAAATAAAACTTCAGAATTAGATTCTTTCCTGAGACAAATGCAGCACTGCACTGAAATAGGAACAGAAAAGGGAACACGATATGAAAGCTCCACATTATACACCTTAGCAAAGTATACAACCTTACAAGCATTTTTAATGAGGTTAATATCCTGTGTATATCACTAAGCCAATCCCTTAAATAATAAGTTTCCACATCTGGTAGTAGCCAACAACGATGAGTAATGAGAGAAAAAAAAAAAAAGCCCAACTATTGGAGAAAATGAAAGTCAAAGTGCATGTTCTTTCTGGTTAGACCCTCAGTCACTGGACAATTGCTCTCATAAGATCATACATAGACAGACATGGGCAATGCACAAGGTCTGATGGATGCCCTCCAATCTAGACATGTTTTAAGACCTCCAGTGCCATTGCAAAGATGGGAACAAGGCCAACTTCTTGCATTACTACTAGCTCCAAATGGGCAGCAGACATCTCAAAGTTCTTTGAAATTTTTTTGTCAAGTACAAATAAGATGCTAATGATACCCAGAAAGAAATGCAGGGAAAGATTTCAAAGCTGCAAATAGAATTTGTAACTCTCTAGGAAAGGATTCATAGACAACTGGTCCAAGACTACTTGAGCACAGAAATATTAATATCCCAGAGAACCTGCAAATTTGAGATATCCCAAATAATACTATGGTTTTATTTACAAGGAGCTCATGAAAAGTTGTAGAGTTCAGAAGCACTGTACAGATAGGAATGATAAGTACCAGGATCCTGCAAGAGTAATAGGAGAATAGAGCATTAATTATTGCAAGACATGGCTATAAAGACAGTGTAGCGACCTGCTAGACTGAGATGAGCAACTGATTAACCGTTTCTGAAATCTGATCTCAAATTTCGCAGTGGAAACAATGAAGGGAAGTGCTACCACGTTTTTTTCCAGCTGGGTAAATGTGTCAATGACATCTCTAAGGAGACCTCAAAGTTTAGCAGTAACAGGCAAAGAATCTTCTCCAAAAGTCTTGAGAGGGGACTGAGTATTTTGAAGTGATTCACTGCACTGGGTTATTGACTAGGCATGTAATTTCCCCATATCCTTAAATGTTATTTTTCTAATGTAGTATTTGAACAGTAAGATAATTCCTGATCTCAAACAACAGAAGCTTTTGCCTCAGGAGAGAGTATCTTAAATCTTTTCTGCCTAGGAAAACCAGCACTTTCTTGCAGTATGTGTATCAGACCAGCTGAAACCAGGACATTACCTAAAAAGAAAAACCACTGATTTGCTGAAATTTAACAAATAAAAAACAAAACAAAGTAGTATTGAATTGTTCTACTTACATCATAAACCTGGGGACTTGTCAGACAGCGGGCTATCAGGCCACACCAGCTGGGTAGCGTTGTGGTCAATGGAGGGCCACTGTGAGTGAGAATTGGCTTCAAATAACTTAAGTCGTTAAGGAAAACACACCAGTGCTCAAAAACCACTATTGAAAATAAAGAGACAATTGTACATAAATGGGGTTCTGCCTTTGAACTGTGATATACAATAACTGTATGCATAAAGCACCCTCCCAACAGTTTCCCCTTGATTGTTTCAAGGGCAGTTTCTTTACTCACTCATTTTCTGCAAGGACAACTAGCTAACTTTCTTCTTACAAGTTTCAAGCAGTTGCAACGTTTCCAGCTTCTGTGCTCTCAAGGAAAAAGGAGTAAGCAAAGGTGCTTTAGTGCTGAACGGTCCAAGGGTATTTCTGCTCTGAAGAAGGGAGTATGGGGTCAAGGTTGCAAGCTAGAGGTAGCAAGGTGACATTCCTGTGCAGCTCGACATAGGGAAATAAAGAAATTCTGTTCATTCAACATCCTCAAAGCAGTATAGCCACTTGAGCTGCTGGTTACTGAGCCACAGAGGTGCAACCAGAGATATTACCCTGGCAATGCTCACAGACACTTCTGCAGTGCACATACCCGTACCACACAGAGCCTCAGAAAGGCAAAGGGAAAACTGTGTGCAAGAACCATGTCCCACAGTGTGGAAGGAAAGCAGGACTACCTATATTACACTGAGGGGACATGGGGGTGGGAAAGGAAAGTGTCTTTACACCTCTTTTACAGGCCTGTGCTCAGGTAAATCCGTACTTTTCACATGAGTACTCCACACTGATGATATGCCTGAAAAAAATACCCACTGGTAGGGTGTCTGTTACAAAGAGCAGCATGTTGATCTTTGACTAGCACATGAATCAATCTGATTATTTTAAATACAAATATGTAAGTTGCAGGCATTCTAGTTACTTTCTTAGGCCTCTAAGCACAGAGAGAATCAAGTCCATTTGCAAATATGACAGTTTCCCTCCCAACCCGTTAAGATGCTTAGGACAAAGAGAGAGTTAAAAAGGGGGCTGTTTTAGCAGAGAGCTAGTCCTTTCCTTTAACAGAGCCTGGCATAGCTGTTTACTCGAGCAGAGTTATGTTTCCTCCTTTCCTCCTTCACTAAGCATGTGGTTACACCCATTCCTGGAAAGAAACAAACTCTTCGCCCTTGCATTAACCCAGGCTCCACGCTGCCCTGTGCCAGACAGGCAGCAACTCAGCCGTGAAAAAACAAGCCCAGTTAAAGACATCTGCTGCTTCACCACGGCTGCAGCTTTCTCCGTGTTTATCAGTTGTGGGTGAACCCAGGGAACAACCCACAACATTAAATGAACTCTGTGTTCCACAGGAATGAAGTTCCCGCTTATCCATGTGTACAGAGCTCTGCAGGCAATAGCAAACTTTGGAACACACTTTCCCATCACTTACTCGCATCTTTTTCGAGTTAAGCTCTCTTGCAAAGAGTGAATTTTGAGACAGTCTGCCTTTCTACCCAGAAACCAAGTGAATGCATTGGCAAAAAATATTTTGACATTTAGCCATGGATATAGAGGTGGCAATTCTAAAGATCATCCCATCTGTGCCGTTTAAGCCCACCCAGCCAATGCTTATCTGAATGCCTTCTGCCAGGACAAGGAGCAGACTTTTATCTCTAACATACAGGAAGACAGTTCTGCCTCTTAATGTCAGTTTCCTTGGCACAAACTTCACAGAAACTTTTCCTAAATATTGCTAGTCACCACTGGAAAAAAAAAAGGGGGAATGCACTGTCAGGATCCTTAAAGTTTCTGTGAAACAGGTAGTTAGGCTGTAATTTTCTCCAGGCACTCCCCCTGCCCTTGATGCAGCTGCTAGGGAGGGACTGTTCTCTGCAAGCATCAGCTGAGGGAAGTCAGCATTGCCAACTACTCCTTTCATCAGGCACATCCCTTTTGTAAAGGCAGGGGACGAGGACAGCTCTGCTTCCTTCTTAAAAAGGCAGAAAAGAAGCAGTCAGCCACAGTCAGATCCTTTCATGCTTTTAACACCAAAATCTCTCTCTCTTTTCTTTTTTTTTTTTTTTNATAAAAATTGACCTTGAGGCACTTCGAGGCCAGTCACTAGAACTCAAAGAGTTAACCTGGAATTACGAACATTTATGAGTATTTCAAGTAGCACATACACTCCCTTCTGGGCTTTGAGTCAGTACCACTGCATCTGAAAGCATTGGTCACAAACAGATTTTATCCCAAAAAGGCAAGTGCTATTAGGATCCAAACGTTTTCAACATGCTACCTGGGTTTGCCTGGGTGGGAAAGCCTCATGCACAAGGCATGGAAGGAAACTACTGTGCTCCAGCCAGCCCAGCAGTCTTTCATCAATCAAAGGCCAAGACCCCAGTGAAAAGACTCACATGAAGCTGCAAGAAGATTAGGCACCTATCACAGGTCATTGGGTATATTTAGCTGCCTCAGAAATTACTAGAAATTCAGTATTGAAATTTCTTCAAGTTTCTAGGAATAAGTGACTTGCCGTGGCCACAAGATTATCTTTGCCATTTTCTACTAAGTGACTGTAAGCTGCAGAGGAAGAGCAGCTGTATGACATACTGATTAAGTTAAGTAGATTTTAAAAAAAACCCAATCTCACAAGCATGAAATACAGGACAGCTACACAAAAATTGCTCAGAATCTTAATCAAGGTGATCTAAATGCTATAATAATAGCTTCAGAAAGGTTGTACAGTACTATATACACTCAGAGACACTCCGCTTTAACACCCATAGTAATTTCTGGATATACTTAAGGAGATGAGCTGGATCTCATGCAGTTTTTTTAGTTCTGTAACTTCCTCTTTTGAAATCAACCACAGATTTTGGGACTTCATCACAAAAGCAGATGGCTCTGCAGACCAATGAGTCGAGGCTTAGACATGTACAATGAACGAGAAAACTAGTTTGCACCAGTGAAAATGAGAACAGATTAATAGAACAAATCAGAGGACCTGAAATAGTTAATTGTCTGTCTTATTGTTTAGGAAGGTACTTCATCTCCTAGAACAGGCTGGTTTCTGTCCTCCAGCAAGTGTCACACACCATGCATTAGGGAAGGGAAAAGTCTGACTGCTGAGCCAGTGAGTTCAAGCTTCAGTTCTGTGCCTTGAGCCTGTCAAATACTTGAGAGAGTCAAACAGGAGGAAGATCAAGTGCTTAAGGCTACATATGGGGACATGGAAAAGAAAAAAGTGAACATTTCATGCCTCGAAACTAAGCTGTGTTTTCAAAAGGATACTTATGGTCAAAGCTATACCACAGCCTGAAGAGCCAAGCACTTTCCTGCTTCGTCCTGTTCCTTCGCGCAGTATCTTGGCCATCCTAAAAGTAAGATAAAAACATATTAAATTACTTCAGACAGAAAAACCAAAAATTATACACTCCAATAATTCATATTATAATGTTCTGTCAAAAAAAAAAGCCAAATTACTTCAATACTGTACTTGGAATGCAGAAGAAAGCTGTTTAGAGATTTGCTTATGCTGAGTTTACTTTCCCTAGAAAGACCAGAAATGACTGCAGTGAACCAGGCTGTCTTCACTGCACTCAAGTTACCTTAACAAGTCCTCTACTACCAAGTTCCCTGGAGCCTAAAACCTTATCATGCTGTTAGTAGAGTAATGGATATAGAAATAACTTCCAAACTGACAAATAAGCCTCATTGATATTCCAAGACTGATTCCTATTCATTGCTTGGTTGGCTTCCTTAAATCCAAGTCTAAGTCTAACTCTGGGTTTGATGTTTTTTTCTTAAGCCTGATGCTTCCTTGGAAGAACAAGGGAAATTACCGTATCTGATAAATTCTCAGAAACTTGATGATATATATCACATTTAAAAGAAACATGCTTAACTGAGAATCCATATAAAGATCACAACTGAGGGATGTCATGCAAATCTCAGAAATGCTAGATCAACCTTGAAAGGGCTAACAGGTTATATTAAATATAATCCCTTAACTAACTGTGCTGCAAATCATCACGCCAGCTGGTCTGCAGCTGCATTTGTTTTTACTTTTGTTACTGTTTAGGGTTTGGATGTTTTGCTTTTTGTTTTTGTTTT